>OY740766.1:124597740-125197740 GCA_963513935.1 Aphrophora alni | reverse complement strand
GCTACTGAAAAAAATGTTTGAAAGGCAAGTCACAAAACCCGAACGAATCCCTAAACAACTTGATTTGGGCGCGCCTCCCTAAAAGAACATTTGTCACACTGAGAACACTTCAATTTGGTGTAGCAGAGGCAGTCCTTTCATTCAATAGTGGATATGTAACAAAACTCAAAATAATGGAGCAGCTGGGGCTAGAGCCAGGAAGAAATATGGCAGTAGCTATGGAAACGCTCGATCGCAAACGCGTTTACTTTGCTGAAAAGGCAGAAAGAGACTTAGAAAAAAAAGTCAGACAGAAAAGAACTCTACTCAAGAGGAAGCTAGAAGACAAATATGAAGATGGTGAAGACCCAGACAACCCCACATATAACCCAGGAGGTTACTAATTTAGAGGTAGGCTAAGTTTCCTGTCTAAATAGTGTAGTTTAATTACATTACGCTCGTTCATATAAAATGTACTTTTTTATATTTTTACTACCTTTTTCTCAAAATCCATTACAGATATCTTAACCAAATTTTTACCACATAATTATAGTACTAATACCTAGTTCCGTAGACAGGATTTTTTTGTTATCTCAAAAAATTAAAATATAAAAAACTAAAGAAATATATATTTGTTTACATTTTTTGACATAATTTTAAAAAAATAATAACTTTATGGGCCTAATTTTTTTTTTAATATCCTTGTGTAAGGAACTAGATAAAGACCTAGTCTACAAAATAAAAAAAATTCAGGGCCCTAGCTCAAATAGAACTTTTGTAATGTGTATTATAGCTAACATTGAGTTTAAATGGGAGTCGCTGTGCCCTAATAATAAGCCAAGTATACTTGTTGGGAAGGAATACAACAGCATGATCACAAATCAATTTCTGCTGTTTTATTAAAACAATTCTGATAATCGTTAGAAACTCTCCAATAGTTAAATAAAATCCTATATAATTGAACCGATATTCTATCTTTTTTTTTATTTACTAAAATTATTTTTATAGACAAATCATAAACAAAATTCGCCTGTTATGTTTGTTTGATCAATTTTAAAGGGAGAAGCAACATTGACTAAATGACATTTTTGAACAAACAAAACAGCCATCAAACAAAGGAAGATATTTTCTTGAAAGGTTGTTAATCGAAGTTTTTCCTTCCAAAACATGATGGTTTTAGTAAATTCTACAATCCTTCTTTTTCATAACATTTAATAATTAAAACAGTTGTATGTCCAGCGTATATATTTAATAACTCAACTGACCGCATAATATTAAATTTTTAACTTAAAACACGTTTTTCATATTTTACATATGTTTTCAGATAAAGTTGTTATCTCAAATTTATTTTAAAGTAGCTCATGTACTACTGTATTTTCTTGAAAGGCTGTTAATCGAAGTTTTTCCTTCCAAAACAGTAGATCGTGTTTCAGTAAATTCCATCAGCCTACTTTATTCATAGAGATTAATACTTAAAACCGTTGTATATATGAAAATAATAATAATAAATCAATGACCGTAGTACATTTTAAATTTAAAACACTTTATTTATATTTCTCCTCTTTTTATTGTTTACAGATAGATTGTTATCTCAAATTGACATAAATATTCGTGTCAGGAGCAACACGAGTTTGTAAATAAGTATTTTCTATGTTTACAGTCCATAAATGAATAATAATAATAATAATAATAATAATAATAATAATAATAATAATAATAATAATGACAAAATATAGTCACCACTACAAACATCGCTTCACCACTAGGGGTATAAAGAAGGAAACGCACACAAATATTGGTTTTTACATCTCACGCTTCATAAAATAAATTATAAAAGTATCATTAATATTTCTTATATTTGTATGACAAAACTTTGCACTCAAAAACTTTTCCTCCGAGTGCTTGCCTTTAACTCAGATAATTTACAGCTGTCTTTTGACTACAAGGTCAAATAAAAACTTGCGTGGTTTCCTTGTATAAACTGACAACTCTGTATTGATCAACTGCTCTATATTCTATCAACTATTATGTCATTCAACTTTTAAGTCGTTAATTATTTGTTAAATACATGACTATTTTAAAAGTTATTATATACATATAAAAATGATCTTTAAATATACTACCTAAAAGATCTAAAAACAAATATGAAGTGTCTTTTTTTCAAATAATTATAATGTTTTCACTAAAAAAGCAAAATCTGCCCAAAGTTTAAAAAAGTCATGTGTTTCAAGTACTACATATCACATCTTATATATCATCTAAGTTTACAAATTCCTTAAGATTTGAAGAAAAATTTACTTTTTGTTTAAAACCCAAATAAAAACAATGGAAATTAGACGTAATTAAGGTAAGCTGTGCATATAATAATATGCTGTATCTTAATGTATATTATTTTTTGTTTTCATTTCACCATATTTAACTCAGATTACGAACACTAAAATACTGGAGTTTTTCATAAAATATTTACTCCAGTGAAATAATAAAAAATCAAAATATCCCTCAGGTTAAATTTCATGCTTTTAATTACAGACACAGAGATATATTATCCGACAACGTAATTCACCCCTCAAGTCAATTTACACCTGTGAGAACACCAGCTGATCAGATATTGCGTGTGATCACTCTACACCTTCATTGATTTTACACTTTTACTTGTCACTTATTGGTTTTTTTTTAATTCATAGTTATTACTTGTTTTGTTAGTATCACATAAAAATTGTTTTGAATACAAAACTTTTATGAGAACACCATACACGATATGTTTCTTTTGTGTTTTTGTATATCATTACTTGTGTTTTATGTTTGTTATTAAATACAATGAGAATAAATTATATTAAATTATTCACTATTTCAATAATTAAAATTGTGAAGAATTGTGTGTGTTGATTTAAAACACAAAAGGTCAATAAACTGCTTCGATGTTTTGTTGCCTTGGCTACAAAGACTTAATCACTAAACCTAGATTTAGTTACTTACTAAACTTATGATGCAGTTTGGAAAGTTTTTGTTTTAAGATTGGTTTATTTATACTGATTTATTGTGTAAAAACAGTATAATTGATTATTTTTAATTTCCTCGTATTGTCCACTACTATGAAAGAGATTATTAGACACAGTTTTAAAAATTTTAAAGAACATTGTTTTTTGGTTTTTTTAACATTACTAAAATTCCAAGTAACAGAAGTTTTGCTGTTTATAGAAAATGTATAATAAAATTATTAACTTAAATTTGCATTCCAATCATATAATTTTAACACACCCAAAACTAAGGTGGTGGGTTATTAGAATAATGAAAGTTGTGTATAAATTATAGATTAGGGGAAACCCTACTGTCCCGTGTTATAATCCAAAACCTATAAAATTTTTGTTTTGGAGTATAAAAAAAATATTTAAACCTCTGCACACTACTAAACCATTCTTTAGGTGTGTATAGTTCCAGTCGCATTAGCATCTTATGTTTCTGCTTTCAAAGGTTATGCTGCTCTATTTTGTAAAAAGAACTACAAGCATGTAAACAGAGGCTCAAAAGAGTGGTGATATATTAATAGTTTCTAAATTACAGCTATTAGAATTTGGAAATGGTGTTCACGAAATTAAATGTTTTTGACTATGTACAAATTTTGATGACACTATGTGTTCACGTGTTTTAGGGACGATTTGAACGATTTTCTTTCTATTTTTGGTATAAGTAAATTATAAATAACATTTCAAAATATAGATCTCGAAATTATCATTTACCTTTGTTTATGGCCCATTTTTATAAAGCTAGACATGATATGAATTTAATAGCTTCCTTCTCCAAATACAGTAACTTTTCAGTTTTGCCTCTTATATTGTGAAAAGACACTTATGTTAAGAGATATATAGAAAGTAAAATGAGCTGGATATTTTACTACTAATTAATACAATCGTAAATAACAAAATAGTAATATTAAATAATCGGTTTTGCCGTATGAGCTTTTGCCAAATACGTCATATGATGTAGTAAACGTTTAGAAACGTGATGGGAGAGATACACTTTGTGATTATGATTGAGTTTTATATATATTTTAGCAAGTCTTACAAAGCTAACTTTTGTATAAAATCTTTATAACATCTATTGTACTCAACATACTGTTATTATCAAAGTTGAGAAACTAATTATAAAAGCAATTAATAAATACAAATTAATCAATATTTATTTTTAACGACATATTTTTTTCTGATAGAAAACATTTTGAAATTTTGATGATACTCTTTTGGGGACTAAAGCCTAAATTTTAAAACTCAGGATTTAACAGATCCAGACATACTCAAAGTGCTGACTAGCACGTGTTTTAGTTAAAATTATTACTGTACTATGTTTACTAAACTCATAGAAATAATTTTAAATTTCTAAAATCATTTAGAATCGCAAACTTTAGAATAGCTAGTATATATTTTTATTTTCATCATGGTTTTTGTAAAAACGGCCAATTAATTCTAACTATAAGACAGACATTTTCTAAATACTACAAATTCATTTTAAGAGTGAATTTTTGAAGATAAAACACTTTAATTTAAATTTTTTAAATTTTTATTAAATTTACTGACTTTTACTTGGATTTTGTACCATTAAAAAAAAAAAAAAAGAAAACAATTTTCTTATTGATCTAACGTACATTATTGGTCTGGCATCTTACAGCTGATCAAAGACTAACTAACTTTTCAGATCCTATGTTAGTCATCGAGATAGTAAGAGAGATAATAGCAGATTGAACTTGGACTTATAAATAACTTTCAAGACGAGATAAAAAATAATTAGTATCGCCAAATATCGAAATGAAAAACAGTACAGTTTTACTTTTATTCTTTCTATTAAGTATGGACTGTCATAGAAAATGAATATAAACTATGATTTATAGTTTATATTTCTACTATAATTTTACTTATAAATAAAATATTGTAGTATACTAAATAAATAATCCAATATTGTTTGTGAATGAAACATATAAAAATTAGGTTGTAAAATTTTACAACCTAAACCTCGCAACAATTGTTTCTATTATATTCAATACATATACATTAAGATCCATTAAAATGTATAATTGAACAATCTATGTAATATGTACAACCCATACATAATAAGATTCATGTAATGATTTGAATAATTTTATTAAATAATAATTATTATAAATACACTCCAAGAACAATAGTAAATTAAACTTGTACAAGGAAAGTGCCAAAACCAGATTGTCCAATAAATCGTCATTCTATTCACAACATCTATTGTACTCAAAATACTGTTATTATCATAGTTGATGAACTAATTATAACAGCAATTAACAAATACAAATTAATCAATATTTATTTTTAACAACTTATTTTTTTTCTGATAGAAAACATTTTGAAATTTATATGATACTCTCTTGGGGACTAAAGCCTAAATCACTTGAGACAGATATAAAATTCAGGATTTAACAGATCCTGACAGACTCAGACAAAGTGCTGACAAGCACGTGTTTTAGTTAAAATTAATTACTGTACTATGTTTACTAAATCCATAGAAATAATTTTACATTTCTAAAATCAATTAGAATCGTAAATTTTAGAGTAGCTAGAATATATTTTAATTTTCATCATGGTTTTTGTAGAAACGGTCAATTAATTCTAACTAGACAACAGACATTTTCTAAGTACGACAAATTCATTTTAAGAGTGAATTTTTGAAGATAAAAGACTTTAATTTTTATTTTTATTGAATTCACTGACTTTAAAATTTTGTGCCATTTAAAAAAAAAGGAAAGAAAACTATTTTCATATTGATCCAACGTGCACTAGTGGTCTGGCATCTTACATCTGATCAGGACTAACTAACTTTTCAGATCCTAAGCTAGTCACCGAGATAGTAGTGAAAGAGATAAAGACAGATTGAACTTGGACTTATAAATAACTTTCAAGACGAGATTAAAAAATAATTAGTATCGTCAAATATCAAAATGAAAAACGGTACAGTTTTACTTTTATTCTTTCTATTAAGTATGGATTGTCATAGAAAATGAATATAAACTATGATTTAGAGTTTATATTTCTACTATAATTTTACTTATTAATATAAATAAAATATTGTAGAAATATTGTAGTATACTAAATAAATAAACCAATATTGCTTTTGAATTAAACATATAAAAATTATGTTGTAAAATTTTACTTTTGCTGTGTCAACATTCGAGGTCCTCGCAACAATTGTTTCTATTATATTCAATACATATACATTAAGATCCATTAAAATGTATAATTGAACAATCTATGTAATATGTACAACCCAGAGGTAATAAGATTCATGTAATGATTTGAATAATTTTATTAAATAATAATAACTATAAATACACTCCAAGAACAATAGTAAACTTGTACAAGGAAAGTGCCAAACCAGAATGTCCAATAAATCGTCATTCTATTCACAGTTAGCAACGCTTAAAATATAGAGATGACGAGTAAATAATTAATTATTAGAAAACTAATAGTGCTCAAGCATGCAACCAAAACAGAGTCATTAATAAGTCACTATCCAGAGGTTTATTTGTTGCAGTGAAAGTTCTATCAGGTTCTACACCAACAGACAGCAGGCAATATTTTATTTATGAAGCACGAGAGAAAGGCTGAGTGACCACTCAAATATTATTACAGTATAGAAATGAAAGTGATTAACGACTATGAATAACATTAGACATTTCGTTTACAAGTTTCCCGTTATTAACTGAATAACAGAAGATAAGTGTTAATCGTAAAGAAACATAGTGTGACGACCACTAACCCAACTATCTACTGTGATGGCAGCAGGAACGTAGTAAAAGTTTACCAGGTGTCAACAAAATACCCGAACAGTGTAATTGATAATATTACTGTATCCTGTATTTTCTTTTATATTTCGTGTTTGTTCATGGTTTTGGTTCCTTAAAATAAAGTTGTGTCTTCGCTTTAAACATTGGGATTTAAATACCAATTAATTGGAGAATAAAGTAAGCGCGAAGGTAAAATATATAAATTATTATTTTGTCCATTATGTGTAATAGTTTTAAATACTACATATTTTTGATAGCATGTTGTTGTTTTTAATTTAGGTATAAATGATGTTGCGAACCTTATTGATTCTTAATTTTTGTTAGGTTATACATTTTTCTTCTAACGTATTTCTTACACAATTTAAAAAAAAGCATGGACGAAAATATAATATTATAAAAGTCATTTGAATAAGTAATAATGTAACATAGTTAATCAATATATCGTACATAAATATACCTTTCCTAAGCCGGTTGTACTTCAATAGAAAAAGTATAGGCTGATGAATTTCGTTGGCTTCCATCTATCTTTGTTAAATAAAGTCTATAATGTCTTGAAATTGCTAGAACCTGAAACCTATCTGTAAATGTGAGGCCTTTTGTAGTAAATTAGTACATTTATTGATTTTCTATCTATAAAATGTTTAATCGCTTAAATATATGTGCAGTTATTTACTTACAATCAAATCATCAATAATGTAGCTAAATATTGACTTTATAAATATACTGAGGAATGGAATTTGACAGGAAACATGATAAATGTATATAAAGAGTTTCGTTAAAAAAATCTTATACATATTTTATCAAAAAAAGGTTATCTCAGAATATTAGAACGTGTACTGAAGGCCACGAATAAGTGAATGAACTTTAGCAACCATTAAATGTTAAATTTTATTTTTCTGCTGTTTCAACTCGTAAAACTGTAAAATATTAACTATATTGCTTACATTCGAGAACTCTTATGATTTGTCACCTAGTATATTATTATATCAAATTTAACGCACTATTCCGAAACTCACAAAGAAGTAATGTGTACAATTCATTAAAAATAATCAATTAGTCGTATTTAGACAGTTAATAATTATCTGAAATTGGGAGTATCGTGGATAATTATCGGATAAATGTCGAAACGAGAATAGAATAGAATAAATATAATATAATGTATAAACAAAGCATTTATATAAACTTAAATTCCTTGTCTACAGACAATAAACATAATCAAGAATTCATAATTAAATGAAAATAACTTAAAACACTCATTTTTTGTGTACACTCTGTCTCCAAATTTTATTTCGGTGGTTTCTAATAGATAAATCTTTTTAAAACGGATTATCGTTAATAGCTCTATATTAGTTTAATTTTTTTAAATACTTACTTAAATGTCTATGTAGCCATCGTTATTTGTATTGAAAAATTGCCTTTAAAATAAGCGTAAAAATTGATCAAACGTAGAGAAATTTGATCAAAGATTACGATTTTATTTTCTCTGTAACTATATTAGACCTTTGTAAAAATCAACGTTTTACGAAATTTGAAAAAGAGTGGGGGGACAGGAAACTAGTTGCGATCTTTAAAAAAAGAAATATTTAAAAATAATCTAAAAGACTAACAACCTATTTTATGATTTAGATGGTTAAGAAACTTGTGCAAGTTATTAAAAAAAGAAAACAATTTGTGTACCGAATTTGTTTAATATTAAAAAAAATAGATACACACTTAAATATACCTACATGGATAACAAATTCAAAGACTCCAAAGGCTATAATCTGTACACGGTCTAACGTCTTGCCATGCGGACGGTTGCATTAGCTAAATTTAAAATATGAAAATTAGCTAATATGCATTCCATTGAAATCTACATATTAAAAAAGGTAATTGATATATTTTCCGAAAAACATTTTCTATAAGAAATTTGTTCATTTATATTTCTTGCACATGTCACGTGTATTTATAATAAGATGATAGAATAAAATGAAGACATTTGAAGACTCAAATATTTGCGTTGCCTCTCCTTTCCTATATCCTTTAGAGGTGTTAGTTCAAAAATTCAAGGGCTCTCTTTTGTAAACACAAAATGGAAATCTAGAAGATATCCCTAGTGTTAATAACAATCACATCTTGTTTCAGTAATTAAACATTTACGTTATGGGAACAAAGACAGAAGGAGAACATACTAGATTTAAATAATCTTGAATGATATTAAATTATAATTAACGTTTCTATAATATTGATCTTATATTTTCGGTTATTTATTTTATTTTCAAATTGTTCTACAAATAATTTGCTAATTTAAAACTTTGAGTAGTGACTTTACCAGAAAACAAAACTTTTAAAACACAAAGGTCATTTCTAAGCTAGTTAAGATATAAAATCTAACATGAAGAAGAAGTCATATGTTAAATGAATTTTGTACGATACAGTAAGTTGTGGGTCAAGTAGAGTATAACGTTTACACTTAACTAACTCCAGACTTAACAATAAAAGGTTAGATTTAAGTCCCGTTAAACTTGTTCAGAACTAGTCAGCAAAGTTTAAATCAGGGTTAAAATAAAATCTCAAAGTCACGCAAAAGAATGGGTTTTTTATTCTGACCTTCGGCTTAGTCCTAAGCCACTACAATACTTTCTGTATCTCTATGTTTAAGTAGCAATTAAAATGTATTATTTTATATACATTGTGATTAATATTTTATATACATTGTGATTAATATTGTACGTCAATATTTTTGGATCCGATTTAGAGCTAAAAATAAGAAAAGTTTCATAAATAGAGGTTCAGAAACATTTTGTTTTTTGTCTGTCCGCCTTTTTGTAGCTTTATAAAAAACATTAAAATATTGAAATTAGTTTTGAAAAACCAGTCACCATTTTGACAATGGTTAGGGAAAGATTTTGATATTTGGTACATTTCCGGGCAATAGATTTAAATACTATTATTAAAAATCACCATAATTGAATAATATTTTGATTTAGGCTAAATTTGTGTGTTGTAGACAATTATCAAGAAATTACGATCTTAGTATTTTGTCAAACACTCTGTTTCTGTTCACCTATAGAAAAATTTTATGAATCTTTTTTCATTAAATATGTTGTAAAGATAATGGTTTTCGAGATATTCATCATTAAACATTTTAAACCTGCACCATTTTTAAAATGTATACAAAATAAAGTTTTTGGTTTCTGGTAGGCTATACTGGTTGAAGGCTACCAAACAATTCGTATACCAAATTTTCACTTAATATATTATCAATTTATTTGGCTCAAAATTTTTGGAAAAAATATAAAATGGCGGACAGACAGAAAAAGAAGCGTTTTGGACCGACGTTTATAAAACGATGTTTATTTTTAGGCATAGCGGTAGGTAAAAGGTTAGTTAAATAATGTATACATTCAATATCTTATCTATTTTTAAAGTTTTTTTTTTGTAAAAAAAGCAAAATGGTCTAAAAACGAAGCATTTCCGGATTTGGCAAATTACAAAACTGCCAAAGAGGCTTTAGTTTTGCCAGTTATAGTCCACTGTCAGTAGTGTTTGTGTGCATGTAGCAGATGAAGATGATGACTTGGTCACTGAAAAGTCGTCTCGTATTTGTGTTGCACAAATAAAGTGATTTTTGTGTGGAAAGTTGTGTTTCCATTTATTTGATTAGTGTCACACGTGTTATTCATTACAAAATATCATATATCTTGTTGGTAGGAGATACAAGTTTAGTTTATTAGTACGTGCATCACAAAATATATGTAATTTTTTAAAGATCTAATGGAAATAAGAATGCTTACAACTCCATTCTACCAACTAACTGTATTTAAATTCAATTTATTCTTAAAATAATTTTACTTTCATATTAACGATAATACTTTTTTGTTTTTTTTAATTAAAATTTTCAAAATATTTTGTAAATTTTATATATTACTTTAAGTTTCAACTCTTATGTCAAGTGAAAGTTTTCATTTGTGTCAGCTTGTTAACACGTTTGTATTGGTGGTCAACGATCAATAAATATTTCCATATACATCATGTTGCATTAAAGCTTGTCTATAACTCAAACATTCAGGTCGTACACACTAATCTAAAATAATAATATTCATTTAATTATATTTACAATTTATTACACATTACAATATTTATAACTGAAAATATACTTCGAGAACTGTAATAAGTGATTATAAATTACATTTGTACTGGGAACGTGCCAAATCAGGATGTCCATTTGGTTCTAAATCTATGCATAGTACCTAATATTTGAATATTGAACAAATCCATCAAAACTTTAGTTACAAGAAATCAAACAGTTCTGATATTTGCAATAAAAATTAAGTCGCTATTCAATAACTATCAGGACGTTTTACTTGTTACTACGTCAAAGATTTGACAACAAATAAAGTCAGAATTAAGTAATTATGAAGCACGATAGCATGGCAAAATAACCACTAAAGTAAAATTATTAGAATACAGTCATTACTAGAATGAAAGTAATTAGCTGGTAGACCCTAAGCTACCATGTACAAAATTTGACATTTCATGAATGAATATTGGAAAATATATAACGAACATAAAGAAACAGGACGCCTTAGTACTACTAATTACCAAAAGAGGAAACACGGAGACAATAATAAAAGTGTATGTTTATTATAAAAGCATTTAAGTGTATGTTGAGTATTAAGGACTTTTCTTTTTTTATTCAGTATCTAAATATTGCTAAAATAATTTAAAGATAATTTTAAAACTTGTGAGTTAAAGTTCGATTTGTTTTCCCATCACAATACTTCTTGAACCATGATTTCTAAAATGTTTTATATATAAATATATTCTAGATTACCACATGACGTTAGCTCCGAAAGCGATATTCTGTATAGAATTTAGGTCAGAAGGTAAAAGTTTTAACAATAAATTCCGTTGAATATTGTTAAAATTCAATTTCCGTCCTCCTAAAAACAAAACGATAGAAAAGATTGATTATTAATCTGCACTAAAGTAGAGCGTCATAAGTTTAAAATTATTTTTATAAATTTATTCTTGGATTTATAAAGCAGCCGCTCACACGTGTGACCCCACAGTACTGAGAGTAAGAAAAATAATCTTGCAAGTGGTATTTTGAGTACTTCCTAGGTTTCAGAAATTTTTCATAAAATTCCTTAAGAATGAAATAAAATCGTGAACTTCTAGGTTTTATTCAAACATTATTTAATAAAATTACATCATAAAACGCATTTGATTTAATAAGTGGTAGGTGATAAGATGAATGTTCACGCGATAGGCAATTATTGTATTTTAAAAGTTATCAACATTAGAAATATATTTTATTAGTTTTGTTTTCCATTATGTAAAAGAATGAAACAAGGCAGGATATTTTGATATTTAATTGGAAGTGATATTTTTCAAAAATTCTCTTGGAAAATACATTAAAACGACTTTCAGCAATTGTGTTTTCATGGTTGTCGAGCTAGTACGGCTTCAGAAGGATTAAGTGAAAGCCGTGTTGATAATGTCGGTTCTATAACTACTTCATAATATGTTGAATAATTTTACCACGTTTTTGTGGTCACCGATTTAAACAAAATTAGAAATGTAGCTTTAATGGTGGTGGAAGCTTTGAGAAAGTAAGAATGTGCTAGCAAAAGGTTATATTAGATTTTAAAATTTTTATTCTTTTCCTCTCAAATTTTAGTTTTTCGGGAAAAGATAAATTACTATAATGTAAATTAAATTATAATTTTGTACATGACTAAACCCGTTTTTAGGAGCTTCTAAATTGTAATTGATTTAGTATCTAATTTTCATGTTTTAGGAAGGTAAAGGTGCACACTTAATATTTTCTAGCAAAGCGAGGTATTTTTTTCGTTTGAAACAATATTAATTCAAATACATTAAAAATATATGGGAGTCCGGACACCGATAATTTAACATTTTACAAATTAACGGCAAACAATGATTATGAAAGCCTTACTAATATATTCCTTTCTTAGTTTACTTTTTAATAAGAAACCCTTTTAAAAAATTTCGTTTGTCACAAAATCTGATTTGTTGTTGTTCATATACAGTATACATATCACAGTATCTATATGGTGAATTTCTTAAATCTATTTTCAATCTTTTTTTAATACTGTGATGTGTTCAAAAATGCCCTAATATTAACTTGATGGTGTTAAAAAATACTAAACATTGCCATTGCCAACGTTATTTCATATCATTGATAAACAATAACACTACAGGTTATGAGATAAAATATTTTTGACTTTACAAAATATCAAAACGACATTGGGATTAGTTTTAAATCTTTTTTGTTATGTTTACGCTATCCAAGATCTGTGAGTTCTATTTATTTGTAAAATAATTGTATTTTAATATCAAGTATTCAATAGTCTACAACTTTTGGAAAAGTAAATTTTAAACTTGTTTTTATTTTTCCATATTGGAATCAGATCTTTTATAGTGTCAACTAAGTCTCAACCAACACTACTTATTGTACATTAAATCTCTGAGTCAACTCATTGTTTATATTTTATAGTTTATAGATTGTCCCATGTGTTCACATCACCTGAACGTTAACACATAATCCCACAGAGACCCATCTGCTACACTCTGATTTTTCTTAACCTGTATGCAATTTTTTATATAATTCAATAATTTACTCAATTAAAGTGATTCATATCGCTGTAATAATTATTTTATTAAATTATAAGTTAATATTAAATATTATAAACTAATTTAAGAACAGGAGTAAGAGACAAGACATTACAGTTGTTCGGGGACACTGAAGTCTCAATTAAACATTTATTCTATCCAGATGCTTTATTTAATACTTCATCCAATGGAGAGCAAAAATTATTACTCATAAAACAGGACAACTATGTTGAATGGTCACTAAACTATTAATCGAAAACAGAAACGCAGAAATAAACCTCTAAGCCACTATGCACAATAGTTGATATTTTTTGAAGAGTTTCGGTTTTAATGATGGAATAGCAGGAAATAATTACTGATGTTACTAAAATTCAGTTTTAAACGTAAAATAACCAGAAACTTCAACTAGGCATATGGAGCATTAGTAAAATTGTGTAGCGGTGCATGAACAGAATTTAAATGTATGTTTTACATACAAAATAGTTATACTATTGTATTCTGTATTTGATTTATAAATTTGGAATATATTTTAAGCGGCTCGTTCCTTAAAATTCATAAGTTGAGAATTGGAGCTTAAAATAGTTTTCAAATAAATCAAAGTTTCACTTTTTATATTATACCTAATAGTTTCTACTTGTTGGAAAGTTATTGTAAATGTTGGATTGTTAATACTATTGACATGATTAATCAAACATTTATTATCATCTGTGTATAATCGCATTTATATTATATTAGTCTTTATTCCGATAGAAATAACACATTTTAAATAATCATATCAAAGTTATGGAAGTTGCAAATTTTTATCGAAATAGAAAATAAATTTTATTTAAAATTCTATCTCTTAGTTTTACGCTTGATTTTCGTATGAGGCATGTCTAGTATTAATTTAGTTTTAAGATGTTCAAAAATAAAGATTACAAAACTGACCTTAATAATATACAACTAGTCCATCTGTGCCTCATTATAGTGAGTACGGATTTGACAATCCAGAAAGACTACATAATATGTAGCCTTAAAAATTAAAAAGGAAAAACAAAACAAGAACAAATTGTTTATTAAACTAGCAAAAATTGATACAGAAAGCTAATTTATACTAAATTGGCCACGTTTTTTTCTCTTATTTAAATCTCATAATGGTACAGACTATCTCTTAGGAAAATAACTGAATGCAGAAAATTTAGTGGATTTAAATGACATTTGAAACAAGTGAGCCTACGGTGAATCAGGAGTAGTGGCTAACGTTGAGTCCAGTATGATTTGACAATATTATTTAATAAGATTAATATGAGATAAATCATTATGTTCTACAATATCCTCAATTAAAACGTCTATACAAATATCTTCAGACGTCACACAACACAATGGCCTTGATCTTGGCACAGTCATATTTGATATTGGATATATTTTTTAATGTTAATCGTTTGTGTTTGTTTGTGTTGACTTCCCATCGATTGTGTGCTTTTTTAAAAATGTCATATTCAAGTGCGTGGTCGATTTCACGAAATCCGACCATTTACTAAAATCAGTATTTTCTTTATACAAATTGTTTGTGTTGATATTTCCATGTTTGTCTTTATCATAGAAAAAACAAAAAAGTTAAATATTTTGCTCGACCATTTTTAATATGTATTTTATCATGTAATGGCATGTAAATTATTTGTGTTGATAATCCCATAGTTTGTGTTCCCTCCTTTTCATGGACACAAATACGATACTTTAATTATCTAGCCCTGTCATTTTTTATGATTTCAAGTTGCAGGGCTCGTCTTCTAAAATATAAAACTCACGGCATATAGTAATCAGGAGAAAGTTCTTCTATTTTATTTAACCTTTTCGGGTCTGACACAGATAAATTATTAATATTTTATTTAAGACCGTACCAAAATTCTTCTTTTTTTTTTTAATTTCCAAACGTTTGTATTCTTTCTCCGTAAACTGCACCTTTACTTATACTTGAAACTTTTAAAGACAAATAATTTTTTTCCGTAACAAAAACCAAACTGTCCTCTTTGTTTTGTTTTATGGAACAGAGGCCATTGTTAAACAAACAATCGACCATTGCACAAGAGTAGATATTTTCTGCAATAGAGGTTTGGCATGAAAGTAAACTTTTATCATTTAGTTTCCTATAACTCGTACAAACTTTTCTAATATTCCATTCAAACTTTTTCCCACACTTTTTGTTTAGGTTGTAGACCTTACATTTATAAATAGTAATTTTAAATCGTAATCAATTTAATTTTAGTTCTATTTTAAACGTTATTATTATTTTTTAAATAATGTCTACATATGTGATTGTATACTGTATATGTTATTGAACTTACTAACTACATTCTACGAACGTTTTAATTGAAAGAAATAGTGTTCATTTCTAAATTCCTAAGCAGAAAATTTTTAAAAAGACTTCTTAGAAATATAAGAACATCATCCAGAACAAGTGAATCTTCACTCAGAGAAGGAATTGAAGGTTTAAATCCGGAAGTAAGGAAATATTCACGTACGGGATCAAGCTCGAATGTAATTTAAGGTTCACACAACAAGGAAAGTGACGATTTACCCTTGGAACCAATTGATTGAAGGGTCATCCTTAGAAACAAGTGATGTTTTACATACGGAAGTATGTGAAATTTCTCGCAAGAAAGAAATAAGGGTTTATACCTCGAAAAAGTTAAAGTCGTAAGCTCAGAAGAATGTAATGATTTACTTTTTATTATTATACATTTTTCGGACATTTGCCATCATTTGTGTGTTAAAAATTCAAAACACTTTTAACACACAAATGATGGCAAATGTCCGAAAAATGTATAATAATAAAATTGAACTTCCATCATTAACAAATAACTTCAAACAGAGAATAATGATTTACGTTGAAAGTAATACAAACGGTTGGAAGAAACATGATATACTCTCTCGTAAGCTACTGTAGAAGTAGCAATAAACTATTAAACAAAATAATTTTATATTTAATATTTAGATTACTTCAAATTCATAGGTACATTTTACACCTCTCTGTTCTCGTCTTCAGGTTTGTAAGAAGTGTTGTCTATTTAATATTGCCTTAGGTATGATACGGTAACGAGATCTAAGGGGCTTGTCGCCGGTCTGGCCAATAACAGGCCGGTGGGGGTAGTTGCAGCCCTGCTATGTTGTCAAGTTTCCGACTGACGCAAGGAAAGTGAAAGTAACCCACTCCCAGTCACCGCCAAACTTGACAAAAGCGCAACCAAACTCTCCCCTCCCAAAGGCTAGACCCAGGCCTAAAGCAATATTAAATAGACAATAGCTGTAAACTACGAACTACTAACTGGGTTTAAAGCATAGGAAATTTGTTTAAAATTAGTTTTTAATCTGATATTAATTATACTATTTATCGCATTTTCTTTAAGAAAATATTATCACTAGACCTTACATGTTATTCGTAAGATATTAAACCCGATATACTATACCGGGTGAATATTGAACAATGTACCAACAAAAATCTGGGTGATATTACACTTTATTTGGAACAAAATTGACCGTGGAAAGCCCAACATATCTCGCTTCGTTTCCGAGAATAATTCTATTATCTTACTTTATTTTTCAACTAGCGAGTAAAGTGACCGCATTTAACAAAAAAGAATATTTATAATTTTATAGAACAAAATATAAATTAAAGTCTTATACAGCATAACCAACTTAGATTTTTTTATTTTAATATTTTTTTTTGTAATTAAGAATATTTACATGGCGTTAAATATGAAAAAGTGAATGTTTTGAAATCATTGTTAAAATCCAACTTTATTTTACAAACAAATGACTATAGGTGTTCAAATTTCACAAAAACTACAGCTTTTCATAGATTTCCAAATGTATAAGCGAATCCGAATTTAGCATTTCGTTCGTAGTTATTGAACGCCAGGAAGTCAAAAGTCGTGGTTAAATATGAAGGTAACTTTTAGATTATTTTTTGAATTTGGTTCTCTAATTGACACTCCACACAGGTAAATTATAATCTTTTTATAATTATTATTTATAAAGTAATACTCAGCAATGAAAGTATGTTGGTAATAACTCTCTATAAAACAAAAGCCTCTAAATTGCCAGAATTAATCATTATCAAGTTTAGTGATATGACAAGTAGTAAAGTAGTCTCTTTGAGTTTTCGATACAAATACACAGGGGCTGGAAACAAGACGTTTTGGTAATCGTAGTCGATATTACCTCAGTTCTATGTGCGTGTCCATTACACAAAACATAAATAAAATGCTTGTCAGCATAGCCTCTATTTGAAAATTGCACTATTATACCAACACTACAAAAAAACCTACAAACTACAACTAATAAAATTAAAAAATCATCGATCTCTTTGACTGAAGTAATGTGATATTTATGTATCAAGACAAGAAGATGTTTATCAGGGGCTTGTTAAAATATACATGTTAACACAATACTGAATTTATATTTCAGTCCTTTACCTGCTCTCTTATCACATCTATTGACAAGATCACTGACTTTGATAATGGATAATTCTGACCAAATGTTGACATTTTTTTTTCTTTTGTAGAGAATTATTACCAACATACTCATTGCTGAATATCAATTTATATATATAATACATTTTACAATTTATTAAATTTTTAATCGAACAAGTAAACTAGCGATTCGCTTATTCTATTGGCAATCTTATGAAAAAGCTGTAGTTACTGTGAAATTTGAACACCTATTGGTGTAGTCGTTTGATTGTAAAACAAATTTGAATTTTATCAGAGATTTCAAAAAATTTACTATTTTTTCATATGTAATGGCTTGTGAAAAAGGTATATTATCAATTTCAAAGAACTATGTTAGTTCTGTTTCTAAAAGAAATTGAATGTAATTTTTGGAAATACAGTCATATTACTTGCTAGGTGATACATAAAGTGAGAAATAAACATTTTAACTAAGTAATCACGTTTTTCGTAAAAAGGGAAAACATATGTCGGAAACGGATCTAGATAGGACTATGGTAATTTTATTTTTTCAAAAAAAGTTTACTGTCAACCTGATTTTTCTGGATACATTCTTCACCATTCAACTTGTATAACCTCAACTTTGACTAAAAGAGTCGTTCACTCAAACACTGATTTATCCTAACACTTCCTTCTGCGCACAACGAGTAAATATTGTCCATTTATTCCCACGAACCTTTATCTGCCACCTACAACTACAATGCTGTTTTCTAGAATCGACGATAAAAATATAATAACCATAAATACACGAGGGTTTGGGGACATTATCTTTGATATTACTGTGTCATTAAACTTGTATGATAAATTTGATTTATCCAATCTCCAAAGTACATGGTTTGCAAATAAGTGACAAATGTAACTGTGTTTCTAACTATATATATATATATATATATATATTGAATTAAAAATTATTTTTATAACACATTATTTTAAAAATTAGAATGCTCTGGATATTGAATTATAATCGCATTAAATTTGATCAGTTAATGTTAACCAATATTTAGGGAGGGGGTGAGAGTCAGACTAAGTTAGCAAATTAGTAAATGCGAACGAGAGGATCATTTCTTGTATTATTCACTAAAGAACTCCCTCGTAACTTATCCATGAACCGCACTTTAACGAGCTACACGTGTGTACTGACATAGTTAGACTGTTGTTCCAGATAGAAATGTCCAGGCTGATTTAGACACACGACGATTAAAGTGTATCTATTGTTCGCACGATTCAAATATATTAAGGTCAACTCCATGTTATACAGAGTGTCATAAACATCCCAGCACGCTATACATATTCTAATTCTACACACCAAAATGAACAAATACTGTTCAGTAAAATATTTTATAATTCTTCTTCGTTTAGCCGTTATCAGCCATTTTGCTTATTAACAAAAAAAATATAAATAAATAAATAAAAAATAAAAAAACATTGTAACATTTAAAATAGATAAGAAATTAAGTTAGTATTTAGTGCACTCACTTAAAATGTTATGTTACATGAGTTTATTAAAAATTAATCTTTATTTTCCGTATTTTAAAAATTACAGAAATTAAAAGCCGTTAATTTTACAAAGAATTAACAAGATATACATTTTTTTCCCTTTTAAAAAATCACGACAAACAAACCAGTGATTTAATTCTTCTTTATGTCAAAAAATAACATTAATTTTAACATTAATAATAACATTAATTATTATCAAATTAATTATTATTAATAAAGCACTGCAAACATTGTATCTAGGTATTTGTCTACCAAGTGTTCGAACAAGTAAGACGTTTTCCGCCATCGGACGTCAATTCCATCATTGGGTTTTAAATTAAACATTTCTAAAGTTTATCCTTTGACGTTCAGACAAAATAAAAAAGAAACTGTTTTGTTTACGATAAAAAAGACAAATATTTTGTGTCTTGTAAATTCCTTTGTAATATTAACGTCTTTCAAGATATTCGACTTTAAAATTTCAAACGGCCGCCATTTTGAAAATATGAATAACAAGATTTTAATATTTAGTCTTACTTAACGTAACGTTTATAATCGTATACCAAATATGAACTTAATATCTTATCTATTTCTAAAGTTTTTTTTTGTAAAAAAAAGAAAACTATAGCAAAATATTACTACAGCAAAATATCTTTTTTTTTCCTTTTGGTGAGTAGAATCCAAAAATGTATAGCGCACCAAAAGATTTTTTGTAACATCCTGTACACCTACTGCTCTCCAAGTTTGCACCTACTATGCTTGTATATAATTTCATTCCCGAACACAGAGTTCCAAAGTTTTTTGATAGCTTCTCAATCAAATCCAAAAATATGGCTTAGAAATAAATTCACCACTAGAAATAAGTACCCAAAGACTTCCCATTTCGTGATTTTTCCCATACCGTGATTTTCGTACAATAGTGATTTCACAATGTAACAAATGGTTATGATTGTGGCCTCATCTTTGGGTTCTAATATTTTAGAAACAACTGAAGTTATAAAAGGCAAAATATCTTATAACTAAATCTATCAGATGAGAATATCACAAACAAGCTCTTGTAT
Source organism: Aphrophora alni (assembly GCA_963513935.1). NCBI lineage: Eukaryota > Metazoa > Arthropoda > Insecta > Hemiptera > Aphrophoridae > Aphrophora > Aphrophora alni. The sequence continues at coordinate 125,177,314 of OY740766.1, read as the reverse complement.
CCCTGGGGCAACATTATCTTCAAGGTGTTTCATAATTTGAAAGGAAAAAGACTGTGCAATATCAATAATTATCTCAACTATTTTGAATTGTATAGTAACAGAATTCCAGCATCAATTTAAGTTCTTAATTAAACGTAACCTTTTTGTGAACGATTCTTTTTTTTAAATTTATTATGTTTTATTTAAGAACCTAATTCATCATTAGTAAAAATTATAATAGTTTCATTATTTGAACAAATTTTACTCTTATCATCGTACATGATTCAAAGGAATTGTGTTAAATTTAATCGTAATGTGCACTTTACATCGTATGTCCTTTCAAAAGTACAAAAGTCTGTCGTCCAAGTTATTTTGCTTGATATTTTTGAACAAGAACTTTATTTTAAGAATCACGACAAAGAAGATACGTTTATTTTGTACTTTACATTAGTAATAACAAAAACAAATTTGTCATCCTATTTCCAGTTATTTGACTAATAAATAAAGAGAATATAGTATTTCCACATTTTACAAACAATAGTTACAACTTCATATAGCTCTGAATAATTTTATATGATTTTTATTTTAAATTTGATACATTGAAGGGAATAAATTGAAGGATAAAAGCAATCCTATTCTTTAGAATTTGCGGTACGTACAAAAAATAGATATTTGACTTAATATTATTCAATTCTATTAATTGACCTCAAGATTCATTCCTAGATTCAAAGAGCTTTAAAACAGAAAATAGCTTATATCATACTAACAAATATGTCATTTATTTATGAATACTGTAGTTTTAGATCTCTTTATTTTAGATATTATGGTAAATGGTTAATATTAAGTTATTCATTGATGAATCTTTTTTACAATATAAATAATAGATCTTATAAAAGAACGCTTACATATAAATAGATTTAAGATACAACTAAAAGGTACGATCAAATAAAATTCAAGTGAAAAAACAATTCAAATAAAAATACTTATAATATAAAACAAAATCAAGAAAAAATAAATAAGATCTATTAATAAAATTTGCATACTTCTGTAGTTGTATGCTTTAGCGATAAAACAGTCCTCATGATGTTAATGATACTATACGCAATGGAGCCGACATTGTACATAAACTGAAGCGTAATTTATTGGAAAAACTTAGGAAGTGAGATCATGTATTAAGTGATATTAATTTTATTAAGTCTGTTAACAACAGATCCATGAGTAAGTGAAGAAGCCGTATGTCTTCCATATGCTTTTATGCATGACATAAAAATAGGACACTTTCCTAAACGTAAGATATTGTCACTTTGGTATTTTGGAATGTCCTATAATAGAAATAACCGTTCAATTAAAAATTCTCATAAAAAATAATAAAATGTGGATAGAGTTTATGGAGGATAAAAACTCAAACCTCCATAATTAACTCTTTCCAATAAAAATTATATATTGTAAGAAAATACAGTATATTAAACTAATTATGTTAATTTGTATTACATTTTGAGCGAATTTTGGAAAACATTCATCTGTACCATATTCTTTTATTAATCAAGACTCCACAACGACCCACTTTCTTATTTGTTTAAAAATATTATTCATTTATTTGTGAAAACTCACACTTGCGTGATATTAAATGAACTCATTTTTATATTGATCTCATCTCAATATTTGTAATAAATCCTTCGACCTTATAAACATCGATGATATTATACTGACTGAATTTTATAAATATGTGTCTTTTGGAGGATACGTATAACAGAAGCCATAGGGAACGTGAAACTATGAACAAAGTGAATGCATCCAAATCATATCATATAACGAAACTAATTAAACGTAGTTGAAAACTGAGGAACAGCAACTACGTGTTGAACAAACAACCAAGTTTCAGAGCTAAGTGAAGCGAGTTTTCCTCCTGTAACGTAAAATATATTTTTCTTTTATTTGTGTGTAAATTAAAACATATTTCAACTCAAGATTACAAGGCTAAACTCGCTTATTTAACCAGTATTAAAGAGAATTATAAAAGCAATGCATCCAAGTAAAATTCATCCAAGAAGTAATTTATTTGGTGTTTGCTCTTTTTGCATCACGTCGGAGATATAACATGCATAGCTTAGAGACAACATGGCTTGATACGTGAGCATGTAGCAGAATAGTTCATGATTACAATATTAAATGACAGTTATTGGTTTGAAGTACAACTTAAATTTTAATATATATAATATATATTTAATGTAATTTACTAGACATTGTACCCTCAGTGGTACATCCCAGTAAGGATGGATTTGCCCATCCCTAGTAGGATCTACACGATTTTGCAAGTAGTCTTTGATTGGATCACTTTCGTTAATCTGTCCTATCATGTCTCTCTTGACCAAGTCTTGCTATCTTCCGAGCCTGATGCTATTAGAGTATTCGATGGCAAGTTAACTATAAATGAATGTTAACTTATTTAATTATTTGTGAAGTATAAATTTTATTAGAGCAATAGAATTTTGTAAATATTCTGATTTATGTTTGGAGACCCTACCATGCAAAGTAAAATATGGAATAGTTTGATTAAAAAATAAAGAGAGAAGGTAACTAAAGAAGAAAATATAACTAAATTATATAACAATATTTCATGTCAGCATATAAGTTGGACGTAAATATGTAAAAGAATATGAAACGTGTATAGTTTATCATTTAAGATACATTACTTAACAAGAATATTTAGTCAGTGATAATCATCTTGAATTGTTACGTCCAATCGGATTCGATTGTCTTGCAATGTTTCTTCTTTTTACTTTTCTGTGTCCACACAATTACATTTCTTAACTTTAATTATAGCTTTAGTTAACTCTTTTACTCGGTCTCCAATTTCTGTTTCATTAACTCTTTCCTCGTTTAACGTCCCAACTTAATTAACAAACCATGAAATCTGTACTTTTACTTTGTGTAAACTTGTATTTCCACTTATTTTGACGACTATCTTCATATTTTGGAGTCGTCATGATGAAATTTACATATGTACTATCTAATAAAAACGCAAGTAACTTCTGTATTAAAGTATAACAAAATAGTTCAAATATATTTGAAAGTAGTAAAATTATTTTGATATCAAATGTTTTTACTTTATTATTTTGTTATTTAAAATAATTACTAAAATTGGAAAAACAAAACAAAATATTTAGATTTGTTAATATTTTGCGTATAATTTTCAGAATAAAAAATAAAATGCGCAAATGTTTTTATATTTTTTAATAAAATGCGTAGTGTCGAAACGGTATTAGAATAATTCGAACTACGAAATAAGTTTTCATATTATTGTAACCTCGCATAAAATTTAATAAATGATAATAAATTTTTAAAATATAAAAGTTATCGACTAGAAAACCAACCTTATTACATAGTTAAGTAAAATCATCATTGTATGTATAGGCCCATATAAAATAATTATATTTAAAAGTGGTTGTGTTCTTATTTAATAAAATGCTTAATTATTTTCAAAAACACATTTTATTTTATGATATTGGTTAGGCGTTTAATCTCAATCGATTTAGTTGTAACTCTGTGTTCCAATGATCCTTGATACGTCTAAGTGATAAATCTAGGTCAACTAAGTCCAAAATAGTGCAAACATGTTTTAACATATACACTATGTTTTCTTATGGTTTGTGTTCCATAACTAGAGAGATTTTTTTTTTTTTTTACAGAACCATTTAGTATTTTTACAAATTTATGTTAAAACGTTTTAATTTTAATATGCAATTTTATTATATACATTAGTTTTCAATTCATACAATCTCCAAGAACAAGTATTTTGTCGGATTCCAACATTGAGAAAAGTTAAAAGAGTGAAATGACTGTTTACGTAAAACTTGATTAAAGTGATTTGCAAAGATCGGTTTTATATACAAAAACAGATTTAGGTCATCCCTGGGGATTATATTAAAACAACCCTTGGAGACAATGATTAATAGGGGCAGGAAATACTATGTTTAACTCTCACAACGCCAGGTCAAATAATATTATAACAATAAATTGTTAAAGCATGATCATGAACAATAATCAATAAAATAATCGAATTTTTTTACACATTAATTATAGTGTTAGACTATATTAAATAACAGAAAATAAAACTCTTCAAATGTTTTTATTCACTTCTGACTTACATCCAGCTTATCATATTTCTGTTGATTTACATTTAACCATGGAAATTCGTGGAATTGATTTAAATGGTTTGTAAATTTGAATAAAACTTAATCCAGTTGACCAATATTTAACACGTTTTATTATTTAATATCCTATCTGAATTCATTTAGATTTGACAGAAATCTAAAACTTAATTTGACAAAAGAATTAAATGGTTCTTTAAATGGTATTCGGTTACAACAAATATTCGGTTTACATGGTCTATTTAAACTCCCCTAAAAATTCATTATAACATATCACTTTCTGGGATTACTTAATTGTTGTGGATAATGTAATTGGGGAAGTTTTAGTCAAAATAATGAAGTTGTAGGAAAATGAAATCGATAATTTTGTTTCTCTAAAATTTGATAAAATTAAGTGTGATATAAAAATAGTAGGTTAATTTAAGTACGAATTATTAAACAATTAATTAAATCAACAATAGTAATAAATGTTTAGTTTTTAAGACAAGTGCTTCAATCGTGATAATATTTCACTAACGCGTTTTCAGTTAGTCCAAGGGAGTCATCTCAGTATCCAAAGCATGTGATTGTCATTATTAATCATACACATGTATGATCCAATAAGAGTATTCAATTTTAATATGAGTTTTTATGAGAAAGGTTCAAAGTTCCTTCGTACACAATTATTATTCATTAATTTCGTATGCATTCTTTCTTCATTATACTTTATTATACTTAATTTTAACTTGTAACTTTAACTGTATAAACATTGTTCACCACCAAAATGTTAATACACATTTTACCATGTGTGGAGAGAATATAATCATCGAGAAGAGTCAAAAGGGAGAAGTTTAGAAACAAACACTTCCTGAGCATGCAATTTTAGGGAGATAACCATTTATTGCATGTTTCATTTGATGAAGAAGATACTGTAATGGAGATAACCCGTTCATTCCCCTTAACACCTATTTAAGATAAAAGACTTTTTATTTTTATTACCTTAGTTCATGTTTAATATGTTGTTGTATTTTTGTAGCAAATGAAGCTCTTGAATCAAAACATCAAATTATATTGTTAATGGAGTATGATAACCGGTTTTACAACAATTACATTTTCATTAAATATCTATAAACATGGAACTAATCTGTTCCTAAAACGAGTTTAATAGACTAATTAATTTATTAATTTAGATTGTTGGCTTATTATTCATCAATATCTTTGATGAATTACTGGTCTCTTATAACAAAATCACGATAGGACGATGATTTGAAATTGTTTTTAACTGTTATGTGTTTACAGCATATCCCTTAAAAAGTCACGATGTAAATCACTATTACGTACATATCAAGTGGCTTGATATTGACATAGTAATTTGTTTTGATTTTTTTAATAATTAGATTTCTTTGTATAGACCAATAATTGTATGTCATACGTCCACATGGGTATATGTTTTAATTGTATTCAGCGTTTAATCTCAGAATTAGGTCCAAGCACTATATTATAGCAGATTTCTAAATTTCATTATTAGCTCGTCTGCCTTTTCCTAACCTAGACCTTTCACTTTCCCAAATATTTGGCATTCTGAAATTAGAGCATTTGGAGTTAGACAAATAAAGTGTGAATAGCAATTTTATTATTTGTAAAGTGCAAGTTGGTTTTGTTTCATCCAGCTTAATTCACCAGCACTTTGTTTAATTAGTTATTTTTCTATCGCCCTTTATAACTTCTTTGTAGCATTCGCAATACAAGCATCCACAGGTGTCATCAGAAAATTTAGCAATTACTAAGTTGGCGACGTGTGATTTCATGAGTATACAAGTGGAGTACAGGTCCAAGGACACTACCTTGTGGAATACCAGCTGCTATTTTCTTTAGCTATGAGTACTCACTGTCCATAACGAACACGAAACTATCTTTTTTGAAATATGGGATTTTAATAACTCAAAAACTGAATCGGTATGTCTCCGGGTAGGTTATATTCCAAGCCTTCGTGTCATGCTTTATCAATTGCCTGCGCGACATCAAGAAAAACGGCAAAACATACGCTTTTCTTTTGAAAAGCCTTTTTTATTAGGCTACGGTGATGATGTGGTGATTCTGAGATTAATGGAATGTTTACGTTGAAACCATAGTGATGTGATGTAACTTTGTCTGTTTCGAATGATTGGTTCAAGTCCCCTTTAAAGCAATGTTCAAAAGATCTTAGACATAACCTGTAATAATGATATTGAACTGTATGATGTTACTTCAGATTATGGCTTGCCAGGCTTCAATTACCTATTCAATCGTTCAATAAGAAGGTATTTTTCTGAAATATACTTTGTTGATACGGATTGAAAACATTTTATAGATGTTTCGAAAAAAGATTAGGTCAGGTCTTCTGCTTGGAGTTTACAGCCTACGGTACGTATCGTTCTCCTATTTTAATGTTTGCTATTAAATTTAAGCTTTATAATTTTTTTAGGAGCTTCACAAAAAGAGTATTCTGCATTTCATCAGTACATAAAACTGTGTAGTAAGATGGCAAAAATATCTGTAATAAAATTAATAAATTAATCTACAAATGATAAATTAAAATGTTTTAATTTCATATCGTAAATCGCATGCATTTCGTTATGTGCTAAATAATGACAAAACTTAAAACTAAATTGCTTGTTTTCGTGTCACTACGAAAAATTACAAAATCCTTCGTTGAAAATGTATATTATATATATTATGCTTATTGTTTTAATTAATAGCTCTTTGTTGTTTCCTACGTTTTATTGCTATATATAACACTTATTACTAAGATAAATGAAATATTTTTATCTTCTAAAGTCAATTTATATTATTTATTACAACACAACAACTCCATTTCCTCGAAATTAAAAAACTAGTATAAATTCACATGTGCAAGTTAAGAGAATAAATCAAAAGTGATATTTACTCTAAAAGTAGATTATATGAGGCATGTAGTTTCAAAATCGCCCACATCCCTAAAAATCACAGACTAGATTCGTATAGTAGAGTACTTTTTCTATTGTTACCTGCAGTTAGTTAGTTGCAAAACAAATCCAGATTCATCGATAAAACAAGGGCCTAACATTGTGGTTAGTTGCAGAATCGACCAGATCCACCCGATTGCAAAGTTAGTTTCAATAGCCACCACATCCTGCTGACGGCGCATATGTGCAATCAACTGCGTCAGCACTGCAGTAGTCATTATTCGCGCACGCCAGAATTGCTTGTTTGGAGGTTAAACATATGTTTATGGACTACTGTTATGCATTGTGACTGTATTGGTATTGTTTTGTGACTAATGTGTTTTAATTTTCAGTTCAGGATATTGTTAATAGTGTGTTAGAGTTTAGAATAGTAAATTGTGTTATTAGTAAAATGGAGTGTTATCCTAGTGTAAACGAGAAAAATCCACGAAAGCGTCCACGGTTGGAGGATACCTGGAAAAGGGCAAAACTAAAAAAGCAAAAATATGTCTGAGAACATTTATTTACATGATTGGCATGTGCACTTTCTATTTTATGAACACTGTTTTGAACATAGACTTACACTAAGTTTAATAACCCACAAAGATTGAGTTGCATATTAGGTTATAGATTTGGAGGATGTATGTAGGCTTGCAAGAGCTGCAGTTTCATATCCGGTGTTTTTCTTGCCCTGAAACGTTACTTTGTTGGTTTAGTTACCTCCTATTTCGAGAGGTTGTTATAGATAATTTGTTTTTATTAGGCTGCAAACTAACCTAACTTACACAGGGGTATATAATCTACATGATACAAGGCCTACCACATGTGGGCTAACCTAACCTAATCACTTAACAGTAATGAAACTGCAGAAAAATATAGGCCCACTATTTTTTAAGGGCCTACTGAGCACTAAGAGTAGGTTTTATTTTCAGATATGACTCTGTCGGTCCATCTATTCCAATTACATGCAAGCATAAGAAAAAAAGCAAATCCTAGGCCTACTGCTGTGCAAAATTACTCCAAGAATTTTAAAATCATTTTCATGAGTTATTTTATGATTCTTCTGTTAGGCCAAGAGAAATCATAAATCAGTAAGACTTTATGATTTCAACGTACACAGATATAAGAAAACCACATAGATCCAAGCTTGTTAATGAACTAAGAGGTGAAAAGTCGATGGTTGTGAAGTATTTTATATATGTCAAATCAAAACATGCTAAGATGCCTATTTTGACGAAAAGCTTTTCTTGATGCTTTACGGTTGTCAGAAGGCCGAGTTATAAAGAGACACTAGTAGACAGCAGTAGGCCCTTAAAAAATAGTAGAGAAAGTTCTCGAATTCAAACTATGCTTTTTCAGACATATTTTTCGAAATAAATTCGATATTGGGTTCGGAAACCCGAAGATGGACGAATTTTCAACATGCATATCGTTTTTAGATCAAATAAAAAGCTCCAAAAATGCACGGACAAAACACCATCTTTTAACCCAACGAAGGTGCCATAAATTGAAGGCCAAGACTTTTTACAATATGTGAAACTGCACGCCTCATATATAAAAAATAATAAAATCTTGTCATTGGAGTCTACATCAGACACATCACGTTTCCACTTAATACTCCGAGGAAAATCACATAGTCTACGTGATGTGGTATACCGTAGTATATGTTTACAAGACTAATCCTACCGATCCTGGCATCTAATATATTATTATATTTGAGAGATAATAATAATAATAATAATAATGACTTCTATAATAGTTAACATCTAAAAAGCTAATATAAATCTAGTTAATTTTGTATTTTTATATTTTATGTTTTGGACATAGGAATTTATTTTTTTACCTAAACTATCTTTTTGTGAAAGCATTTTGTTTGTAATGTTTTATTAACAATTAAATACTAATGTTCAACAGTGTTATACATATATTTAAGTAATTAACTATATTTTAAAGATTTACCGGGTTTACTGAATACAATTTTCATCGCAATTATAAAATAAGTTGATGAGCCACCGGTGATGGGTCTCGTAGACGTGTATTTATTAGAACGTCTACGCTCGCTTCGCTGGTGAGTCTAGAAGCCTCCACTCGCTACTCTCACATCAACGACTTCACTTTGCCTGATCTCGTAACTACACGAATTAGAGATCAGTGTTGGAAATTAATTTTTTGACAATCACTTTGTTATTTGTCGTCGTCGAGTTGTAAGGTTGATATCATTACAGACAGAATCGAAATTTGCATGTTTATATAAAATTGAATGTGTTATAAATTGAATAACACAAGAGACGAAACAAAATATCGTTTAAAATTGCCGTCATTTTGTTATTTTCTATTACATTTTCTTTTAAATTTTAACTCATGCACATTATAGTCTCTAATAGTAAATTTCATGTTGCTATCTTGTTTTTCTATAAATTTTGTACATTTTAGTCTCTAATACCAAATTTTATATTCATATCTTGTTTTTCTATAAATTACACACAATTTAGTCTCTATATCAAATTTCATGATGCTATCTTGTTTTTGTGAAAGTTACCATACGACAACGACGACGGAAGGAATGAATTACGATAATAACATTGTCAGTTTCCTGAGGCGATTGAAACATGAGAATTAGTCAAAAGAGGAGGTCAATATTTTGACGATTACCAAACTCCCCCTGTACTTCGTATTCTAGGTAAATAACATTACTAATAATATATATGTTTTTTTAAATTTTTATGACACTTGTTCACTTCATAACCCAAGATGTACTCCAGAAATAGTAGGCCTTGTGAAACTAGAATTTATATTCACTAAGGTATCATTTTAAAGTATAAAATTAGAATCCTATTAAGCGAGCAGTTAACCAACATTAATGAAACAAGAACTTGACGTAAAGACATATTAAAACATCGTAAAAGCAAATGTTTTCAGTTCGGTAAAACAATATAAAAATACGAATACGAATGGTAGTTATTTTTATTAAGAATGTTGTCTTCTTACATTTCATTGATAATTATAATAATATTTATTATTTCCAAATATTAACAATGGAAAGAGCATTTCATGTAGGCTACTTCACTTTTACTTATTTGTGTCCTTTACAAACCTATATATCTTCTACCTGAAATACCGTAGCAAATTGAATACTGACATGTGGTATTCTTGTTATGATCTTTTTCAATCAATATGTTATTATTAATTTTCAATACAAACATTTTAAAATATCCTTTTAAAGTTGCTGCATAGTACCTATCTAGGGTCTATTTGAATTTAAAAGTTATTGCTCTAAGTTACAAGACTGTACAGACTATCTTAGTTTTGGGTAATTGTACCAGATATAATCTAGAGATTGTTGCCGTAGGTTGGATATATCATCCACTCCTAATATCAATTTGTGGCGATATCCGCCATTTCCACCGGCTGAAAAGTTAATACGTCTTAATCAATCCATACAACATGAATGAGATCCGGGATATCCAGATGATTAAAACCATCTCCACATTCCCGAAGTGATTTATTCTGACACAGTAGTCTTACGATCAATATCGGTATTTACTTTTGACTCCTCTGAAATGTCGATGATTGTTGATAATGAAAGTATGTAATGTCCTCGTGTGATTAATGTGCAAGTGATTCGTCATCACCGTCTCCCTTTGACTTTGTTATCACCGAAGCAAGTTGTTTAATATATTGCAGTCGTTCGAATATTATGATTAGTGTTTTAAGTCACCATAATCTTCTTGACAGAAGTAATTATGTAATTTTATGTAATAATTATTCTTAATAAGTAATATTTAATTATTAAATTAAACGTGAGAATTACGTATATTGGGTGAAGTTACTAAACAATCTTGGGGTGTTTGTACCAAATTTTGTGAAAAAAAAGGGGAAAAAAACAGATTTGAATAATATTTGAAATATAATGACAAAAGTAAAATAATAAAGAAACTGAGGCTTAGATAGAAGAATAATGATATTGATGATAAACATACAGGAATATGATAATAGTGCCTTAAACAGCTGTAGATTAAGTGTTCATACACATACGTTACATCCGGCACACTTACATAAATAAAATTGTAACACACAAAAATTAGTATACACATTCAAACATACATAAATACACTAAAGATAAATCTGTGCTCTAAAGATGCAAAAAGATTTTAACAAAGTTATAAAAGTATATTATCCTGATTTCTAAATTTAAAACAAAATCTCTGTATTTTATTTATTTTTACATCAGAGGAATAAATAAGAAATTGAGTGAAATTCCACGATACGGCGTATAAGTGAAGTTTCCTTTGTTTATGAATTGTGAAGATGAAGAGGGGAGTTTCTCTTTACTTAAAGGGATTTCTCCAAAGTATCAATATTAGGAAAATAAAAAATATCGTAGATTGTTTACAGTCGTTTGTTGTTTAGAGTCTGTAATAGTTAAAGAGTAAATCCTTAAAAAAATTATTTATTTTTAGGTTGTTCAGAGTTTAAAACTTGAGTTTCGGCCTAAAGACTCAAAAGAATGTAACTTTTACGAATTGGAATAGTTAGAAATTTTTATAATGTTTTTACATAACAAAATATTTATTGTGAAGAAATGTCAGAAATGTTTACGTTTGATAAGCAAAATTATCAAAGTAAATAATATGTAATGGAAAAAACTTTCTTTCTGATTTGTTATTTAAATACATATTTAGCTGTCATGAGATCTACAATTCGCGTTTCCTATTTAAGGTATAAATTAAATTTTATGTGTGAAATATTAATTATTTTTGATTCTATTGGTTCCGAATATCCATATCTGTGTTCTGTTATGTACAACAATTTACTGCTTCAAATATAATAGTATTCAATGTTACTTTCTTAGTAATAAGGTTTCGCCAAAAAAGACTTAAAACTTGTTTCCTTAAGTAAAATAATCTGAAAAATAATTTTCCGTTACGTCTCTATTAAGCGTAAATATGTATTAAAGTCCTTCCTCAAACATTGCAAAATCCTAAATAACAGTATTTTCCATTACTAACTGACCATTATCGATCTTAAGTGTATCATAACCGTCCATTAATGAAACAAATTGTAACTTGAAACTCGCCCTGTCGTTGTTGTCAGATTAGAATACTGCATCTAATTAAGAATAAAAGCGTTTTGAAAATGTGTTCAACAACAAGAAAAAAATATAAAAACAATTATTTTCCTTCAGATTCTCACCGCTGCTTTCCTAGCTGCCATAAGTTAAACTCCAGGTGAATCTGGAATTCTTCAAGCTCCATGACTCTCGAAAACATTTTCTGGTTATTCCTACTCATAAAGTCTTTAAAATATAGAGTGTTTGATAGGGATACAAAGAATCTATGGTATAAACTTAAGGACTTTTTGATTGTGTTGTTAGAATATTACGCAGATTTGTTTAGAAGTCTCTTTCTAAGCGATCAAACCTCTCTGACTTCACCCATTTTCCCAAGACTGTTCTTGTAATATTTTTACTTATTGACAGAAAGAGGTTCTGTGTCTATTCATCAGTTTTCTCATTCCCTTCCAGTCCTCTATCGAACACAATTGTAACCTTGTAACCGTGAACTAAACACAATTTTACCTGGATGATGGTCAAAACTTTAACCAATAGGATAATTTGTAAGTTTAGCCTTGCCTATAGTCTAATAATGTTTTTGTATTTACTAGTGATATTACCAAAATTTTAAGAAAATTAAATATCATTTTTATAATGAAATTTAATGCAAAATTATTGAACACAATACGTTAGTTAATTAAAACTATTGTGAATTCATTAGCAGTCTACTATGTTGTTTATTTGAAAGTAGGTATAATGTTACAGTTCTTCTTACACACGAGGAACTTTATTAGTGAAATAAAGTGAACTAGGAATAGTGTTCATAAGGGCGCCATGGAGAAGTAAATTTGTGACTACATATCTCTCTCATTTTCTATTCAATCCTAAGTAAATGTATGAAAACATCTATATAACTATTTTTATTAAAGTTTGTATAAATAATGAAACTTCATGCAAATTAACTTTTATTTTCTTCGTTCAACATCAAATCGCCTTTGCATTAGGCTAATATTTAGGGACCTAATTTCTAATTTTTGAAATGAAATTCTTATGTAACCATATAGTATACAGGAATAAAATTGTCAAACAATTACCATTTCATAATTTATATACTTCAGGAAATTTAAAAACTGCGTATTAGGGAGTCGGAAAATTTCATCGATAATTCATTTTGAAAACTCAGAATTAGTTTTGTTTCAATTTATAAACTTAACAAGCTATCAGACTGGAAACTGCAAAATTACAGTTGCTGGCGTAAAATTTTTAAAGAAGTGTAAATTAATAATGTTTTTTAAAGATCAAAGAGATATTAATGTATTATTCACCTTACTCGTAGAACAGATTTTTTTAATACAAGGTGCTGACAATAGTTGATGTTTATACCATATTTTATCTACTTTGTATTACCTGAAATATCGGTTGTAATGATGTAAACATTATGTTTATATAGTGGATGTATAAATCACCAACTAGAACTAGAACGGTGTAGAAGTCGATATTGCTAATTAGCTAATTGGAGTTGTGAAATCATAAATAAATATAAATAATGTTGACAAACTGCAAGTGATTATACAACTTAAAGAAATTGAGCTGAGAGAGTTTGTTCAACATTAGTGTTTAATTTTTTAAACAATTTTATGATATCATCAAATTTTATAGTCCTATAACTCATAAATAATATAATAATGCAACTTATATGTTAGTGTACATGATTAAGTAGAATACCATCTTGAATTATTCATATTAAAGCGTATCAAATTATCACCTGAAAAAAATAGTAAAACATATTTATATTTAAAAGACTCAGGTAGCTTTTTATGTACGTTCATTATTATCTGGAACTATAGTAATCTTTAAATTCGTTATCGGATTAACTTTGAAACAAAAGAATGAAATAAGTACCAAACGTATAGTTGAAACAGAACCTAGCTTTAAGCCGTCAATTAGCTCAAAATCATAATAAATATCAAACGAAGGGAAAATATATGTAACTTAATTAAAAGGACTAAGGTTGTTTTATGAGATAAGTTAAAAATAAGTAGTATTTTGGAAAAATCTATTGTATGAAACTATAATAATAGAAGAATAGAATAATTCAACTACTAAACAAGACTTTTTATAACGCGACCTTTTTACGTTAATGTTGATTAGACTCACCCAAGCAGTACGCCATCTTTATAGACTGTCTCTTAGATTCATCTCAAATATGCTCCAATAACTTCTTCCATTAAGTTATGTATCAACACAAATAGTGAGTATATGGTGAATTATATTATATTAATCTCTAGTCCGTTATAATACCATAATCCAATTGTTTCATATATATATATATATATATATATATATATATATATATATATATATATATATATATATATATATATATATATATATTTTCCAATTGAAAATTACATCTCGTATATTAAGTTCCGAATTATGTGATTGAAAGCCGGAGTATTATTTCAAAAAATGTTATTAACTTATTAAAGTAATTTGCTAATAAAAATATACAATATTATTTTTTAAATATCTGTTTAAAAAAATATTATCATTTCTGTTATTTTCACGCAATTTAGATATCAAGGAACCTAACAACCATGATTATTAAGAAGAAAATAAATAAAGTTTAATAGACTGCCTGTCATAATTTTTATTGGTTTTTATTCAATCTCCTTAATAAACCACACCCATGCTTTTTTTGAAAATAACAATATGTTCAACAACAAGAAAGTTGTTGAAAACTGGACAAAATTTTCAAAAACACGAGTATGGTTTTTAATTTAAATTTGACGTATTATTTGTTGAAAGTCTCACATCACACTTTTTTCTAATAAAGGAAATCTCTCGGACATCATAGTCTCCTGAAAAAAGAAACAAAGAGCATAAAGTAGAGACTCATAGATTTCAAATACTCTTATAGCGTAAGGGTTTGATAAAAAAAACAAAACAAAAAAAAACAGTTGGTAGGGAGGTCTGATACGAAAGATGAAAGAGAAGAACTTAACCCAAAACTCCAGAAAGAAAGGTATGCAGCCGAAGTACCTCCGGATTGCTACACTCCAATAGTGAGCCCTTGATGAGTGTTGCTAAACTCTCTAATTATAGTATTACAGTGAAATTTCAAAATTTAAAGAACTCTGTTGTGAATAGTGAGGCAAGTTGTCTAGTTAATTTATTGCCCTACTGGTTGTTTTGATTTTACTAAACACTAATATCATTCGTAAGGAAAAGAAAGGAACAAAATTAAATTTGCTTTTCAGTTATGCCTGAAGATTATTAAAATTATAATTTTGAAGCAGTTTGTAGTAAACTCATTTCAGTCAGAAAGTTTTATTTCGACTGAACATCTTTATTTTAAAATGAACGTAGTAATTTCATTTCACAAACATATTCAGTGAAAAACCAAACTTTTATTTACACGAAACACTCAACTGTTACAATTTCTGACATTTTTCAAATGAAAACCCCCACTCAGGAAGTTACTGCATGTGTAAAATCTACAAAACTGAACTTGTGAGCAGGAATTTTGGGGAATGTTTTATTGATGAAAATTTGAACACCCAGGGTATTTAAATATGTTACACAATATTACCTTGACTATTGGGAGACAAGATAATTTTAAACCTTCTCATAAGAAATTACAAGGGCAAAACGATCACAATTTTTAATATATTTTTATCAACTTAGTATTTAATGATTTTGTGACACATAATTAATTAAATTTTATAGTTTTATAATAGAAAATATAACGTCGGTTCTGACTATTTGTTTATATTCCAAATTGTCGAGTGTGAGGTTGACGGTTATTATAGCTATTGTCGTCAAGTTTATAGAATCGATGACACATTCAACAACTTATAAAAACCATAAGAACTTAAGGTTTTCTTTTTGTCTCTGTTGGTGAATGAAAAATATTTTAACCTGAACTAAGCCAACCGCAGACCAAAATAACTAATCCAAGTTATTCTTTGCCTCAGAAACTCACTCGCCCTCACACTCCTGCTTTGTCAATGGAAACGTTGCTGAAACTCAAGTGGAATGTCATATCCCATCCTCCATATAGTCCAGATTTAGTACCATCAGACTTTCATATCTTCAACTCTCCTACAGGACTTTTAGGAGGGAATAATTTCAAATTCAATGTGGAGTTTATTGATGCTGCGCAAGAATGACTCATGTAATCAAATGATTGTACAAAATTCTGGATTTAAGAAACGTCCTGAGCACTGAATCTAGAGTATTGCAGTCGCGGAATTAATAGACAAATAATATGCATCTCAATAAATAACTGTAATCATAAAAATTTCAAATTATTCAATAAATAAAGCTTAGCTGATATATTCATGTTTTTATTTTACCCTCCTAGTACATCTCAAATCTAGAATAAATATTCAACTGAAGAAGTTTTTATTTTATCCATTTCCGTAGCGAGTAGGGTTATGCATTTTCAACGACTATGGATATATGTGACCTCATTTTTGCATCCCAGATCTTAAACACCTTGATCTCAATCAAACTAATTTTTTCCTATAAAAAATCACTCTTTAGGTTGTATCATATACCATGTCTAATTTTTTTCAGAAGTCACCTAATAAGGAAATAAAAAATAAATGACTATGAGTGTGACCTTAACTTTGGTTTTCCAAAAAAATACTTAACATCTATAAACTAACAATTAACAGTTGTTAAAGTCTTAAAGAAGCTTTTCTTTCCTTAGAGTAGCAATTACTTAAGCAATTTGATTCTTAATATGTAAAAAAAATAGTCCCATTTTGGTCCCTTGTAAGTAGTCCCATTTTTGGTGTTACCAATATTCTCGTCTAAAAAGAATTGGTAAATAAATAACCTAAATCTTTATATTATCGAAGTTTTGTTTTGGAATTGCAAGAGCTTGAATTCCAAAAGGGGGAAATTATGTGAACTATAAAGCAATATATACATGTATTAAATGTGAAATTATTAAATATTTATTTATTATCCTTATATTGATAATAGTACCTCAAGTTATCCAATAGTAGTAATGTTTCACTAACACGGTTCTAGATCTTTCAATGTATTCAACTTCACCATACAAAGCATTACTGTTATTTAGTAATCCCACCTACCAGAGTGAAGAAGTTCAATGTCAATTAATATGAACTTGTACGAGAAAAATTCAGAATTTATACATTAATTTTGTATTATCCATTATATTCCCTCTACTGCTGTATTTACTTTCTCACTGACGACATGATAGTAAACATTACAATGTGGGTAGAGAACAGAAAAATTGAGTAGAGCTAAATTGGAGCAACTCACAAGCAGAGTTAGGAAACAAACAACTGCTGCAAAATTTGTGTTAGTTAACATTCTCTTGTCTTATAATAGATACAATAGAAGATATGGATACACGTTGTTTTATCCGTTTACGTTAAGTATTGAATTATTCCCATATGAAAAAATGATGCTCGTTGTTCATAAAATAATTCATTTATTAAAATTAAAACCTCAGGTATAGAGTTAATTCTCTGTAAATACTGTACTAATAAAGACTGTTGTTTTCCTTTCAAATACTCTAAACAAAGTTGAAAGTGTATCATATGTTTCAAAATTCTGATTGAAGTGTAGAATTATTAGATAATAAAATCAAATATTCTGAAAACCTTTCAAGAATAAGCGGAAATAAACACTTTAAATTAATGTCATAACAACATATTTCTAATTGCAAAAGCAGATATTTTTATGTATTGTAGATTTCGAACTAAGACTAGGAACAATTGGACCTGTTCTCATGGTGAGGAACATGATATGTTACACTGAATGTATTCACTATAGAGGCTGTATTTAAAATGCTCGTCATTGTAACATAATCAGTTTGATAACTAAATAAAATCAATTATTGCTGTAGTTTTAAAATATTTATTTGCATTACATGTTTATAATCATAATATATATTTGTTTCTGACCAAATTTTTAATAAAAACATTACAATAAGTATTTAATGATGTTGATGTAAAATCTGTTAATATTTTTGAAGTTGAATTAAATTAAGTTTTTTTTTTTTAAATATCAAAAAAACTTGAATTTTTTTTAATTCTTAATAGATTGACATATGTCTTTCGAGTTGTTTTAAAACAAATCTTTTTTAAACGCATTGCAATATATATTTAATGGCTACGAGTTAAAATGTGTCACTATCTTGATATATGAATTTTACCTGTGTATTAAAAACTAAATAGTGGCCTACAAAAAACAATTGTTTTGTTTCTCAACAAAAAATGAAACATTCTCTTTTATATTATAGGTTTACAAAATTATTTCATTATTTTCCTTGTGAATTAAAATTGAACTTTTTGACAGGTTTTACCCTAACACATAAAATAAAGGAATTTCCTTTTTTGTTTGTTTTTGAACCTATGTTTACATATTTTATTATTATTCTTTAGAACTTGTCTTCATAATTCTTATTAGTTCAAAGCTTAAGTAATAATTATATTTTCATTATAATTACTCCAAAAGTAACATAGAATACAAATAAATATAAAATAGTATATATTTTACATATTATTTAGTATACATATTATATATAATAAATAATACTACTGGAAACTAGTTTCCATAGCATTTAAAGAAAGAGAGTTTAAATTACAAATCACCCAGAAAATGATTTTACTTTTAATTATTACTATTTAATTTCCTCTATTTAACAATTGAATTTATAAAATGTAAACATGTTTAGTATTTCTTAACGATAAACATTCTGTCACGGACAAGGAAGTATACCACTCGTCTCTGATTTTGCTATGCAAAAAATACCATCACAAACTATTGTATATTGTTTTGATTCTTTAGCCCAAAATCATGTATATAATTCTGACTAACCTCAATATTGAGTTCCTAAAGTTTCTAAAGTATTTTATGCCTTTACTTCTTTGCAGACGCCCAACTGTAAAAACAATCTTTGTAGTTTGTTTTCTTAATCTTTGATACTTTGAAGAAATCCCTTTCAATAAACAGAAATTGCTCTCTTTATCTTCAGATATTACCAACAAAGGAAACATAACTTTTAAGTATCGTGGCATTCCACTTTATCGCTTATTTATTGTTACAATGTAAACAAAAATGTAAATACATATAAGCCAAATACAAAAATACAAACAAACAAAACAAGAATTTACTATTAGGTGTATATGTTAAATTTAAAATTTACTATAACAGTGTTTCTTCTTGAAATATTTTTGTATCTGTAGAGAGAAAAATATATTTTGTGAGTTTGTATGTGTCTAGGATACTAACTTTTTTTATGAGTACTACAATTTTTAACGTTTGTATGTGTTGTACATAAGAAATATATATTTATGAATCTCTATTACATTGCGGTTTAGACACTATTTAGTATTATTGATTTTTAACGTCTATTCCCGTATTCCTTCAACTGTACGCCTCTGTCTCTTTTATCTTTTATTGAATATATTTGTATTTAAAACGTAAGACATCATTACAGTTGATTTGGGTAATTGATGTTGAAGGAATTCCGTTACTGGATATTTACTACATTCACAAAAACTATGTATCTAATGGTATTACAAATGATTACAATCACAAACTATACTAATTTTATTTTCACTATCAATACTTTTTATTGTATAGGGGATTTTTTAAATATATGTTTTATTATGTATTGAAAAAAAAATACAACCCCGTATATTATTATATATGTTACTATATAAAAATTGTGTTTGATAATAAATTTGCTTTAAATATATACATTTGATTTTATAAAAATGTGAACAATTACTAATCAAACATATAAGCTTAATAGTAACAATATCGAATTTAATATATCTCTATTCGGTCATAAAAATATATGAGTAGAAAACTGAAAAAAATTTGTTGGAGAAGGCAGAAGCCGAAATATACTATTTGTGTTTATGCTCGATAATTTATCTTACATGTATTGATAAAATAAAATAATTAAATTGAAAAGTAAATTCATCTTTCATGAATGTATCAAGTTGGAATACATATAATTTGATGATGTTCAATTTAAACTGGTTTTATAAAGGTTTATTTATATCCAATTTTGTTTCAAATGGTGTTTTTTACGGCTTAAAAAGGTTGATTTGGTTATCAGTATTATATATTTCATACGTGGTTGTAATGTTTATTTAAAATTTACATATTCATAGATTTAAAATGAAACAGTACAAATGGTTGTTCTTATTAATAAAATACCCATTAATATTTTTCAATTTTTACACATTTTAAATATGCCAAGTCTTGTCCAAAAGGTACTGATATTATGAAGGCATTGGGGATTAATAGTGGCTGTAATTTTAGTTTTTGCATTATGTAGAAGAATAGAATCGTAATAATGTAATTCACCTACCAAATGTAAAATAATAAAAATAGTTTTAAAGTTTGCTGGACAATTACATTCAAGCGTTATCATTTAATCAAAACTTGTCATCTTTCATCACATGTGTAGCGTTATAGTGCAAACTAACTAATGGGACAAAACATAAGTCCTAAGTTCTATTTTATTACAATAAACAGGTATTTCAAACTACAGTTAAAATAAGAAGTAGGTAAACATTTTACATTGGTGAAGGGGGGGGGGGTTTAAATAAGCATGCTTCAACCTAGCGTGTATTCAATCATTAATTATTCTTTGGAGTGTAGTTAGTTGAGCATGGTTTATACGGCCCATTTCAGATATAAAAATGTATAAATGTTTTAGGATATTGGTGCAATATTGATATTAAACTATATTACTGGTACTTTGAACAGTATACCTCGTTTTTTGGATTCATTCAATACATCTTTCTTGCAAACCCAATGTGGCGTGTGACAGTGAGTGAAGTGTTACAGAAGAATAGACAATAATTAACTCTAAATAATACTACATATACTGTAATTAGTTTCCTTGTTATTTAAAGTCGAAAAACCTCTCGGTTATCATCGCTTTATTAAAAAATAATAGGAATAATAAAAAACATAAAACAAGGACCCCTCTAGCCCTTGAATACTTCAATAGGGTCAAAGTTTGAATGAAAAGAGTTGGTCAAGAGAGACCCGATAGGAAAGATGAAAGAGAGAGATTTGACTCAAAACTACGTTAAATAGTGTATATCCAGCAAGGTCGTTTGGGATTGCTACAACCGTACCTACTATAATGAGACCCTGAGGGTCACAGCTATTGAACATCACTCACAGGAAAAATAATAAATGGCTTGTTCCTTGCAATGTGATTGCTTTTTACCATTAATTATGATCACTTCATATAGTACATTATACTGTACTCATATATATATATATATATATATATATATATATATATATATATATATATATATATAAGCCCTGGTAACTGCCTCATCTGAAAAATCTTCCTTTATCCCCCACCACTGGCAGGACTACAGTTTATTGACGCAAAACGTGGGAGGTTTGATGGATCCGACTATTGTTTATGTTTCTCTCTAATTTATATTGATAGGCCCCTACCCGCATAACTTACAACAAAATTAAATAAGTTCTAGACGAAATCTCAGGTAATCAATTACTCCGTTTGTTATGTAAATAGGAATTAAATTAACACTTTTTTATCTTATGTAAAAGTTAATTCGTTTAAATGAAAACATCAAAGAGTGACGTATGTGGAAATATTTCATTTATCGATCAGGTAAAAGCTACTCGTAGCAAAGTTTTAGAAAACAGGTCAAATTAATTTTGTTTTAAGGATAACTTGATTTTGTAAGACTGCTCGTTATATTTTGGTTATCCCATTATAATTATTACTTTGTTGGAATATGAGATATATTTCTAGTTAAAGCACTTACGTCTATGAATTGAAACTATACAAATAATTGTTTTGAGTAGCCGGGTATGGGGCGGGAATAAATAAAAAACCTTCGACATATCGATCGGTCGTGATACGATGAAATTCCTAAATTGCATACCAATTGGTGCACGTGTTTTCCGTTACTGTGTCACAAATACACCAACAATCAAAATACCGACGTAATGTCTATGTTATCGTGTTAAAGCAAGACCTAGCTTAGTTTGATCAATAAATAGTGGATGATTGAAGATAGTGCGATAACTCATACACACATTGATTACAAGGAGTATGTCAACAAGTATTGATGGTTCAGAGAAGTAGAAAGGCAATATTGATCGCACAACATAAATGTCATGAATATCCAACTATGGAGATGAACATCTCATGGGACGGATAATGTTAGAGAGGGGTTCGCTCATCTGCATCATACGACTAACTGTATGGACAGCCAATTTAGAACATTACATTTAATGTGGTAGATGAGGATGGGGAATATGTTCAACCTACAAAAATAATGTCTGTAAAATGAAAAACTTGCTTTAGTAGCTACACATCGAGACTCATAGCTACCCTATATTATTCACCTACACTGTTAGGAGTCTACACTGTCGCTGAAACTAAACTAAACTCCATGAAGATCCTACACGTACTTAACAGGTTTCATTCGTGCGTGTAATATTGGTTAGCACTTCGAAATTCCCTTTTCCAAAATTCCCTTTGGTTTTAGCCTTGTCAACCAGCGTTTCCAGCTAATTGTTGATTCCTAATTGTCCTCACTAAGGCGAGTCAACTCCACAAAGTTTGAGCTACAACGAAGATGAAACTTTAAACGTCTCACTCATGAAGTCATAGACTGTCAATACTGATGCAATTTTAAATAAGTAGTAGACCTATATTCGAATGAAAAATCATAGAATACATTAACAATTGTGTATTAAAGACTATAAGTCATTTATTATAATTATATAACAATTATTAGTATATTATATTAAAGATGTAATATTTGATATACAGTAATAATTTGTTATTACCAACTAGTAATACAATAAAAATTCCCCAATGATCTTTTACCTCAACGCAACCAGATTTATGAATTCCTCTTTAATTTAACTTTGTTTTTTTTTTATTTAGCGTTAGAAAAACGTAATATTTTCCTATAATAAATTTGGACTTATAAAAGTAAATATTTTGTTTTCACTTATCCTATAGCCTACTTATTCCATAAAGATTCATAATACAGCATTTGAGAGAGTTGTACTTATGTAGCCTATGGTTCGAATGTAATGATTAAAATAATTTTAAAAGAATTTTCTTTAATAATAAAGCAACTTTAGACATAAATAACTATATTAATAATTACACAAAAATGTACATTATGGAGGGATGGAGGGAGGGGGAGCTTAGCAACCAAACCAGTATTTCGTGAGTCTCGAAAGATAAACATGGGATAATACGGGATAGAGTTGTTTTCATGTTCGAACTTTAACGTTTTCTCACAAATTGATGACATGGAAAGAGAATAGAAAATAAGTGTCAATTTGCAGCAAGTTAGACTCCACAACTATTTGAGTCTAAATGTACGAGAAGCTTTCAATTACAGGTTACCTGGCTGTTGGTAGTTGGATTAGAAGGAATCGTCATGGTTTGTGGCCACCAAAGAGCCTGATCATTTTGTTTTCTAAGGTTCAGTTAAGAACATTGTCTAGGATGAGAAAAACCGTAGTTATTTAAGAGAAAGTGTAAATTGCCACGTTACCTATTGTTACTCCTGGTTATTGGTTATAATCGAGAGTGCCTAGGTGGAGATCGGCAATCGACGAAATATCCGTCTAGCTCATTTTGAAACTGACTAGATATTGTAAAACATACTTGATTATTTTCTATATATTTTTGTATATAAACGAAAAAAATACTTGAACTATACATAAGCTTACTTACTTTACCTAAAATTTTACAACATTTTAAATGATTCTCAAGTATTTCATTAAAATTGTTAACATTCTTATTTACTCTACGAGTTAATGACAAGAGTGGCTCACGTTGGTGATCAATATGGATCAATATTTCCAGGGGTGGATCACCCACTCATTGCTTGGAAAGGGCACAAGTAATAAACAGCGAAATTGCATGAAATGATAATCACCTCGTTAATGTTAAATTACTGAGAACAATTATGCTATATCGATCAAACTTTGATTGTTGTATAATAACAGTTCCAATAATGCTGAATTTGGTAAATCCAGTGATCTTTTAAACTTGACGTACACTTAATCACTTTAAACTAAAGCATTAATTCTTGCACAATTTACTACTAAAAGAGTTATTTTTAAGGACAATATATGGAAAAGAAATGACGTAAGTAGTAATGAGAGTAAAATGAAGCTTATTGAGTCTTCAAGGAAACCTAAAGGTGATGATTGATCTCATAAGGAAGACGGCGTATATTAATACCATGTTAAATGGTACTTAACGATATGTGTTGTTACTAACTAAATATTCACGTCTAAGATAAAAAACATTAATCTACTATAGGATTTGTTATTATAGGCTCCTCACTTTGCGGCGCTGCTGTACTGAAAAAAGTAATGCTAAAAACTAAATGACTACACCATCGTATTACTTATTAAATTCCCTGCAAAACCATATATAGATTATATGTTTAAAACATTTTGTTAAATGCAAAAATAACAATGGAAGGTGAAAAACACGGTTTTACAGCCGTTTTTCATAAACACGCGTCTTTGAATTTGCGCAG
Organism: Aphrophora alni; assembly: GCA_963513935.1. NCBI lineage: Eukaryota > Metazoa > Arthropoda > Insecta > Hemiptera > Aphrophoridae > Aphrophora > Aphrophora alni. The sequence continues at coordinate 125,152,614 of OY740766.1, read as the reverse complement.
TGTAAAACTAAGGGTGCTAAATATTTTTCCAGTTAGCGGTTTATTAACAGTATTGATATTAACAACATACTCAAGTTTCGTAATAAAATAATCACTACAACAATTGTTATTAACGTTTTGGTGAATTACTAGTATCTTAATTTTGGGTAAGAATACAGGAAAGAGATTTTTATGGAACTAACTTAATAATTATCTAGAACTCAAAAATAAACTAACTTATAGAAGGAAAATATAAAATTATATATTTTTTAATATGTTTTAGAATGGCGTAAAAGTGATGTAATCGTTCTGCTAATTGTACAGGGAGTGATACGCTGGGCCCAATACAAATACAGTAGAGCACACTCTTACTTATTATAGCAGCAATAATTGTTTTCTTCTACAAATTTGGTTTACACAAATTGCATTTTGTAGTTTTTAATTTATTTCCAAAAATAAACTAGGTTTAATTGGTCGTCACGTATTGTCAACGTTTTCTTATTATGTGTCAATATTTATAGTCGTTTTTTTAATTTAGTGTGCACTTGTCCATCACTATCTTTCACAAACAAACAAAAGATACCCAACACCAAGGCCAAATTTTATCTAAACATAGCAGGCTGTGTGTAAATAAGCTGTGAGATCTCTGGCTGTCTATGAGTTAGTTGTCAGTATTTAATTCGAGTCGGCCTTTAAGAGTTCGTTTTTAGAATTTTTTTAGTGTTTGTAGTGCTTAAAAAGTTTGTGTGTGTAAATGTCGATAGTGGTGACAAAATTAATAACCTTTCATATTTTTCATTTCTTTTCCAAAATCCTCATATATTCGAAAATCACAAAATCTTATATAAAGTGCAAATTGTAATTCAAAAACGAAAAATGGGCCGGTTGTGCAAATTATATTATGGCACTGTGAAAAGGACTGTGGACTGTGGAGTGCTTCAACATTTCTGAAAGAACAGTAAAACGTGTTACAAGTGAAGCCATTAGGAGTGGAGGTAAATTTGAATTTCCAAGAAAAGAAACCGAAGGAAGACCAAAAACTATATTAGATGAATATTTAAAAGACATAATTTGACTAAAATCCACCAATATTATATTGAAAAAGATTATCCAACCATAGAAAAGGTAGATAAATATCTAAAACAGAATGTCCCCGATTTTCCAAAAATAAGTAGGTCTTCCTTACTAAAACAAATAAAACTATTGGGATTTCTATTTAAGAAATTTTGCAGTAAACCTATCTTTATGGCATAGATAACCATTAGAGGAGCCAGGGCCGAGTACCTAATGAAAATTAAAAGGTTGCGGGAGTCAGGGTATACAGTTTATCATACAGAAGAAACGTAGTGTGGCGCAAATCACTAGATGAAATACGGCTGGCAAGACAAATTCTATCTGTTGAAGAACATCAAAATTTTTATTTTTTTAGGGTTATCCAGCAGATAAATGGATGGAGGGGAGGTATATGTAAACTATCTGGTTTTGGTAAAAGAGCAATCATTATACACATAGAAAGCGGAAATGGATTTTTGAAAGCGGTAAAAATGTTTTGTTGCGAAGAAAAATAAGAGTGCTGATTATCACGATGAGATGAATGCAAAGCATTATGAAGAATGGTTTAGCGCCATTATACAAAATATTCCTGAAAAATCTGTCATTGTAATAGATCAGGTTCCATACCATACAATGATAAATCCGGAAAAGGGAAACCCTTGTAGAAGTTAGCTTAAAGACGGCAGCAATGTATAGCTGTTAAGAAAAAACATGCCATTACCGGAAGGAGTGTCCCAGAGACATATCTTACCAAACCAGTGATACCATTTATAACAAAGCCACACTTCAATATAAAATAAAAGTTACTGGACAAAATAGTGAAAAAAAAGCAATAAAAACATTCAAATGCTTTGGCTGCCTGTGGTACATTGTGAATTAAATGCAATTGAACTTATTTTGGCTTATGTTAAAAATGAGGTGGCAAAAAGAAATAAGCTAGAAAAAGTATGTCAGTTAGCCTCAGACATTATGCATAATTTTCCATAAAATTTGTGGAAAAAATGTGTCGAACATGTTAGGAAAATAGAAAATCATTATGTTCAAAGTGAAAATTTAGTTGACATTGCGATGAAACCAATGAGAGTAAATAAATGTAAATGAGTCGGGGTCGAGTGTAGATAGTGCGACTGGAAACACGAGTGAAAGTGATTTAGATTAATTACTAAAAATTAAATTTTAAAGGACCAAGTTTTATATTTTAGGATTCCTACTCTACACATGATATAGAGTACAGACAGGTAAGCCTATTTATTTTTTAACTAATAATAATAATAATAATAAAATAAATAATGTACCCGTTTATTTATAATTATTGCTTTCCTTCCAATGGCACTGCTATATTGTAAAGTTACAAGTACAAGAAGAAAATACAATATATATATATATATATATATATATATATATATATATATAAATCTCTTATTAAGATATAAAAGATTATACAGCTGTAAATTAAATCCATATTCAATATATAACTTGAATCTGTTAAACTGACTGTACATCCCTCTCTGTAGCCGGATGATCACAAACATGCTTTGGAGTTTGGACCATAATTTATATTTCCTGTACAACATGGAAACTTACAAATTTAAATTGCTTTACTTATTTACTTTAATATGTAAAGTGTAGATCTAAAGAATAAATTTTCTATGTATCAATTTTAATGGCATTCGTTTTTAAAGAATCGGAAAATGTAATAATTCGTTGTTGGTTGTGTGTGAAATACAAATAGTACAATTAATTATTTTTAAACGATTTTATTTAACAATTATTTATGAAGAATAAAAAATAACAATTTATAGCCTGTAAAATAAGTTGTAATGTAATGTTCTATTGTACCTAATTTTCACTTGTAACTTTAACTGTATAAACATTTTCCACTTCTGAAATGTTAATAAACATTGTAATGTGGGGAGAGTATAGAATCATTGGGAAGAGCCAAAAGGAATAATTTAGGAAACAAACACTTCCTGTGGGTGCTATTTATTTTAGATAACCTTCTATTGTATGTGTTTATTGATAATGAAAATTCTAGGCATAACCCGGTCATTCCTCTAAACACATATTTAAGATACAAGTCTATTTACTTTCATCACCTTAGTTCATGTTCAAGTATTTTATTGTTTGTATTTAACAAATGAAGCTCTTGATTTAAAAAAAAATACTTATACTATTAATGAAACATGATAGCCTGTTTTACAACAATTGCCTTTCCATTAAATACCTACAAACGTGGAACTAATTTCTTCTTAAACAGATTTTATTTAAAGTAATTTACTTTTATAGAATCTTTATTTATTATTCGTCAATATCTTTGATGAATTACTGATCACTTATTACAAAATCACGATACAAACTTAAATATTTTGGATTAGTTTCGAAATTTAGTCTTGTATTTTCCAGCAATTTGGAGTATCACTATCCTAATCTAGTGAAACATTTGTTAAACAGTGTACTTACTAGTCTATGAATGGTAGGGGAAGCGATTTTTTTGACCGGCCGACAATATCACCAGTCGTAACTGTTAGTGGGGCTACAACAAGTTTATTCTCACACCATCAATACAGATGAAGAGCTAGAAACAATAATTAAAATTCTCAAGATACCACAACAGATTTTCTGGCATTTAAACTTCATTTAACGATGCATAACTGTAGATTGAATACTGATCATTGTTTCTTCATTGTTATTTTATTGTTCATAACTGTTTCTATACAGAAAAGTCCCATGGTGAAAAATGATAATATAAAAAAAATATATATATAATTAAAATACCAATCTTTTTTTTTTTTCAAATTTACGAACTTTATTTTGTTATTAAAAATAAAATTATTTTTATGGAATAAATAACAAATTTCTATTCAAAAAATTACTCAAACCACATGAAATTACATTTACTATAGTAATTTATTATTAAAATTATTAAATTTATATACATCACCATAATTCAATTATTTACACAATTCATTTTTATTTTAAAGTGGGTATATGAATTATAAATTTATTATTATTAAAGTTTCTAAATTATGAGCACAGTTTTGTTTTAATATTATGTTCTCTCTCACTGTGATATCAATAAAACATTATAATTATATTGAATATAGAATAATTTATATTGTTTAAACCCAAATTATAGTTCATATATAAGATCTTAAAGTTCAAATCTATTTTAATAAAAATGTACATAGATTTACAATTGTTCAAATATAGTTCACTAGTTAACTTTCACAAATGTTCTATTTAATTTCAAAAGTTCTAATAAAATAAATTTTAATGTGCAAAATAAACTGTATTCTTTGACTGATGACCCTCTTCATTTCAATTTTTTTGATGTTTAATATAAATAAATTATAAATATTGCCTTTATTTATTCCTTAAAATAATTACATAAGTTTTTATATTTTTTAAATACGATTTCCTTTTCTTAATATCACCATTATTAAGTTACTTCTTTATTATGAACACTTTTTCGAGAAATAATTAAGTTACGTGTATACTAGACGTAAAAATCTATAAGAATACTGCACCAAATGTTATTAAGTCCCGTCCATTAACAAGTTTGTATGTATTTAACCTTCCATTAGTGAAACAAAGTGCAACTTGTAATATGATTAGACTTTTTGCTGGGTTTCCTTACATAAAAATAATGTGTCTCAGTCGGATTTAAAACATTCTTAATTTTACTCCTAACAATTAGAATCATTCAATTTCAATGTGATAAAATATTCTTCTTAAATAACTTCGAACCTAGTTGGTTCTATTCCTTTTTTCATGTAGTCTTGGGTTAGATCCCTCTCTTTCATCTGTCCTATCAGATCTCTTTCGACCAAATTGGCTCTAAAACTATTAGAGTATTCGAAGGCTAGTGGTCTATATTTCAATACTCCTATTTGTATTGGCCTTTTTATTGGCCTGAAGACGTTTCTCATCTTTAAACAACAAGAGAGTTAAATAACTTAACATCAGTCACTCGAAATTATTTACCAGGCACACAAACGCAAAGTTGTTTTAATAACATTACTTACTTCTTGTACAACATACATAAAAACATTCTTCGCTGAATTCCTAAAAAACGTTTTTTTGGACGGTCACATTACAAATTACATTATTTATAATATAGTGTCATATTTATAGAGGCTCTCCTGATTACTATCATCATATATGCTGGATAGTTTTGTTTATTCATCCTAACTTGCATCATTCATAGAGGAAAATTTCTTTATGCAAATATTACTCCATGTATGTTATTAATACCAACACTAAATTCAACAGAATACCTTTGAATAATAGACAGAATATCGTATTTGATCAATATGAGAAAAGTTATAAAATTTAATAAAATCCTGAACCTAATATAGTTATGTCCCGTCCATTAGCGAGCTTGTATGTACCATAACTGTCCATTAGTGAAACAAAGTGCAACCTGTAACATGCCATGACTTTGTTGCCAGATTGTCTTCCATTAGTACAATGCATCTCCGTAGGATGAAAAGTATTCTTCTTTTTACTCCGAACATAGTATTTAATTGGTTTCAATATGATAAAATATTCATTTTAAAGAACTTAATAACCCACGATGTATTGGCCCGGCACTCGAACGCAAAGTTGTTTAAATCTTACATCTACAAATATAAACAAAATAAATGAGGAACGATTACACGTGAAGAACATTCAACTTCATTTTAAGGGTTTAAGGTTATTATAGGATTATTAACTCTATCATGATTCATACAGAGAGCGACGACAGTGAAATCTTCTTCAATTACAATTTCCCCCAACCTGTTTTCGTGATATCATAGATTCTCTAATTTCTATTTACGATGAGCCATTGGAGATTAATTCCAAAATTTCGTTATTTATTTTTAGTTTTTCCTGTCCTTTCTAAACTAATCAATGATGTTGCCCAACTGTAGTTTTAACAAATCTACAAGACGCTATTTCTTGTATAAAACGAAATATGATGTTATGAAAATGTATTTTTTTTAAACGTAGTAAAAGTCATTTAACCGTTACTTTAGTCATTATTTTAATGATCAGATGAGAGTACTGTGTTAAACCTACAGAAATTAAAGACAATTTCAACTTAACTTCTTAAAAACCTGAAGAAAGGACATTTTCTCACATGTGGTGAGAAAAGATAATTAAGTTTTAGTTATCTATTATGGCTATAAGGAGCAGACAATTAATCAAAGACGTATTTGAATTTGAGATTGAAAGTACCAAAAACGAACTTCAGAAATTACAATTAAGAAATAAAGAATTTAATATATTCACACCCTAAATTACTTATAGTAAATGAGTTAAATTAAAATCAATTTATGAACAAATTAGTTCCATGTTTACAAATATTTAATTAAAATAGAATTGTTGTAAAACAGCCCAATAATTTCAAAAATAAAATAATCTAATTTAAGAATTCTATTCAAGAGTTTTTATTTTTTAAATAAAAACAGTAAAATACCTTAACAAGATTGAACTAAGTTGATAAAAGTAAATAGGTTCATATAAGTAAATTTATAAAAATAAATCTTAAATTTGTATTTAGAAGGATAACCCGTATCTCCGTTATCTTCGTCATCGATTAAAATATAAAATAGAAGGTTACATATCACGAATTACAAGAACAGGACGTGTTTGTTTCCAAACTTCTCCCATTTTCCTCTTCTCGGTGCTTCTATTCTCTCCCTCCATTACAATTTTTATTACTCATTACAATTGTTTATCTATATTACAATTATTTTATTATTCATTTTGGTAGTGAAAAATGTTTATGTATTGAAAGTTACAAGTAAATTATATATTATAAAGAGACCAGTGTACTATAACTTGTTTTACTTGTTATATAGACTAACTTGTAGATATTATAATCGATAATAAAGTTAATAAATAGTTATTAAATAAATTCTTATTTAAATAATGTACTATTTGCATTTCATACACAATATTTACCTTAAGTTTTTAGAGAAAAAACACCGAATAATTCCAGTTCGCATACTTTAAAACTGAATGTCATTGTAATATAATATGATACGCACAATATTTACTCGTTAGATTTAAGGTTTGCATTTTTTGGTGGATGAAATAAAATGTGTTTGATTTTGTAAGTTTATCACTGATTTTACTTTCCCACAACTTGGTTATTTTCAATCAAATTTCCCCAATCCCTTTAGTCAACAATTAAATGGCCCCCAGTATGTGAAAAACGTTGATGGATTTTTCGGCTGTTGAACTCATTATATTTAACTTATAAAATTTATAATCCACAATTTATAAGCAAAGAATCAGATAGTGTGTGTGTGTGTGTGTGAGTTTTTTTTCTTTTTTCTTTGTATATCCTCCTTGAGTATCGTTGTCTTTTCAGTGTACACAGTTGATTCAGAAAAACGTGATTCGTAAAAACTACAAACTTATTATGAGAGTTAGTAAGCTGGAAATTCCATTAATATGTTTTGACATAGTGTAGTGTCAGTTATTCAAGGTATTTCCTACCCCTAATAATCGTTGTCGCCATGTTTTTGGCACAATCCCCGGTGACGTATATCCATACTCTACAAATCAGTCTAATCAAGTTATCCATACACTTTTCACTTTTTTTAATATTTTCAAACTCTTTGGGGATTTTAAATACTGTTCCATGGGGGTTGTGTAGAATGTAAACTAATATGTAAAATATACACGGTTTATAAACATTGCACAAAAGATTTGACATACACATTTATAAACACACTACATGGGTCTGTCAAAATAATTGTTTCCTTAATTATAATTCAACGGAATAAAAACTATAGAGAAAACATAGGAAATGTGACATTATGTTTCAACTATTTTGTACTTAGCTGACAGCCTAAACTATTTTCTAATTTACAACTTAAACTAAACTCATGACCAAATTACGTGCCAAGGATTACCGAGAAACAGACCTACAAAAAGATTTATTGCAAACAAACACTAAAACGATGAATAATATAGAAAACTAAATGGTGTACTCAATGTCATTTAATTATGTGTGGTGTATACACACAAGGGTGCATAGATGAATTAACTTACTATTTTTGGTTTTGTAGACCAATTTATTTCGTATTTTCTAAACTTATTATCACTTATCAAATTTTATGAGAGGTCTAAAATAATCAGCAAAAAACTTAGGTTGAATTATAATACCGGTTTTAAATAAATTTTCAAAATATTTGTTGTTTTGTCATTTATTATGAAACTCGGTTATTAACAAATTTTTTAAAGAGAAAAACTTTTGATACCAAATTATTCAATTCATGAAAACAGTAATAGAAGTTTTACTAATTTTTCATATTTTTTTAGCTATTTGGGATATGGTAAAGAAAACTTTCATTGGATACAATGATTGCATTGGATACAAAAATACAAACCAAGTTTACACAGTTAAAACCATTGATACAATCTATTGTTAAAGTTGGATCTTTAAGGGTGGATAGAGGTAATAAATCAGATATTGGAGAGAAAGGTTGGAAGGTTTAACGAAAGCTGTAATTAAAGATAAGGAAATTAATTGTTTGGAAGTATAAAATTACAATGAAGAAATAGTGCAAGGAAATGGAATGTAATTGGAAATAACAATTTAAGAAACTTATTTCTGACTCGCTATTCTTGTTACGTAATTTGTCTTATGTGATAAATGACGTATATTTTATATTAATTTTTTATAACATTTACATTTATTTATCCTATTTATCAATGATTATTTCTTCTTTAGTTTATTTTCGTTTTTTTATCATAGGTAATGTTGGACCTTTTACTATTCATGTTAAATTTCCCAAAACTAAACCAGAATATTGAATTACAAAAATTATGTTAATATAATAAAGGCGTTACAAATCATTAAAGACGTTAAGATTACTTACTGAAGTAGATATTAAATAATCTACACACATAAACACATTTTGGTTAATGTAAACTACGATATTATTTCTTAACATTATAACTACGTTTTATTATATTCACGTTGAAGACATTGTGTCTAGTAAATTAAATTACAAACAATTTATACCACAATTTATGTAGTACTTAAACTTCTGTTTATAATTTAACATCGTACATGCTAAAATACAATTAATTGTTCACTAAACAAACCATATTGTCTCGTCTCTAAACTATTCACGTTATATCCCTAAGGTGATGCGTACAAAGAGCATGCACCAATTAAATCCATTCTAATGATTTTGTTGAAATGAATTAATACAAGTTAAAGTATGTTTTAATTTGCATGGAAATAAAAGTAAAATGTATTTGAAGTTAGACAAGGAAAACATACTTCGCTTAATGCAGACACCGGCTTGAGAACTCGGTTGTTCGAGGACATCCCTTGTACCTTCAATTATGTTTAATTAATTTCGTTCTGTGATATGACTTGGATGCAAACTTACTTCGTTCTTCGTTTTATCTTACCTATAGCTTCGGTTAAAAAGCGGACAACGGCTTACCGTTTCGATTAATTTAAACTCAACCTCCCAGGAATCATTCTTTACAAATGTTTATAACATTTCTCCGATGTTTATAAAGTCGATAGATACAATAAAGAATATCAGGGTCCAACATGAATTTAAAAATGAGTTTCTTTATCATAAAATATTAGTTTGGCCAAAATCACTCAATCGTATTTTAAAACAAATAAGATTTATATTAATATCACTTTTATTATTAAAATTAGATATTGGGTAATTTTGGATTTTTTAAAGTCATAAGTTTTATGGTACAGTTGAACGTATTACAATGTGCAACAGTTAACATAATTTTATTATTTTAATGTTTGTTTTTTTTCTCAATACTTTTCCTAGGGGATGTTTGGGTTCTTAAAGCCTCCGTAATTGAGAATTGTATGATTAGTTACATTACAAACTTTCCCTAAATGCCAAAGTGACAATTTATTACGTTTTGGAAAGTGACCTATTTTTTGTGTCAGCCAGTGACTCATTCAGTCCTTGAATCTGTTATTTCACTTTATGTCACAGTGTTTTTCACGACCTAATTTACTTACGTAATTCATTATCGTTTCCAATAAATTATATTAAGTTTAAGTAATAATATTTGGTCGATTTTATTTCTTATCATTAACGCTGACTATTTATTTAATCACTCTGGCATACAACTGTAGATGTAGGTAAACAATAATAGTAGATTTTACTTCACTAAGGATATTAAATATTGTATTAACTCGTCTTTATTTTGATTTTGTTTTTTTTAAATATTTTATGTATTTTCATTTCAAATATTTCTTTGCACAAGAATTGTATTTCATCATTTAGTTGTTTTTACGTTTATTTATATGTAAATTTTATGTTAGACAAACCTGTGAATTTATATTTGTAAAAAAAAAAGTAATAAATTTATTAATAATTTTATGATAAATCTAAAGATGGAGTGTAAGATGATCTGAAACTGAGAATATTTATAAATAAATGAAATGAAGGTATAATGTAACTCTGATGATGATAGCAGTACTATTGAACTGTATGTAAGGTAGAATAAACATAACTAAACAGTCTTTGTGTTTATAGTGTTTTATTGTGCTCTTGGGAAATTTTATTTCATTAATTAATAACCCTCAGTGAACTAAAAAAAAACCTCTCATCCCGTAATTTTTCCCTAACTTTAGGAAAAATAAAAATGATATAAATTATTTATAACAACATGAAGTTATAACTTTTTTGTAGCACATGGCAATACTATATCCTCTTTCTCGTAAGCAAACAATAGGGCCACGAATTAGATTTTGTCTCTGATTTAAGTAAAACATTATAAAAGGCACGTATCTTCTTTTACGTCATTCAGTAAATAAAGAGTCTGATTACATATATCAAGCGCATCACTTGGATAAAATAACTATTTTACTTTTGAAACGATTAACTATGTACCCTTATGTAAATCCTCTAATATCTAATATAATTACTAGTATAACATAAGAATAAATTTTCTCAAAGTAATGAAAGTATGATTTTTACTAGTGATAAATTAAGTTCCTAAATAAAACAGAATAAAATTTAAAATAAAATAAAACAAATAATTGATTATGAAAAACTACATATATTTATAAACAGCACACTTTTAATCAAGTGATTAAGTTCAAGTTCTTAAATTTTCAAACCACAACTACGATAGTAATTGTTCCATGTTAATATACAATTCGAAATATATGAGATAATTTATGATGCACATTTTTTTTTTATATTATGAAACACACAGTACTGAAGATAATTAAATACTGCTCCATAACTACGAGACGTAAAAAAAATTGATCAGTTGATAGATTTAGTTGTACGATATTTTGGCTTCGATAGGTTAAATTCTTTTAAACATATTTGTTGCCAAAAATGAGGCCACACATAATTATTTGTTTAAATTAAATGAAATTAAAAATAACATTTATTGGGAAGACTCTTAACAATATCCCCAATTATATTTGAACATAAATATTTAATGTTAACGTCTAATTTATTTATAGATTCAATATCTACAGACAGAGTTTCAAAATTACTATTTTTTTGAGAAGATCTGGGGTTGTATTTAAGACCTTTGTTAAGAATCTTCATTATCAAAACTAATATTAGATAAGTTAATAACTCTATCATAGAATTGGTGTTTAGAAAACATATTGACTTTACGCTTATTATGAATTTTCATTTTATCTTTTAAATTATTTAGTTTTTTAATTTGTCTGTTAAAGGTTTCATAAATTTTATTGCAGACAAAATCAAATACATCATTTACAAAATAATCAAACTCAATAGGATGAAATTTAACAGATAATTCATCATAAATAACTTTAAGATGGCAACTCACATTGTCCTTAATTCTAAACTGTTTCTTCCTTTCTTCCTGAATCCATGTTTTAATAGCGGCTGCGTTGGCTTTAATAGCAGATGCACTAGAAGATCTCACTTTAACACTCAATTCGGCGTTAAGTTATATTTTAAGCGTTCACCAAGGTCAATCAGGTAGATCTATAAAAGTTAGAATTAAAGAACATGTAAATAGCTGGAAACATGGCTATAGAAACTCTAACTTTGCTAACCACCTTTTGGACTCGGGTCATAGTTTTGATCCGAAATTGAATGTTAAACTCTTACATATAGAAAATAAAAGCAATAGATTAAATAATTTAGAATGTTTAGAAATAAATAAATCTATTTCACTTAGGCCTATTCTCAACTTAAATTACCAAATTGTATTAAATTCGTCACCTCTTCTAAAACCCATCCGTAACATAGTTCATTAATCTACCTGCTAGGTCACCCCCCTACCTCTCCTGATTTCTCTATTGTATATCAGTTTCCTGTTACTTATGTTTAAATAGTTGTCTATACCTGTAAATTATCAGTTGCCCGATGATGCCGCAAGGCGAAACAATTGTAGCTCATTTATATTATTAAAATATTTGAAACTTTAAGCTTTTGCTTTATTTTATCCTTGAATATGGAGTTTCAACAAGAAATATCTGCTATTACATTAAAATTTACTTTTGTACCAAACATGTATTGCAGAAATGTATTACACTGCTTTTCTTAAATGTCCAGTTGTTTGTTTAACAATCGTCTCTCCTTAAAACAAAACGAAGGGGACAGTTGGGTTTTGTTAAGGAATAGTACTTGTCCTTAAAAGTATCAATTATAAATAAGTAAGCGTGAAGTTAAAGGAAAAAGAATAGAAAAATTTCTAAAAATGTGTGCGAATTAAAAAATGTAACAGTTTTCTTAAATTAAATAAATTAGCTTATCTGTTTCAAATCTTTAATATTCTAGGTAGCATCAATTTTATCTCAAAACTTATACATTAGATCTCATAAATTATTATTCTCAAAGCATGCTTGACTTTACCTTAGTAATTATGAATGCTAGACACTTTTACTGATTTACGGTAGACTCTCAAGGTTAGATTCCATTTAAGTCTATCGAATTTCGTACTTTTCTCCCACATAATGTGCACAATTAATTATGAGATTTAAAACGAGGGAAACAAATATAGTTACCAATTTAGAGTAAGTTAGTTTCGCTACCAATTTTTACTAATGTAGTCAGACAATCAACCTGTTTTTACTTTTTAATTCTATAAGATTACAGATTATGTAAAAGGATTATAGTAGTAAAAAGTTTATTACTTTTCAGATTTTGTAAACATACCAATAAAATATATGACACCAAAAAAAGTGTTTTCATAAGTGTCTTCCGTGCACTGAGTTATTTTTTTTATTAACTTCTTATTGAGGTGTTTGGACTTGATGTTCATGTTTTGATAATTAGAATTTTGGTTGTAAATGCAATGTGATCAAAATTCAAAATGACAATTTTAATTAAATCAACCTTATTATTTTACTTCTTCTTTTTCGTATTTTTTCTTCAAAAATGTTTTTTGACAATTAAAACCCAGTTATATCGAAACCATCATACCCAAATTAGGCCATGCTATCTCTATATTAATAAATTTACCACGTGAAACTTATTTATTACTGATCTAGGTAAAAACAACATAGATCTTAGCGGATTAGCAATCATCCATCCCCCGGTATCATATGTTCTTACATTTTCACTTTGTTTAACCGGTGATCAAAATTTCAATACAGAGAAGTATTAACATTTTTGTTTCAGACCTGTTATTATAGGCATCAACAAAAAGCGCAAGGATCTGCAGATATTCATATGTATGATTCAATAATATATGATAATAAGATTACTTTCAGTACCAATTCTGTTGGTTTATCTAGTTGTGCATTCCTCCCCCCCCTCCGTTATTGTTTATACATAATAAACAAAATACCCCTAGCCTTCGAATACTCTAATAACTTCAGGATCTGAAGAGAACAAGAGTTGGTTAAGATAGACCTGATGGGAAAGACGAGAGTTCTAACCCGAGATACTCTAAAAAATGTGCAGATCCGTTTATGGTTCATTGGAATTGTCACTACCGTATCCACTTTAATAATGTTCTGAGGGTCTTCTAGTTTCTAGTGTATAATGAAGGTTCATTTTTTAATCTTAATTGTTATTTAGTTGTCAAACAGAATGAATATCACACAAACTTCACACAAAAACAAAAAAAATATAAATAAATAAAAACTAAGAAATAAAACGTGCAACACAATTATTTATCTACTTGGTTTAATGACATTTCTGACTTGATTAAAATACGTTCTTTATCCATTTGTGAATGTATTCTAATATGATTCTTTCAAAGATTTTAGTTATTGCCACATTAGTATCAAATACAGCATATTGATAGAAACCATCTCGTTATTTCTATTAATAATTCAACATTATTTGTTAAATATCTATAGATATAATAAATTATTGCTTCAGCTAGTGTAACCCAAAATAAGGTTAAAATAACTAACTCAAACTAACCCTTGACTCAGAAATTCATTTCTAACGCGATTGTTATCTTAACTCTACTAACTGGATTTTAACAAGTTTAACTATCCAGAAGCCCTCCAAGTCTGTGCGTCTAATCTTTCATTTCTAAATTTTGACTTAATTGGGTACAAAGGTTATACTACAATATTTGATTTAACCAGAAGGAAACTTACAACATTATCACAATATAAACTTGATTTGCTTATCAGTAAAACGAGCAATAATTTGCCATTTGCTAAAGATGTATTCTAGATTTACTTATATAACCTGAGAGGTTAGATATATTTTGTAGTTAATATCAATTTTTAAAACATATGAATGTATTATTATATAATAATATAACAAATATCCATGATATTAGATCAATGTGTAGAAAAGTTCACTTTAATCTTAGAAATCTATATTAAATAATTAAACATACGATAATTTCAAAATTATTAAAATGAAGACAATAAGTGGACCTACATGCAACTACTATGGATGAAATTAGGGAAACACTGATAGTCCAAAGTTAGTTCGTTGTGTTTATAAATTTTACTGTAACGTCATAATTAGAAAATTAGTTACACTAGCCCAGAGAAAATGTGTTTTATTAGGATAACTTATATTTTATTATTAATAGATTTATGGGATAAAACTTAAGTTTATTCTTTTAAGCAATATTATAAAAGTAGAAATTATTGTCGATTTATATTACTTCTGTCATAGATGACGTAAACCATTGAATAAAGTTTCAAAACAGGTACTGTAAATAAATTATATCCCCGTCTTGATTCTGTTGTACTATAGTTATATTTACATCTTTCTTGACTGTACTCTTGGCTTAGTTCCCTCTCTGTAGTCTTTTCTATAAAATCTGTCTTGACTAATTCGTTTGTCTTCCGATCCTGGTCTTATTAGAGAATTCTATGGGTAGTAGACTTATTTTATGTTTTTCTTTCAAGACCTCGCGTGGCCAAATCGTTTTCTCTTCTAACCCTGGTGGTATTTGAGAATTCAAGGGCTAGTAGTCTTTCTGTTATGTGCATATCTGATTTTTTTAAATTATGTAGGATGAGAAGTTTTTTCTTTTCAAATGTGAGGGGGGTGTTGAGAGTTTCAAATAATTATTGACACCCTTGTAAAAATTAAATTTAAAACCTCACATTTTTCTCGTAAATTTACACAATTTTACCGATTTACCTAATTTTGTTTTTGTTATTATTAATTTCTTGGTTCAAATAAAGAATGTGTGTGTGTATTTTTTAAGGATATTCAATGTTAAACCATAGAAATTATGACAGAATGTGTTTATTTTCCTTTAAGTTTGAAATCATAAAAATTGATCACTTAGTTTTGAAAATAATTATTATCGGTCGTTACGTTTCACAAATACATAGTTATAGCAGAGCTGATAATATTTTATTTAAAATATAAACTAGCAAATTACGAGCTAATACATTATTTTATTTTAAAACTCCAGCTGTCAATCACATAATTCGGAACTTTATATACGAAACGAATATTTCAATTGAAAAAATGAAAAAAAAAAAAAAAAAACATATGAAACAAATAAAAAAAGAAATTCACCGTAAAATAACTATTTTTGTTTATACATAACTTAATGGAACAAATTATTAAAACATATTTAATGTGAATCTAAGAGAGAGACACTAAAGCTGGCATACTGCTTCAGGGATGTGTCTAATCAGTTTTAACTTAAAGCGGTCACGTTATGATAATGCTTGAAAGGTGGGTGAGTTTTCTACTTTTCTCTAGTTTTAAGATTTATCCAATAATTTTCATTCTCAAAATAACACTTATTTTTGTTTATAATTAATTTATACAATAAGGCAACCTGATTATCTCTAATGGTATTACATACATTTCTTAAATGTATATTTATTATTTGTTTTCTAATTGACCGATTAAAGCGAAGTTTTCTTTAATCGACCGTTTCGTCTTTCGTTCATTCTATTTTTAAACATTTATCCCAAAATTATTGTAAAAGATTTTACTTCTTCCAGATAATATAGCACATGCACGACTCATTCAAACATTTTTGGTTTTCTTATTTTTAGTAGCGACTAATCCAATAATGGTCTATTGCTAAAATTTACACTAATCTATTAGTTGAATTATGTTATTTATGAATTATAGGGCTATAGAATTATAATTTAAAACATGAACACTAACATTCAACAAATTTCTTTCAGATGCAATTTTCTTAAGTTGTATCTTCAACTTGATTTGTTTACTTTTTCTATTATTTAACTACTCTATTATCCTCATCTACTTCTACGGCGTTATTGATTGATTTTGAGATTTATATATCCACTACATCAACATAAGTTTTACAACATATCAAAAAATATTTTAGTAATACGATATAAAATTATGTTAAAAACATCGACTGCCACATAAAATGTGTGTTCTACAGGTAAGGTGAACTAATGTTTAAAGGAACTATTAGTTTAAACTATTTAAAAGTTTTAACGCTAGTGACTCTAATTTAATTTCATCGCAAAACCCGAAATATACCCTTAACTCTTTGTATGTAGATTATTACATTGTTTAACTAAACCGGTTTGAAGATCCTGGTCTAATGGCTTGTTTACGTATTTTAAAAATTGAGTATTAAATTAATATCAATTGAGTTGTTAAAATGATTTATTTGTTAAGGTTTGAATAACAATATTTCTGACTGTCTCATTTGTGCCTAAGGAAATTTTTATATTTTTCACAATTACATGATAATTTTATTAATTTATACTTAAGGTTATATAAGAAACTCATTTATAAATTTATAAAACTACATTAGGTTTGTAGACAATAATAGGCGATTTTATATTGAACGTACAAAACAAAAGTTCATTCGTAAATGCATAAAGTTTGATTACTTACATAAACTTCAATAGCAATCGTTAACAAGATATTTTTTTAATTTATTTAGCATTATGTGGAAAATGAGAAGTATGTATTCACAGACACAACTTCGCCATGGCGCCTTTCAAGCAATCAATAGAGATGAATAGCTCACTTTACTTAACGAAACCATGCAGTTTACAGAAGAACTGTAAGATTATACCTATTTTGAAATAAACACTATAGTTGACCAGACTAGTGAGATCCAGAGTATTTTTAATTAACTAACGTATTGTGATCTTTAATTTACATAATTTACCCAAATACATTAATAAACTGTAGGCTAAACTCTTTCATCTTTTCCATTTACTCTCACTTGTCCAGCTCTTGTTCTTTTTTTAAGGAGATGTTGACCGAGAATATTGTTTGCCCAACAATAACGAAAAAATAAATTGTGACGACAACGACGACAGACGCACTACACGTCGAAAATCACTTTTTTGTTTCCTAAGGTCATGAACTGTGAATATCATACATATCTGGGAGTTCGAAATAATTGCAATTACAAAACTTTATTTGTACTTCGTATAGTGGGTTAATACTAAATTACCTGAACACATAACATCTGTATTGTAATTCAGTATTATTTTTATACGAAAAATGTATTTATATTATTGTAAAACAAAGTTTAGTTTCTGTTTAAAGAAAACGAAAACGTCAATAATTGACAACTGTATACTTTTAGACATTCGCTTTTCTCTATAAGAAAATTAAATAAACACCAATCTCATTGACCTAAACTAATACTAATACTATATATTTTAGAGAGCAATTAAAAATCACAATTTCATATTTTTGTCCAATAGGAAATTGGCTTACCGTAAGTGGGCAAATACAATATTTAATTGTATTGTAAGGCAATATTATGCAATTTCAAACAAATTAAAATGTACATTATTCTCACTAAATATTTGGCACTAGTATATTCATTAACCAAATTAAACATAAATATTTTAATTTATAAATGGTTGTATAATTAATTTTTGAGTTACGCCCATGTCATTCAATTACTATGTCTGTTTTTAGATTTGAATAGATTAAATATAAATTTTGTTGCCTATTTATCTTAATGCAATCATTGTTTTTAGTTCTAGAGATGTATTAAAACAATACTCGAACTAACGATGAACAATTATTAGACTAAAAGATTAATTAATGATATTATTATGTCCAATTAGACGATTAGATAATCGGTTTTGCGTTTGGGTTATGGGGATCGTTTTAGTACTTCCGGATTTTGTGTTCTTTATATAAGAATAGTTTCTTGTCAAAAAAAATTCAACATTACGTCATAAGATTCGCATAGTGGGGAATGTGTGGATACATCGTTACAAACTATTCCCTCGTGAGAAATATTTGGAAAGTAAATCAACTTCGTTCTTGCCTGTACTTCAAGAAACTCGTTGTTTACACATTGTATGGAAACTCTGAACACTGAATTACATCTAAATTGGATTTGTTACTAGTTAAATGTAAATCTTAAAATACAAGTAATTTTGAAATACAGGTTTGAATTGATATCTTACGAATAATAAAACATTGTTATATCATAAAATAAACAATATCGTTCAACTTTTTAGATATTCTTAATTTTCTCCATCCTTTATTTCTTCAAATGTAACGATGACATCTGAAGAAAATGTTAAATTCTAGGAGAAATCTTAACCATTTCCTTTTTAATAATTAATAATACTGTAAGTATATTAATAAAGTATATCAATTAAGAAAAAAGTTAATTCTAGAAAAGACAGTTTTTTGCAAAAATCATCTTTCTTCTTTCTTTTTTTTAAATGTATATTTTAAAACATGACTGTAGGCACCGGACAAATATACTATAATTTCGTTACATAGAAATGAAAATGGGGTTTGTTTTAGCTTCATTCTATTACATTTGGACATGCAAGTGAAAGTAAGATTTGTTTATTTGTAAATAACGGTGTATACACAACAAAACTATTAAAAATACTATTTTTGTTTGTAATAGAAAATTAACAAAATGGCTTGTAAATTTTAAACGTTGCTTTTAATGTTAACATTCGCGAGCAATACTCAGCTGTTTACTTTATTTTCAACGTGTTTTCAATGCTCAACCAACAATAAATATTTACACAATCATCGTTAAGGTTAAAAAAGGCATGCATCAAGAGTCAACTCAAATGTTACGAGTATTTAGTTAAAATAATGATAGATTATTTCTTATTTAGGTGGTTTATTTTTCATATGTCAACAAAGTAAAAAACATGACTAAGAACAAACATGAAACCGGTTGAATGGCCAATAAACTATTATTGGAGCACACAATAATTTTAAAAAAACGAATGAAAACTTACAATATTGTCGAAATAAAGAAGTAACAGATTAAATAAATATTCTATAAATAGATTTAGTTATCCCAGGCCAGTAATATTTCAATTGGCAATGTATTGTTCGAATAATTTCCTGACTGTCATCCAACTTTGTTAAATCAAAACAATAACATCTTCTTTTTCTCTTGAAATGGATATAACCAGAAATCATTTATATATTTTAGGATGTCAATTGGAAATTATTACTTTATATTGAATTTATAGTACAACAATAAATACAATTTCCATATACTATTTTTTCCAATACATGCAGTCAATTATTTACAAATAAATGTTAAATATATGTAAATATTATATAAATGTTGCTATATATAATATTGCTCACTAAGTCTTTTAGAAATTAAAATGTGAATGTAGATAGATGATGAATTCGTATATGATAAAATTTTATAAATAACAAGAAAATTGCTGTTCATGTGTAATGGGTAAAGATCGTAGAGTAAAGTCACTTATTAAATACCTTGATTTCTGTTGTTTAAAATAACTCGGAACTGGTAATATGTAAAAAAAGCTATATTTGAAATTATGTTTATGTATTTGATTCCCTATGATATTTTTAAATAATGAGGTTTTATATTATAATTTGATCTATATTACGTAAATTGGAATATTGGTTCAGGTTCAGGTTGAAATGTTGTGTTCAACGAATGGATATATTTAACTAGTATAAATGATAAGAGTTGTTTTGAAGCCAAACACGACAAAGTACAACTGAAAAGACCACCTTCTTGTTTTATCTTAATAAGACAAACAAATATTATAGCTCTATAAATCATTTATTATTAGATTCTAAATAAATACTAAACGTATAAATTTATAAATATTTTATAAATTATATATATTAGTTCTTAACAAATAAACTATAGATAATAAAATATATACAATCCCATTAAAACTATCAGACAGCCTACGGTCTGAAGTTAGTAACATTTTGTGAATAATTATCGAATAAATGTTGAAAACAGAAGAAGAATTGAATAACTCGACTACAGAACAGGGGTTGTTCGATGTTGACCACTTCATGTTAAAGTTAATTGGACACGTCCCCACAGTAGTAAGCCAGTCTACGTTCTGTATGATATCCCCTTCTGAATCTAAGATTCCTTAGTAAATAAGACACCATGCATTAATAATTTACGTTATGCATTAACAAATATAATATATGAATGGTGAACATGTGTTATCTTAATCTTAAATGCCAATTAAACCAAAACATATTTCGGCTCTGATTTTCCTATGTATTTGTAAACCAATACTTGATCTAACAAAATAATACTATAGATGCAAGGAAATTGAATAAAAATAGTTTAAAAGTTTACATTTTATACAGAAATTATATTATATACGTTCTTCAAATTCCGTATAAAAAGTGTAGAACAAAATTAGCAAATACTACTACTATTGCAAAGCCGATGAAAATAGAATGAAGTTTCCTATTATCCGATTTTTTTTAGTTAACCAAGTCACTCAAGCCAATTTAAAAACAAATGCGTATTATAAATCTGACCTATACGTAATATACATTTTTGTAGCGTTATATATACTATGAACAATGAAAGGGTCATGAACTTAGATCCTATGTTTAATGTTGACAATGCTTACAGTTTTTTCTTTTATTGTTTCAACTTCGCCTTCAAAAATAAACGCTTATGAAGTTCAGAACTTTAGTATTTTTGGCACCCAAAACAATGTCGTGACAAGTTTTAAGACCCAAAATGGGAGAATCTTAATTAAGTAACAAGTTAATTTCACAGCTATGGAATAGAGCTCGAGATAAGTTTGCTGATTTGACTAGATTCATATTTCCAGAAGATATTTCCTTAAGAAAATAATGGATTTTCAAAATTTAAAAAATGAATTTGTACTCGGTATTTGATTTAGTACCTTACATATATGAAACGACCAAACTATTAAAAAATTTTAAATAATAATAATTTTTATAGCTATCATAACCATGGACTGGTTTTTTACAAATCAAAGTATACCTTCAAATCAGAATTAGTATCTCTTCAGTTATTAAAAAAAGATATATTGTCGCATTTTGTTACTACCTATTTGTCTCCTCTATATGGAATTGGAATATCACATAGAAATACCACATACATCTGTTAAGGGTTTATGTTTTGGTTAAAAATGTCACATCTTCAATTTAAGTTTTTACTTACAAGTGTGCTCTAAAAATTTGAATTATGTTGATTTAATTTTTTTTTATTTTAATTTATTATTAAAATTATATGTCTTTAAATATTGTATTATATTTAATTAGGGAACATAACGACATAGAACTTTTTTTTTTTATAACGTTTTCTTTTTTTTTGATAAATTTTATACATTTTCATACACACATAAAACTTATAAGGTTTCGTATTAAAAAGTTTTAGAGCACCCACATAATCGTAAATCGTCGACCTCTTTAAA
Organism: Aphrophora alni; assembly: GCA_963513935.1. Classification (NCBI taxonomy): domain Eukaryota; kingdom Metazoa; phylum Arthropoda; class Insecta; order Hemiptera; family Aphrophoridae; genus Aphrophora; species Aphrophora alni. The sequence goes on along the minus strand of OY740766.1, from coordinate 125,130,518 downwards.
ATTGCAAACGTTATTTTATTCAAATGTTAAATATGATGTATTGTACATAACTTCATTTGCTGAATAAGCCAAAACATCATAATTAAATTGTGCAATTTTGTATTCGAGTTTACAAATAACAAAATTAAATTTGTCTTCTTAAGTTTCAGTCATTAGCATAACTCTAATAGAATTAATATGATACAACTGTTCCTCAGGGGCTCACTTCACATAGTAAGTACTGGTGTGGCAATATCGAGGTAGCCTAGCTGGATCTAAATCTATCTTCATGTAAGCTTCATCTTTCTCATCAGATCTCATTTTTACTGGAATGTGTCTTTTGACCAACCCATATTCATTTCTGATCCTGACTCTATTGGATTGTTCGACGACTAGGTGTCTATATTTTATACTTGGTTTTATTTTAAGTCGATGATTACCGAGTTGATATTTCATCAAAAAAAGAAGAAGAAGAAATTGCACTTACATTCATGTTATACAGTTATAATTTATTTATTTTTTGTGTAATATTGAAATTATTAAGTTTTGTTTCTTTTGAGTGTGTTTATAAATACAAAGATCAATATTTATACTAGTATTACTCAGTTGTACAGATTGATTGCTAATAAATATTTTATCTTTACGTTATAAGATACTACGTTGTAATAAATACGAGTAAATGACTTTTTTTACAAATACAAATAATAAATCGTAAAAAATAAAATATCAGCTGTTTTAACTTGATATAGAAAACCATCAAAAACTACATAAAAATGTTGATGTGATGATAAAATAGAAGTAAATTTGTAAGACATGCAATACAAACAATCATAAAATATCAGGTTAAAGCCTTATAGACATCATTTCCTGTCATCCTAATATATCATAACCTAAACTGTTCACACATAATTAAACAATTTTCAGCAGAAAATGTTTGAGACAAACATTTTATAACGAATGTAGAATCTTACAACAAATAATCAAACAAGGATGCTAAAATCTTTAAAGACGACACAACGAAATTACCAATAATGGGATTTAAGTATTTTTTTTGTTAAATTACATTATAATTTTAAAATGTAATTAGCGAAAACAACTAAGAGAAGATGGACAACCTCTGATATTAACGAAAATTATGCATTCATGACTCAATTCTCAATAACTGATAACTTATTTAAAGTTTCGCTTCAAAGTGTCCATTTCACAAATTATAAAAACTTATGTTATATATAACCAGTTAAAAATTCAGTATCAACATTATTTATGAAAATATTACATTGTGAATAAATTTCATTACCATTTTCATAAAGTATATGTAGTCTACTTAAAAAAAAATTAATGTTACAATAAAATATCTAAAATATGTGTATATAACAATACTTGACCAAAACGTTCCATGCATGATGTGATATTTTATACCCTTCATATTTTATACCAATCAGTTTGCAATAAACAGCATTCTGGGGTCAATCTTAAGAATTTTTAAATGTTTCCCTAAATGTTTGTTATTTGAATAGTTACGTAAATTTCACTTTGTTAAAAATTTTAAAATAGAATGAAATTTCCTAGTTAAAATATGGACTAACCATTTGAGATACCTACCTTTTGAAGTGAATCTGTTGTTAAATATGAAAATTAATGTATGTATTAGTAATAGAATAAATGTGGAACCAATCTCACGTGTTAACAACAAATGAGGATGTTGAGAATAATCATCACAGCAGGGTTCATCAGCTCATCAGTGGTGACCACGGAGGATCTGGTGGAAAACTACATCTCTTGCTGGCTATACCAAGAACTTTTCGGATGCCCTACTATAGGTGCATGATCTACGATATGGTTCTAAAGTCACCTTGAAACAAATATTAATATATTTAGTATATACGAGACTTTTTGGGTATATGCTACGATAACAAAAACAAACGTACTACATATCCCTAATTTTAATGTTAAATACCACACGATCTAATTGTAGGGAACACTTATTCATACATACAACCGTTCCTTTAGACGTACTCTATGCAGACCTTAAACTCCCAGACATACGCATATGTCGAAGGCAGATGGTCTTGTCTGTTCCTAAAGAAGAAATACGCCTTTATTACCTTCCGATTAAGTCCTGTGTAATCACTCCCCAATTTGTGATTACCACTATAAAGGTTCCAATTCAGCATCGATCATTAACATGGTGATTTTATAAATATGTGCCTATAACATTGCGCTGGGAGAAACCACACGACCCACCTCCCACACTTACCTGGTGTGCGACGGCACATATCCAAATCTTTCGATTCTTCAGTGAATCTTTGGGACAGGTGAAATCAACCTACTATGCCACTGTTTCCTTAGAGAAGGTGAAGCTCTCTCTGTCGACCAATAATTCCCTTGTGATAGTAAGACACCTTTGAATCCTGGCTTTTATCATATTATCATCGACCACACTCACCTTCCAATTAATTAAACCCTTTAAATCCCAGAACTAACTCAAATTCTTGAACACGTTCCAAACTCTTTCCACCTCCACTCTATTCATCTATCACATCGAGGGGGATGCCCTAGACCAGTAACGCTACCTAAAGATTGGTCAAATAGTATAAATTAAAATAATTAGAAGCTTGTAACCTATGGAAATTTAATTGATTTGTTTCGCCATTAAAGTTATAGCTCAACTAAGTTATAGAGGAGCATGAACTAATAATTATTAAAACGTGACAGAATTGCTTTCAAAACTGTTATTAGGCGATAATGACAGAAAGGTTTATCGTTTTAAAACAAACAAAAATCAAACTGTTATTAATTGAAGTTTTACAGGAATTACATAACTAATTAGATAGGCCACCAAGCAAATGAAATGTCATTAGGTTGACGATTTTCTGACTTGATGAAGTCAAGTAAATGATGACGATAATATAAACGCGGCCCGAAGTACGACCTAACCTAACTCCAAATATACACTGTGGATTAGCCTCAAAACCTTCTTAAAACATATACCTTTTGAATTAAATATTGAATCAAATTAAATATTTAGATAATATTTGATATTTTTAAAGTGCGAGATAATTGTAAATTGTAAATTATAAATGTGTTTTCTTATTAATAAGACTTGTCTGCACTGCTTTATTATAAATCCTCGCTGCTAGTTAAGTCATATTAAACAAAATTTGTTTGTTAAATATTAATTCAATTTTTTTTCAGTACACTTCAAATAAACTGAAATTTTAATACTTATTGATCACCGAAGATGGGTTTAATCAAATGAGTGGTAACTTTTTATAAACGGTAAAAATTAAATGTTTTCAAAGACATTACACGCATTGTATTATCAAGTTCTACAATATTTCTTTTAAATAGAATCTGTTCTGAATTGACAAGGAAATAATTTACACATTTTCCATTGTTCTAAAGAATTGACAATCGGTGCTGCCAAAACTACATCACGTTTGACGCTGGCTTGCTTTGAGGTTTCTGGGTTATCGTATCAGATTGTTAATTAATTCAAACATATACTATGTTACTATGCGGAAATATCTACTATTTCCATCTTGTATTTGAAAAATTATTACGTGTCAAGTGATATATATCCATAGAAACGTACTAGTGTGATAAATATCCAATATATAATTGGCACATTCATCCCTCTGATATGTTGATTACCGATGTAAATTATTCGTGACATGCATTCATGCGACTAGTATGATCGGTTGTCAGTATAGCCATCTTTAACATAAAAAACTTAAACATTTTGATATCTGAACTGAACTATTTATGACATAAAATTATAAAGCTTACATGCTAGTTTCTACTACTTAATCATCCGTATGGTTTATTTATTACACCCATTTGTCATGTCGATAAATGTATTTTGAAACATTTATTTGCTTTATGTAAGCAATAAGTACATAATTATTATTTGTGACATTTCTTACATTAATTTGCAGCAAAACTGATAAACATTGAAAAATTCTAACATAGGCCTACTACACACAATCTTTATTATATTAAAATACACAATTTATAAAAGTACAACTATACAATGGGTAAATGGTGATGGAGAAAACTACATGAAAATCATATAAGCCGTTTGCAATATAGTGTCAAACACAAATTTGTAATATTAGTTTCAACAATATATTGAGAAATATGGAGCTAAAACTATTATCATTCTAATAATATTCATAAGCAATGGAGGAGAATGCCACGATACCCTACCATCTAAAAGCTAAGTTTTCTTTGCAGCTCATTACAGAAATAAAGAGAAGAGTTTTGCCTCTGATAGAAACATTTAGAAGTATCAAATTTAGAAAATAACTGTGGTTAATTGTTTTAAGTCACGTCTGTACTCAGGTGTCTATAATAAATACTTTGCAAACTATGGTACTATGGTAAATAGGACTAAATACTTTGCAAAATTGTTATTAATTTGTTGATTACACTTTTTCGCACGATATTTTCATATAAAGAGAAAACAATATTTTATTCATTTTTATTGTTTGAGTTTTATTTAATATAAGATTTATCCAAAATATTTACATTATTAAATAAAATGGTCAAAGTGAACATAATAGATTTAATTATGTATTACATTACTATTCTATTTGTGATTTAAATTTTATTATATTTTATATTTTTATTTGAGAGAGATTTTATCAAGTTTCTTTTCTTTTCTTTTTAAAAATGTAAGGTTGGTATGACTTAACGGACATCCATTGAGTTTTAAATCTATGGGACGAATAATCGTACCTAATAAAAAGATTGCTTCAAAGATTATTGTATATCGTGTTCAATTCGGCTATTTGAGTTCAAGGATTCGGTAAAATAGTAAATATGAAGTATAAAATTTACTTACAACTTGTTTCCATAAGAATAAATTGATAATTAATGTTCTGGCACGTCTCTACTAAACATAAACACGTATTAAATCCTCCACCAAACATCGTCAAATCTTTAGGAATGTATTAAATTACTTAAATCTCCATTAGAAAACTTAACGAATTTCAGGATTTCACACCATGGAAATTCTACGCACAAATATAAATAAGAATTTGAAATAACCTTCCCTATCAAAACATATTGTTCTAAGTAATTTTTAAAAAAGCTCATATCTTAGCTCCGAATATCACCAAGAGTACAGCTGCTGTAACTATATTTCTAACTAAACGAAAACTCTATATTATGTTCACAACACTGAGTTTTCGTCTACTTTGTCTGCATTCCCGCTAGCAGGGGATGAGTTGTTTTTAGATCAGGCAAGAATTCTTTTGGCGTTCGGCCTCGATTAAACATGTTCTTCCATGGTTCTTATATCAAAACCCAAGTTCTCTGACCACTCCAAGTCTTTTTTGACAACTCCTTATTATTTGTTATTTACAACGTTTTCATTGCTCTCTTTAGTTACTTACATTAATTAGAATTGTTAAAGGATAAAACAATATAATATTATTTTTAATATTCAAAATATAACACTTGAGACACCATACACAGATTTTAAAGGGTTGTTTTTCTGATAGTCACATAATCAAAGAGTTTTAGTTGGAGATTCCTTAACATTTTATCATTTATATTGCAAACTCATATTCGTTCATCCCTACTAGCATTGTAAAAAAAACTATAGAATTTAATTTAAACAACTTTCATTGCTATTGTCATTAATTTATTTATTCATTTTGAATTACTCAATCTGTTAGCACGTACATAAATATCAGCACTGAATATTTCAACATACAAATGGGCAATGGATCTTATGTATTTAATCGACATGAATTTGAGTTGCATATAAATGCCAATGACCAAATTCAGCATTCACCTACAAATATATAAAATAGAAAATTCAACGTCATTAGTGATATTTAAAATATATTCAAATTAATTTATTACCTATACGTACGTTAAGAGGATTTTTTCAAAGAAACTCTATCCACGCATCTGAGAGGATAAATGGTGGAATCTTTATCAAACGTTTGATCCAATCTACTTACGTAATGCATTGATGCTCTTATTAGTTTCTCTATAAACTATTTATGATTTTTGCCAAAATATTAGAATACAAATCTCAATTTTTCTGTCATCTCCAAAATGTTGAATGATTTTACTCAGGGGAAGTTTGGCCATCTATACAACACTTTTGTAAAAAAGAAAATATGATGTTATGACGTGAGATTAAAGTTTTGTTGTATGATGATGGTAATGTAATTTAATCACATTTTTAAGGGTCAGATAGGATTATATTTTACCCAAATAAGAAGGACAAAAAAAATCTTGTATTTTGAAAATGAAGATTATGTAATTTTTGTCCCTATTTTGTGTTTAAGGTACAGATAATTTAATCGATGACGATTCTTGATTCACTAAAAGGAAAATATTGAAAATATTTTTGGTAAACTACAATTAAGAAACAAAATGCCGGTTTTTGATACACTAAAAACATAACAAATGTAAATTTGATACCCTTTTGAGGAACATCAAAGTTGAATTCTTAACTAGATTTTAATGTTTTTGGTCGACCATGTTAGATAATCTGTTTTATAAAGACCATGTTGTAAGTTCTACGTTAAATATATTGGTCAATTTTAAATCAAGATCCTAAAATGCATATCTAAAATAAGTTCAGGATAATAAAAACTATGAAGAACTAAATGTTTACAAACATGTAATTTAATTTTTTTTTAAATACAAGTAACAAAATATTTTATTTTAATTGATCGATTTTGTTGATTGATTTTTCAATGTTGTTACAATTTGATAATGATTTAATTTATAAACATTTTTTTAAACATAAAGTAAAAGTGTTAACTGATATTGACTACATACATAACTGAGTCATTTTTTATCTTTTATATGTATTAAAGATATTAATTTGTGATGACTCTTCATAATATAGTCAATCTTCATAGACTATTGTGCAAACAAGGAAATGTTAACTACAACATTATACAGTATTTATTTGTTTCTTAACTGCTCCCCTTTGTTTCTACGCAATACTCACTTTACAATGTATTTTTCTACCACCTTACAGTTTGGTAGAAAATGAAATTGTAAACAGTAAATTGTGTTTAATAAATCCTGAAAAAGAATACTTGGTAGTGAAAATACGTATAATTTATGAAATAAGAAATGGTGAATATTTCTAATAAAAAAAGTATTAAATTTAATATTTGTTCACATAATATGTATAATGGTCATAGATTTAAATAAAACAGTTGCAAAATACATAAGACCACAGGGATTACAAATCGGTTTCAAAATACTTTTGGGTGTTAAGATAATAGATTCTTTTATATTAACACGTTTGTACAGACATATAAAAGTGTTGTAAATATAAACGTGAAAAATTTTCTTACCTCATTTCTGGTTAATATTACTTCACGTGTAATATCAACATGATTTATGTAAAATGTTGGAAAGACATATTTTAAATCTAAGTAGGTATACAGAGTTGACACTACAGATTCAATAATGCATTAAAGTTCAGAATAAAGTGGGAAATATATGTTAAGGGAGGAAATATGCAATGAAGCAGAAAGTGGGGAGATATTGAAAGGTTTAAATGAGTTGACGATCGAGCCACATCGAGAACGGTCACCGACAACGTATGTCGCCAGTTTATTTTTATCTTAAATGTTAATAATTTTTGTTGTTTAAGTGTTTGTGTAGTGTATTTTACGAGTATATTTGATAATGACTGATAAATAGTCGAAACGCGTCATGTGAGAAAATACAAAAAGGTCATCAAAACAAGGATTGTTCGACAGCTTCACCATAAGGTAACTGACATTAGTTAAGTAATAAATCAGAAGATTACTCGCAATTAGAACAATGAGGGCTCTACATCATCATTATCATCATTAAAATGAAATATTGAAGAAAGCGATTTGATTTTTAATCATAAATAAAAATAATATTTATATATTATTATTAAATTTTTATAATATAGGTATAATATTTATATTTCAATTTAAAACCATTGTAAATAAAAGTTTCAAAAATGTTAGTATTTGTGGTATTTAAAACCTCATAAATCTACTGTATAACAGTAGAAAGAAACTTTAATCATATTGTCTCTAAGATATTCATTTTATATTTCTGAGATAACGTGTACAAATAAATTAATTCTTGGATGAATTCTACTTCAATAAATTATTTTTGCATTTTTGTCAGTACTAGGGGTTTTCTTGACAAAATTTATTTCACTACAGTTATTTCAACTTAAATCTAATACCTACACTTAAACTAGTTTTAACACACTAGACAAAGTGTGTTTTCATTTACACTCTTTTTTACTAACAACTACCGAAAAAACCTCGCTTCGTTAACTTTGACACTGGCTTAATGCCTCGGCTGTTCAAGGGCTTCACTTATTCGTCCACCTTTCAACTTATTTGAATTTTGTTCTATAATATCTTTTAGATCACAAATTACTTCGTTCGTCTTGTGACCTCGCCTATGGCATCGGCTTTATAAAGATCAAAAATCGATTGAAAGAACCAATTATGATATAAATTTAGTCTTATTTCTTTAATATAAAAATTATGTCAATGTTTTCAAAATCGAGAGTTACATTAATAATGTTATCAATATCATATCAATTCCTTTAACAGTACAAATAATACTTGTTTGAACAAATCACTGAAACATATTTCAAATAAAATAAAATTTTGGGGACATTTTGGGTATTTTGGAGTCATAAATAATTTTTAAAATATGGTTCAGTAGAACGAGTTCTTATTAATTCCCAAATATTGGCAAAAAAATATATATAATTCTAAAATTCGTTACAATAATATATATATATTATATATATATTATATATATATATATATTATATATATATATATATATATATTGTAACGAATTTTAGAGTTCATAAACCGTCTAGTATGTGTCCCTAAATAAGGAAATTTAGGGAATATAAAAACTATATATTTATTTAACTTATTGAACTTCCTTAAATGCAAAACTGCCAATTTCTTACGTTTTTTAAAGATACCCATCTTTTTTGACGTGCAGTTACTTATATACCTATTAAACAATCAGTGAAACTGTAGTGTAAATTGATTATAAAAAAACCCATAAAGTTACGAGGCCTCCTTACCATATATTTTTAAAATCATCTTCAATAATTTTAAACATTATTGTAAGTATTTATGTTTGCTGGATTACCGAGTTTACCTTTTTAATATTTCAAACCATCTATTTCATCGCTTAAGTTTACAACTGAAGTAGATATGATTTGACTAGACCAGTTCAATTTACTTCAATTTGTCGATTTTTTAAAATCTATTTGTTTTATATATATTTATTCACTGTAAAAGTTTTCCTTTTTTTAAGAATATGTAAAATCTAAAAATGGGGTGTTAAGAATTTCTGAAAATGTGAGTTTTCAATAATATGATACTATAACATTATTTATTATGTATTAAGCTATGTGATTTGTATCGACTTCTACACAGTTCTAGTTCGGTTAGAGTTTTATACATCCACTCTATCAACATATCAACAAATGTTTTTATGTAACCTTTCAGGAAACTTTTAATTTGATTTCTTTAAAGTCTTTACGCCTGTGATTGTAATTTAATTTGATCACAACCTGAAATATACCCTTAACTCTTTGTATCTAGATTCCGACAATGTTTAACTAAACCTACTTTGAAGTTCCAGGTATTGCTTAATTAGTTTAAAAGTTGAAATAAAAAGATTGTGGAGTTGATAAAATTATTTATTGATAAGATTGTACAACAATATTACTGACTAGCTCGTTTTTGTCTAAAGAAGTTTTTTATACGAAATGTGTAATATATGAAATTGCTCGATAATTGTATTCCTTTAAACTTAAGGCAATAAAAGAACTCATTTGGAAAACTACAAAACTACAAATTAGGTTTGTAGACAATAGCAATGCCAAGGCGATATGACGTAAAACTTACAAAACTAAACTTGATTCGTAAATTCATGAATTTCATTACTTATACAAACGTTAACAGAAGTCGTAAACTAGATGTTTTATATATATTTTAAGAACATTATATGAAAATGAGAGGTATGTCTTCACATACGTACTTCGCCATGGCGCCTTCTGGCAATCGATTAAGATGAATGCTATTATTCATGATTCACTTTTTAACGAAATAATGCACTTTCCTCGTATATCAGAAGAGCTGTAACGTTAAACCTACTTTGAAATTTTTAAAAACTTGAGATCGCCCAGTGGTCGAAATTCGACCAAAAATTCAGTTGATCTGGACTCAATTAGTATGAAAATATAATTTTTGTTTTTTATTATTTTCATTTATTTCATTGCCCTTATTTACATATTACTGTTATACAATATGTGTATATTTCTTTTGTCACTAAACAGTTTTAAAATTAATTAAAACAAAATGATTATTGCTTGTTTAATTTCACTGTATTCATAGATAAAATTTGTCGTGAATTTTAAAATGTTACACATCACGTGACGTTGTGTTGGCGTTTTTCGCCTCAAAGATGACCATTGCAAACAATGAATTGTAATTACGAATGTTTTTAAAGAAATTCATTGATCTCTTTTTGATATTCTAATCAACAGAATTGAGACCGTCATAAAGTGTTTTGAAAAATGCATTTTGAGTTAAAGGCAGTAAAACAATTTTGCCTTTATGACAGCATGAAGTGAATGTCGTATCACGTTGGGTAACTTTTGATTGGTAATATTTAGCATTACAAATATTACGCTTTAAACTCAAGTCCAATATCAAAACTATCAAAATTAAATGGAAAAATTCTTAAAGCAGATTTAAATTCATCCCTCATATTATTATCTACATTATTTATATTATGACGAAATGTATAATGTCACACTCTATCTTGATGTGTGGGTCTTGCTACACGACCCGTTAAAGTGCGTCTTAAAGGCATTTTAATAACAAATTTATTCAAATTAGACCTAGCGCAACTGATATAAAACAAATATTGCAAAATAATGAAATGTATGTACACAAAAAATAAACATAATGAAATAGATTAAAAACATGATTTGGTTTTTTGCATTTGAATCCTAGAGGAAAGTTTTTCTAATGTTTATATACTTTCATGTTGAGACATGCTGCCCAAATCTCTCACAGTTAAAAACACTTATTTCCACTTTACATCGTCATTAAATAGGCACTATATATAAAAAAACAAATGCCACTTAACACTTTGTTTAAAACTTTACTTGAAATATATTTTGTTGATATAAACGTTTTCTAGGTTACAAAGGATAATTCTTCGGTTACACGTTCCCTATTGCCATTTCATGTCTGAAACATCTGTTCTTCATGTTTTGCTAGCATTTGTTTTAACAACAGCTGTCAAAATATAATGATTTAATCAATTACCGTTCTTCCATAATATTAAAATTGAAACTTTGAAGGCCTTTGGGGCGTAGCCCTGAAGGCCGATGTAAATTATAATGGGTTTCTGCTCATCTACAGGACACTATCTTTCTAACGGTATGCGCGAATTTCTCCTACGATGCACATAAGTTGATAAAAAAGGAGGACACGGTTTGTGCTTGCCTATTAATATAAAGATTATAGACTGCTAGTGAAATCAAGAAAAGTTTTAATTACTTGACTTTTTTTTAATGAACGTATAAATGTAATTAATAAAAATGAAATTTAATTTGTTTTAGTTTGAGTAAATCCAAACACATTATTAAACTGTACGCTAAACTCTTTCATCTTTCTCATCAGGTCTTTCTCTCTCTTGAGCAACTATATTAGACTATTTTAGGGCTAAGGGTCTTTATTATATCTATTTTCCCCTTTTTTATATAAGTCGATGATACCGATTGGGGGACATCATTAGGCCATCAGGATTTGAATCAATTTTCTTAAATAGCAACAGGGTGTTTTCTTAATTTTTTTCAATCCTGAGTTTAGTGATATAAATATTTTTTGTTATTTCTAACTTATGTCCAGTCCACGAACAACTTTAAAAAATGTATGAATTTTGACTTTTTTTCGTATACTGCACGTTTAATGTTTTAGTTGTATTAGACGCATATTACAACATGAGACTTTGATTTTCACCCGGAACATTGTAAAACTCATATTAAATCGTAAAACAATTACAAATTGTGTTTTGAACTGCTTTCAAATCAGAAACCAAAGCACTTAATACTAATGATAAATCAAGTGATTATACTGACCTATATCATTAGATGTAAAATGAGGTGAAAATGAAAGTATTGTGCAATAACATGGGTTTTATACAAATACAACATTAAATGTGCACTATTATAAGAAAACTCAAATTTCACACATTTTCTATCCGGATACAAGATGGCGTCCGAAAATTTCAACATATCACAAAATTTAGTGTAATTATTTTTTAAGCTAATTTAATCTGAAATTGATATTACAAAATCTGGGGGGGAAATTGGGGGGGGGAAGACTGCATGTTCATTATTTATAGAATATAAAATGGGGTGTTTTTTAGCTGCACTCTAATAATTTTGGACATTACAAGATGTAAAAGTGAATATAAGATTAGTTATTTGCAAAATAATTGTGTATTCATAATAAATATAATAGGCTACTTGATTTGTTTATGTAATGGAAAATAGACTAAATGATTTGTAAATTTTATAAGTTACTTTATTGCTAATATTCGCCACTAATGAAGCTGTTAAGTACTCAGCTGTTTCAGTGTGATAACTTATTTTTTATGCTCCAACAATAAATATTTACAAATATATCGTAGGGTAACAAAGCTATGCATCAAGAGTCAAATAAAATGTTTGTAGTTTATAAAGCCTCATGTGTTCACAACCGCTGAGTGAATTGTTAACACACACTCTCCCAGACCAGCACCTGCTACGCTCAGAATTATTTTGAATTTCCTTTCCCTAAAATGTTATTTTTCTAAAATTGAATTCTCTATCATATACAAATTATACTAAGGTGATTGTTTAACCATGGCTTTATTTTAACTATTTCAATACGTTATTAATTGTATCAATGTGTTTTAACAAAATCCAGATTCTAAGAATTTGACAGCAAATTACACTTGAAAAAACCGTCAAAGCAGAGTGGCTTAGTCTTTATTCTAAACACAGTTAATAACACTTAACATAAAATAAATACCAATTAATTAATTAATAACTACTGAAAAAATAAATAGTGATGAAACAGAGTGAAAGATAGGTTACCTCTCGTGTGCTTTATGTTTCATAGATCAACAAAGAGAAGAATATTACTAAGAACATACATGAAAATGGTAAAACTATTATTGAAGCACACAACAATTTAGAAAGAAGTAAACAAAAACTTATAATATTGTTGAAATATATGAATAACAGATTAAACACAGTAGATTAAATAAATATTCTATAAATAGATATAGTTATCGGAGGCCAGTAGTATTGTACAATTGGCAATGTATCGTAAGTTTAATTTCCTGGCTGTCGTCCAACTTTGTTAAATTAAATCAATAACCTCTTCTTTCTGTTTTGAAATGGATAGCGCCAGAAAACGATCTATGTATTTTAGGATGTCAATTGGAAATTATTAATTCCAACTGAAATTCTATCTAACAAATATAATTTTATATGTAATATCATAGAGTACATAAATATCATAAATACTTTAATTTCTGGTATTTAAACTAATTCGGAAATGGTAATATGTAAAAATGCTATATTTCAAAATTATGTGTACAGATTAGATTCCTTATGACATTTGTAAACAATGATGTTTTGTGTTATAATTTTATCTCTATGGTTTAAAGTGGAATATCGATTAAGGTTGAAAACATTGTGTTCAATGAGTAGACATATGAATAATCTAGTAGAGAATGTATTACCAAGAAGTTCGTATGAATTATCAGAGTTGTTTTGAAGTCATAAATATACCAAACACGACAAAGTACAAGTGAAAAGGTTTGTTATAGTTAGTCTACCATGTTGTTTTATCTTTATAAGAGAATCAAAGAGTATAACTCTATAAACAATTTATTAATATTTTTTTATTAATTTCTAATACATTTATTAATTATATAGAATGTATAGAATTATATTAGTTACTAGCAAATTAATAAAGTATATACAATCCCATTAAAACTATCAGACAGCATAAGGTGTGAATTTAGTAACATTTTGTGAATAACTATCGAATAAATGTTGACTCGTTCACTACTCGACTACAGAACAGGGGTTGTTGGACGTTGACCGCTTCATGTTAAAGTTAATTGGACACGTCCCCACAGTAGTAAGCCAGTCTACGTTCTGTATGATATCCCCTTCTCAATCTGAGATTTCCTTCGTAAATGTTTTAATATCCTGTTAAGTTATGCATTATCAGATATAATATATGAATGGTGATTTATGTTATCTTAATCTTAAATGTCAATTAAATTAAAAAACATATTTCAGCTCTGTTTTCCCTATGTATTTGAAAACCATTACTTGATCTACAAAAATAACATTATAGAGGCAAGGAAATTGAATAAAAACAGTTTAAAAGTTTACATTTCCTTCTGAAACTATATTATATAGATAGGTTCTTAATTTTTAAAAAAAAAACGGAAAATACACCTACTATTGTCCAAAGCCGATGAAAATTTAATGATGTTTCTTATTTGAGATTTGTTTAGCTAACCAACTCAAGCAATCCAATTTAAAAAACCAATGTCTGTTACAAATCTGACCTATACCTAGTATAAGCATTTTTTTAGTTATATATACACTATGAACATTTATAAGGACATGAACTTAAATTCCATGTTTTGTAAGTATTACATAACTATGGAATACAGATAAGTTGGGTGCTTTGACTAAATCTCTTTTTCCCAGATGATGTTTTCTTAAGAAAATAGTAGATTTTCTAATTTAAACAAATGGATATGAACACTTACATACTTAGTTTTGGTAGTATGTATTTAAAACGATGTAATTATTCCATAAAATTTAAAATAGTACTAAATTTATCAGTTGTGCCCTAATTTTTTTCAAACAAAAGTAGACTTGAGAAATAGTATTACCTATTTATAAGAATAAAAGATATATTGTTGCATCTTTGTTACGACCTATTTGTCTTATTTATATTAAAATTGGAATATCACATAGAAACACCCCACGCATCTGGAAAATATTTAAGTTTTGGTTAGAAATATCAGATCTTAAATTTTAGTTCTTATTTATGAGTAATGGTCATTTAAATATTAATTTCCATTTTTATATGTTCTCGTAATTAAATATTGTGATATGTTTAATTAGGGAACTTAAAGTCATTGATCAGTAGTAAAAACCTCAGTTTTGCTTTATTTTGATAAAAATAAACGTGTTTGGCAATCTCGAGGTAGTCTAGCTGAATGTCTTTCTTTGTGTAATTATGGAATCTCTCTCATCTTTCAAATCAGGTTTACTCTCATGGCTCTCTTGACCAACCCTGTTCTCTTCCGACCCTGACGTTATTCGATAATATTTCGCATTTTACCCACAATAAAAAAGAAGAAGATATTACACCTTTATTATTCAAGCTATACAGTTATAATTTTGTACCCTTGTTTCTTAAAGTTAAATAATGAATTACAGCCTGTGCTAATGAAATTTTAAAAGTATTATTACTTTTTAGGGTTTCTTTCCGTATACAAAAAAAAAAATCAATATTTTATACTGGCATTACTCATTTCTATGGATTGATTACTAATAAATATCTTTACTTTAAATTATATAATACTAAGTTGTAAAGATGAACGACTTTTTTATAAATATTTGTAATAAATCGTAAAAGATAATACGAAGGCAGTTTAACTTGAAAAAATGATTCCATAAAGAACTACTTTAAAATGATGAGATGGTGATAAAATAAAATTAAAGTTGTAAGACATTCGATAGAGACGTAAAATATCAGTTTAAGTTTTGTAGTCGTCATTTACTGTCATTCGTATATATCATAACCTAAACTGTTGACACATAATTTAACAATATTCTGCAGCAATGAAAGTTAAACAGTGGAAGTAACCTTTAACATCTTAGAACACAAATATTCAAACAAGGCTGCAAAATCTTTAAAGACACCATACTAAAGTTAACAATAATGAGATTTAGTTTAATATTTGTAAAAACACATGACATTATATATTTTAAATGTAATTAATGAATAAAACGAAGAGAAGAGAGGTGTCTCTCTGACAGTAACGACAATTATCCATTCTTGTGTCAATTCTCAAAAACTGATAATTTTTTAACAGTTTCACTTCAAAATGTATATTTTGAATTAAAAAAAAAAAAAAAAAAAAAAAAAAAAAAAAAAAAAAAAAAAAAGTTAAAAATTCGTGTATCAACGTGCAGAAACATTATTTATAAAGTATTGTGGATAAAATCCATGAGCATATTCCATAAGGTGTGTGTAGTGAGCTTTAAAAAATATATTAATGTCACAATAGAAATTATTGTCTAGCTATTATGTCTAGCGCATAATTGTATGTTTTGACAAAACGTGGCATACAAGTAACACATGTTAAACCAATTAGTTTGCAAAAACACCATTTAATGGTCAATTACTAAATGTAACGTTAGAAGTATTTATTTGTGAGTTGCATAGTTATGTAAATTTCTCTTTCGTAGAAATTTTAAGGTAAAATCGCCATCATTCATGGTTTTAATTTGACCATGAAAATTTGGTTTTTTGGACAGCTCTGAACTCTATTATTTAAGTTTTATTCACTCAGTAATCGATTACCATATTTGTATAACCTTGTTTGGTAAATTATTTGCATTATATTTCTTTATAATTACTAGAATAAAATATAATTTTTAAGAAAAAAGTAGTAAAATGATTTTATTTTATTTTTATTATAAAAATGAGTAGAATACAACAATGATTTTTTTTTTTATGCAAAATATTTTAACACATCTGGGAAAATAATATGAATATTTTGAAATATTATGGACCATTAAGACAAGTGTGCATTTGCTGAATTATAATGCATTTACAATTTATATGCAATACAAACGCATTTGTATAGCGTGTTGTAATGGTTTATTTATTTGTTAACACATTCGAAAATATATCCAAACTGGATGTATTTTACGAGGCATTGCGTTCAGAACAAATAATAATAACTAAAAATGACAAAACGATTAGCCTAAACATGTATATTTATAATTGAATTTCAAATTGATTTGATTGCATATAATAGGTACGAACCTTCTGAACAACCGTAATTTTTTATTATTCTGAGTGATAACTAAAATCTCTGACTCTAGTTCATATAAAATAAAATGTCTATTTAAAGTGAACAAAATACTGAATAGGAACTAAAAGACACAAATTCAGAGAGACTAAGGAAGATGAAAAAATAAACTTACATCACTTAGTAGTAAACGAGTATGGTGATTATTATATTGTACTATTGTAATATAAAAAGAACGAAAAATTCTAAAATAATTTTAATCAATAAGTTTATTTAACATTTTAAACACCTTTCGTAATAAAGGGAGGTTAGTTAGATGTTCAAAAAAATAAGTCTATTATTTAATCTTAAACTCTGATGTTATATTTTGTGTATCTATTCGATTAGGTTTCTATACCATACAGGACGGAATATTGAATTCCCAGTGATATTTTCAACGGTAATCTCAAGGTCGTATACAAAACAATATTTTTACAATTATACTTCCATGTTTGTCAGAAGTTTAGAAGAGTTAATTTGAGGACATGTTTGTTAAAGACTGTCCATTCCATCAACACTCGTTGGATATTAACAGTATTGATGTGTTTCGTATATTAAATGATCGAATACTATATGTCTCTAAGCTTATTTGGCCGTAGGTCCTTAACACATAACAGAATATGATATGAGACTTTTGGGAAAGAAGAGAGTTTTTGAGAATGTTAAAATATATCAAAACTAAAGTACCTTGGGATGTATCCCCAATAAAGAAATAGGTATTTTCATGATCGTTTTAATTATCTACTCCTTCAATGATGTCGTTTTTAAATAACTACTTTAGTTTACGAAACCTTACATAAAAAGTTAATTCTACCTTACATTTCTTGTACTATAACACTTTCATTCTGTTTATTTGAAATGTGTTATTGATACACAGCGGCAAAATTTTAAAAATAAGGATGTTGTTTAAAAATTACACTTTACTACGTTTATGAAAACTTGATGACAAAACACATTATTTGTCAAAGTGTCTCTGTCGATCTGTTTTTCTCTAGACGGTGCAGTGAATTGTTACACAAAAGAGTAAAATGTGTGTAATGCATTGAAATAACATGTTCTTGTTTATGTAATGGTAAATTGACGAAAAGAATAAAACATTTGAATTTTACTTGTCAACTTTCGAATCTAATGCAAAGCTGTTTATATTAGTTTTTACGTGTTAAAATATTTGCCACTTTTAACGAACGATAAATATTTAACAAACATCCAAGGTGCCTTAAAATTCTGCATCAAGAGTGAGTTAAATATTTGCAGTTTGTTAAGCCTATTGTGTTTGAAGCCCCTGGGATAGTCGTTAACACACTCCCACAGAGCTGCACCTGCTACGCTCAGGTTTTTCTTAAATTCCGTCATCCTAAAATGAAATATTGTCTATAATTGAACCCATCTGTATTAAATATTATTCTATAATGACAATATGCATTAAGTTTTATTAACTATTTTACGAAGTAATTAACTACATGTAACAATAGAAAGTCCATTATACATTTATTCAACATGTTAATAACATTTTAACAGTTTTTAACAGCTTAATTAATTATTATAAAATAAATTGTAGCTTGTAAACAAAGAAGTTGTTTTTATTTGTTTCGTCATCAATGTGTTAGATCAACAAGAGCAGGAGTTAATAATTATTAAAACATGACAGAATAGCTTTAATAAATAAATAATTAGGTGGGTCAGTAATCAGAAGAAATATCGTTACGTTGAATATTTTCTGAGTTAAATAAATGATGATGCTAAAGAAACACGGCCCAAAGTATATCAAATAGGCACTGTGGAATCAGTATGCTAAAGTAGAAATTTTAATAGAATAAAAATTTATGTTGAGCTTATAAAATTGTTATTAATGTATCCTGATAATGTTGTGTTTATTTTGAGAGTATATTTTTAAATTACTTCAAGGCTGAATTTTAATATATATGTAAAAAAAAATTTGAACTTATTAAAATTAATTGAATATTTGAGTGAACAGACCAGAGTAAATAAATATAGCATAATAAATAATAGTCCGATGTTCCATGAACGTCATACATTTTGAACTGTGCAAATATAAGATGAACTAGAAAAGTAAGTTCTAATCCTCACGAAAAAATATAGAAAAAAGCGGGTTAGGTTAATCTAGGTGCATAATTTGATATCGAAAACATAACATAGTATTTAAGAGAATATATGACTACATAATTGTCACTCACTTGAAGCTCTTCAAGATTCTTTATTGTTCATATATTTTTCCATTAAGGAAAATCGATTTAAAAAAAGTATTTAAAATTATTGCTACCTATTAGTTTCGTTATGGAATATAAAAATCATGTTTTTCAATTGAGGCTAGAGCACCAGTTATGTACGTGAATTATTATTATTATTATTGTCAAGG
The DNA here is from genome assembly GCA_963513935.1 of Aphrophora alni. Taxonomy (NCBI): domain Eukaryota; kingdom Metazoa; phylum Arthropoda; class Insecta; order Hemiptera; family Aphrophoridae; genus Aphrophora; species Aphrophora alni. The sequence continues at coordinate 125,110,969 of OY740766.1, read as the reverse complement.
ACGTAGACCTAGTCAATTTGAAATCTAATCAATTTTGGCGATTGTAATATCATGATGAAATGTACAAACATGACAACAATTCTAAAATAATTTTCTTTAGCTTGTGTATTATAATTTATCGTAGTAACAACTTACTACAATTGACTAAATAAAATTTACCAATATCTCTTTAAGAAAATATGGTGACACGACACAAATGCTTACATTTTTGATTCTCAACAGAACGATATCAAGCTGTAATGCATTAGACCCTAGTCTTAAAATAAAATAGTGGCAACATGAATCAATATTCTCAAACACGAAAACAAACCTATTTGATATGTTTTTAGAATGTCAAACAATTCAACTTTTGTTTCTTTTTTGAGGTTATGAAACATAATTCAATATTTCCCTTCTTTAATTCAGAATGACCAATGACGAAAGACTTTATCCTTATGTATAAAAAAATAGGTAAACAATTTTTTATAGATGTTAACAAACTTATTTTGTGACTCTGAGTGTAAAATAATTTTGTCTGTGTGTATCAGAACTTATTGCGTTTGTTTATGTGGTACGTAATAGATAAATATGTGTAAAAATCTCCTATCACACGGCGGTTTAGACACTGTTTTGTATTCCTGAATTTTTATTCTCTGTTTCCTTATTTTTCCAACTTCACGTAGCCATTTTATTTAAACTTTTAATTTGTCTATTTGTACTTAAAATTAAAAACATCATTACAGTCGGTTTGTGTAATTGATATTGAAACAGCTCATTTCTTGAGTGTTATTCACAAAGTCTCATATATTTGAAATCTATTTTGCATTTAATTAGTTACAAATGATCAATCTTCTCTACAACCACAAATTGTTCTAATTATATTTTTTGAAATTTTCACTATCAAAAATGTCCCCTTATGTAGAGATAATTTAAAAAAAAAAAGACTTTATTGTATGGCTAAAGAAGTCTACAATTATGTATACTGTAACATGTTACTATATATAAATTTTGTTCAAGAATAAATTTGAGTCAAACATAGATAGTTGATTTAATCAATGTACGAACAACAACTAATCGAACAAATAAGCTAAAAAATAGTTTAATAAATATCAATTCAGTTTTAGCAATATATAAGTAAATGACATTTAAGCAAATAATTTTATCAGAACGACACGTATAATATTCAAGCTATAATAACGAGACAAATATTTCTATAAATAAAGTAATTCTATTTTATTACAACAAACAGATATTTTAAACAATAGTAAAAATAACAAGTGGGTTAAATGTATTTATATAAGTGAAGAGTAATAAAAATTAAGTGCTTTAAAAGACCATAAGTGAATACGGATCATTGATTAATCTCTGGGGTGTAGTTAGTTAGTTAACTGCTATATTTAGCCGATTTCATGAATAAAAATGTATCAAATTTTCAATAGGATGATGGCAATATATACAACAAATCATATTAAAGGCACTGTGAAAAATATACTTCTCTTCTTGAATGTTTAATATATTTAGTAAATCGTTTTTTTAAACCCAATGTGCGTGAGTGAGTTAACACGAAAGGGTATTCATAGACAAAGAAGTACCAGTAAATACACAGCTATTGTAAACAGAGACACTACTTGCAGAGAGAAATAATGAAAGTGAATTGCTTGACGAGTGGTTTGTTCTTTGTATTTCTATTACGGTTAACCATTAATTGGGATCACAGTGGTAGTAAATATTAAGATGTATTCATCAATTCTTTTAAAAACCTCCTGTGGCTGCCACGTCTAAAAACTATTCTTTATCCCTAACACTCGCACGGCTCGATATCTGCAAACAAATTTGGCGGAAGCTTATAATATCCTACTGTTGTTTAAGTTTTAATCTAATGTTCATGAATGTATGCTCAAGTTATTTTAGATAATATATCGGGGATATTCCCTTTCTTTTTTAAACGAAAACCCACTACGGTCATCATCGTTTTCACACACGAAAAACTCACAAACATAATTTTTTTCAAAACATAAAATTAACAAATATAACGAAAAACCATTACATAAAATGCGAACAATATTAGCAACACTAAAACTAGTTAACATCGCTCATTCCATGACGCCTCATGGATTTTTGAAGGGCCGCAGAAATCCGCCAAAATGGTAATTCACAAATGTGGTCTAATGATAGGCACACCCCCTCATAGATTGTGAACTGTGTGTGATCCTGAGGGGTGTGCGTAGGATATTTTTTCTACACAAATCGATACAGGATATTTTGGGGCACAACCTAAGTTCCTTGAATTGTTATTGTTCTTTAAACGTCACCCGATTGTGTTTGGTAAAATTAAAAAAATTTAGAATGATTGTTGCCAGCAGTTTTACAGTCCTGTAATTATTTATTTTGTTTTCTAATAAGTAACAATACTACTTTGTTGTTCATTCAACTTTATCATTGATAACTCGTTTCTATACTCTTTTATAGCCATGCAATATTTTAAGACGTTGTTTATTGTGTTATATCTCAGAGAACAAAACTCTGTACCTATTATGAATGTAGTATTTTATTTAGTAGTTTTTTAACTCTATTAAACCCGATAACGTTAATTTAATTGAATGAAAACATCACAAAGTAATTTGTGTGGATGTAGTTTATTATCTAGTCAGGTATAATTTTCCCGTTGAAAATTTTAGACAACCGTTCCAATTTATTTTCATCTTTTTTAGTATATTATTACTCCTTATTCTTTAGTTATACCATTATAATTAATACTTTAAGACGTCCACTCTTGTCCATGCTTGCAACCTTACAAACAGTTGTTTTGAGTTGCTGGCCTTTCAAACTTCTAAACAAAACACTTTCAACATCGAATTTAGATTAGTTTATGTTGACTTAAGTGACGTGATTTTTATTCATAATTGCACCTGTTTGTTCGTATCTGAATCACAAACAGACAAACAAAGAAATATGCATACGAAATGCCGATGACGTCGAATTAAAACAGAACTTAGCTTCGTTAGATCAATTAATCGTAATACTACAATGATATGAATAACCCTCTACAGTGATAAACATGTCGAGGGGTGGATGGTGTGATAAATCACTCACACATTGATCACATGAATACATTTATGCATTCTTACGTCATCAACAAGTAACGACGTTTCAGAGGAGTCGAGAGGCAAAAGACAAACTTAATATTGATCGCACAACACAATGTCATGAATATCCTACTCGGGTGATGAACATCTCATAAGATGGATAAAGTTGGAGAGGGGTCGCTCATCTGCATCACACGACTAGCTGTATGGATTCTCCTTCTAAATGATCAATTTTCAAGTGGTAGATAAGGATGGGAATTATCTCAATAAATTGATTAAAGAGTTCATGATATGTTCAACATACAACAACAATATATACGAAATGAAAAACTTGCTTTAAAAGCTGCACATCGATTGATTGACGGTTAGCTTCGATATATTACTTATTTCTAAGTAATCCTACACTCTCGCTACTGATACGATTTGCAATACGTAGTATATACTCCATTGTCGAATGAAGTACACCTTCTGGTAGCCACTGGAGTTGACGTCCTATAGCCAGAAGGTGTACACCAAAGCGGACTTTTAAAGTGATATGTGTCTTTTTATGAATAATTTTAGTGTTTGACGACCTCGGTCGAGTAATTTAAATTAATATATTTGCGTCTGAAGATGGGATAAAAGTCCCGTAACGCGTCACGATTACAAAAAATAGGTCACTTGACGGAAACAAAGGTAAGAAACTTTATTTTAAAATAATAGTGACCTGGATACTGAAATTGAATGAAAGTATAGCCGTGGACAGTGAACAGACCACACGCACTATAAATGTGCGAACGTGTATTCGTTAATATTTGTGAACTAGTGTGCATAAGTGTTTTTACGTGTAATATGTGTTTTTAATTTTATAATGACGAAGGACAATAGTCCTTAACTTGAAAATGGCTGAATAGCCGAAACGGCCGTCGTTGGAAGTTTTAAATAAGATTATTGGACGGTAAGTTCAAAAAAGTTTACTTAATAAACAATAGTCGGTATGGCGAACATAAACAATAATAAAATGAATTCACCATATTTTGAGTTTAAGGTTCAGATAACTAGTCATTGAAGATCCGGATTCTGAAAATAAAATATATTTATTGAAAATGAAAAAATTGATAAACTACAGTTAATGAACGTGAAGTTTGTAGTTTTTGATAACATAAAAACATAAAATAAGTTTGTTACCCTTTTGTGAATGAACAAAGTTGATTTCTTAACTACAATTTTGACAAAGGTGTTAATCAGATACAAAAGATGTATTAGTCTGATAAGAATCGTTTGTGAATCTCTTTTATAAAGACATTGGTCAATTTTAAATTAATATCCGAAAATATATATTGAAAATAAGTTAGGATAAAAAAAATCTATAGAACAAAATGCATAAAAAAAAATATGAAATTCAAAAATATTTTAAAACTATAACTTGCAAAACATTTGATTTTAATGGTCCGATTTAGTTATTTGACTTTTCACATTTGATTATCTTTACAATTTGATAACTTTTTAATTTATAAGTTAATTCTGTTAAACGTATAAAAAGTATTGTTAGCTGAAATTGACTACCTGTATAAAATTGAGTCATTTTTATCTTCTATATGTATTTAAGAGACTAGCTTGTATCACGTCAAACTTCCTAGTCTATTAAAAAAAAAAAATGAACTTCTACTATAACAAATTATACAGTATCATACATAAAGAGCCATTTCACTCTTTTTAATAATATCTTACCGTTTGAAATCTAACAAAATATTCTTTTATAAATTGTGTTGGTTGTTCAAAGTTAAAATTGTTACATGTAATTTAAACATTTATAATAATTGTACAAACTCTATAACATAAACTCAATTGTACAGACTTATAAAAGAGTTGTAAATATAATCGTGAAACTTTTTTTCTAATTGTTTTCCACAATTACCTAATTTCTGGTTAATATTACTTCACATGTAATTTCAACGCGATAAATCTTAATATATTGAACTTTATCTAACCAGAAAGATTTCTTTAATCTAACCAGATTTACAGAGGTGAAACTACAGATTCAATAGTGTAATAAAGTTGAGAATAAAGTAGAAATGATATATTGAGGGGGGAAATGGATAATGAGAAAGTGGGGAGAAAGTAAAAGGTGTAGCTGAAGCTATAATGCTATAATCAAAGATAAGAAAAGCAATTATGTAAAAAAACAAAGATTGACGAGAAGAATTATTTCAAGAAAATAAAAAATTTGGACATAAGATCACGACAATGTTTATACCTGTCCATATCATGCAGCTTATGTGGTAAATGTATATTTTAATAACTGTTTCACCTTTGTGTTAATTATATTGTCAGTCACAACATATTTTTATCCTATTAAATTGTTATTTCTGATTTAATTTTGTTGATTTGGTATTTTAATTTTTTTCGATTAAAAAAAAATTTGTAGATTGACATTTTATTTTCCATGAAGAACTCCAGGACCGAAATCAGAATATTAATTTACAAATATATTCTTTCATCAGCTAATGAGGCCTATTTCCTACGTTATCATCGTTATAAACTTTAAAACAAAATATTGAAGGAGGCGACTGTTTTTTAATCATAAAAGCACCAAATATTTATTCAACAATTTATGTAACATTGTTAATTCTTTAAAGGTATATTATTTTTATTTCAAATTAAAACATAATTTATAGTAAAATAAGTTGAAAATATATAAAATTCATTTATAATTTGTGCTATTAAAAACAGAAGAAATAAACTATTGTACATGCTGAGCCATTCATTCTACTACAAGTTCACTATAATGAACCAGATTGTCTCTAAGCTATTCATATTATATGCCAGAGGTAATGTGTATAAAGATTACAAATAAATTAATTGTTGGATGAATTTTACTTGGATTATTAAATAAATTAATTGTTGGATGAATTCTACTTGAATTATTATTTTTAAAGTTTTACTTTGTACTTGTTACTTCTAGCGGTTTTCTTGAAATATATATTTTACTCCAGTTATTTCAAATTAAACATTCATACTTATACTTAAATAAACTAGTTCATAACACTCTAAACAAAGTGTGCTTTCATTTGTACCTTTTTTGTAATGATGAAACTAACTACGGAAAGAACCTCGCTTCGTTAACGCTGTCAGCGGCTTACGACTCGGCTGTTCAAGGGCTTCACTTATTCATATACGTTTCAACCAAGTTGAATGTTGTATGTTTGTATCTCCTATAAAATTACTTCGTTTGTTGAGTGACCTTGCCTATGGCATCGGTTTTATAAAAATCCAAACTCTAACTTCTGTCTCCGTGAATTTAAGCTTATTAAATAATAAATGTAATTTCTGATTTTATCGTTTATACGACGGCCGTTTCGGCTATTCCGCCATTTTCTAGTTAATATATTCAGGTTTCCCTTTGTCAAACATCACTTACACATAGTTATACATAAATACACTTAATTCTTTGATGTCCCGGTATATACTGCGGCGGGTGTGCGTGATTTAATAGTCGGGAGTGGATGATGTCTTATCTAACAGTGTCCTATAATGCATTAGAATCGAAGTTTAATTCTCATTTAGTAATATGCTATTATCTGTTTCATAGTTCTTGTACATTTTGAACTGTTCTAACGCATTCATAAACTTTCCCTTTTTACAAAGATATAATATGTTTAGGGTCTTATTTATGCAGGAGTAACCATAGTCATTTTGGATGATGTGTTCGGCGAATTTCAATTCGGTTCTTGTGAGGTTCGCGCTTTGTTTAGCCGAAGGGATATGTTATTTGAAAGTTTTCTTAAATGACCTTCCTATTTGCCCTATATATATATATATATATATATATATATATATATATATTGCTATAATCGTTACAAGATAATTGGTATAATCTTGTGCCTTCAAATTTATTCTCCAATTTGCTTATATTGTTCAAGTAACCTTGCAAATTATATTTTTGTTTTATATGCGACCCTGAAGCCATGATTGTTCAAACAATTAAATACACCGCCGCCTAAAATGGTTACAGCATTTCACTTGTGGACGAATTGCTCAAGAAACAGAACAGGAAATATAAAATTAAAGAACTATCACAACATAAAAAGACAAATTTTTAGTGTTTAATTTTTGCTAACCACTTGAACACATATTTGGGAATATCATTATCAGACATAAATACGAACTGCATGAGGACACTTTGATTCGTTCATTTCATACACTATACGCATCAACAGTACTATTTGAATATTCATCAATTTTCACAGACATTATAAACCATGGTTTTCAACAATAGCTTTCACCTAATCCTCCTAAAGCCATTCCAGCCCTGACAAGCATGAAAACACAATCGCTGAAACTTGTTTTAATATAACTTTGAAATAACCGTAAAAAATATTACTTCTAACCAAATATCCTGTTTTCTTTAAATCACAAAAGTAATAAACAACAAATCGAAATAATACGTTTAATAAAGTGGATTTGAAAATACAATAATTTACTTATCCTATGGACATCGATCCCACTATCTATCATATAGGTGTTAATTTATTTTAATTATTTTAAGTTATTTTTAAACAATTATTATGAATGTAGAATTTACGTAGTAAGTTGATTGATTTGTTTACTATATCGCCGAATAGACAAGTCCTCTTTGTCCTAAAAATTTATATTATCCATCGAATTTTTCTGCAATCATTTTTTAAAATTCTTCCCAATATAACTGCTTCAAGTATTGAGTTAATTTTATTCGAATGATTCGTAACACCTGATTGATGCAAATAACTGTTTTAATCATACACAAAGTTCATTGGGATCATTCCACGAAACGTACTGAAGTGTTAAATTGCAAACTAATATTTTTTCTTCAAACAATTTCATTCGTTGTCCGGTAATTTTGCTTATATCAGGATTTTCACGAATTAACATTACAATTATGTTATTTTTTTACTTCTACTCGATTTAATTTTTCCTATCGCAGAATTATTTGATCTGTATAGATTAGTTTCTTTTACAATTTTTCTATATGTTGGTAAATCTTCTCCAGTATATCTATAAGAACTGGGATCACTCGTAAAAATTAAATTATCCAATCCCTCAGGTCCTGTATAACGTTTTTCGATAATAATTAAATCATCATGATGATCATCAAGTACTTTATAGCCCAACATCCATGTGTTGTAATAATATGTATAATAAATATTTTATCAATTTCCCGACCTATATTTATGAGTTTTGTATAATACCTTTTGATATAGGTCCTTTAAATATCTCGAATAAAAGTGACGATAGTTTGCCTACCTTTCGGTGTTGTAACCAAATCTTTTCCTATAACACCTGATTCATAGACTTCAGGTTCTAGTTCACTACCACTCATAAGAGACGGTTATTCGATTTCTTCATGATAAACCGCTGTCATTATAGATTCATTTCTGTCGGTAATTTTTTTTTTTAAATCAATTTTAATGTAACAGCAAATATTTCTTGTTGAAATTCCATGTTCAAGGATTAATTAAAGCAATAAAGCTAAAGTTTCAAAATTATTTTGATAATATAAATGAGCTACAATTATTTCGCATTGCGGCATTATCGGGCAACTGAGCTCATTTATATTATTAAAATAATTTTGAAACTTTTAGCTTTACTGCTTTATTTAATCCTGGAGATCTTTGTTTACTGATAGTTGCATTACTGTAATCTGAATCATTGAAATGTGATTCATCGTTAAAATCCAATCTACGTTTAATATCTTTTCCTTATTTTTTGTGTTTTCCTATTTCTTTTCCATGATTACAAGTTTTTCCGTAGGATTAACGATCGGTTTCAGCAATTTTCAAACATTTCTAGTGATTCAACAAAATCGCGTTCTAAAAACAGATGTTTTGCTTTGATAATTTTACGCACTTGATGTATTTCACGAACAATTTTCTAAGATTTATTTGCAGATATGTTCATACTGAACACTAATATAGAACTAACTAAATTTATATAAATGTGTTAAAACCATTTCTATAGCGACCACTGTGCTTGTGTCGCTCCTCATCAATAACGAGTTACTGCCTTTTTCCCACGCTTTTGTACATATTTCTTTAAAAGAAGCAAACTCCATATCAGTATTGACGTGATCTTTATACAAGTGTCGTAAATTTTGTACATCCCGTTTATATAATACAATAAGATTATTTTGCATTGTCATGAATTAGTTTTTTTTTTTTTCGTATGTAACTATACGTCTCAACAAATAAAATCTAACTACATTATTATGTCTTCCAATTGTAAATTAATTCCGAATATTGATCTACTTTTAACAAACTACATCATAATTTAATTTGATTTTATATCGGATAAACAGGAAATTTCCTAATTTTCTGTGAAAGGATAATAACAGATTTCCGGAAGTCCATTTAATCCACTTTGTAGAAACGCATACTTTGATTGATATAAGTTAATGATTTGCAAAATGTATTTATTGAAATTATAGTTTCACAATATCTTTTAGTCGAGCTAGTATATGTTGCATAGATGTTACTAATGTCTCACACACTATATCACCCATGTTCGACAATGACTGACGACTGAATGATTGAAACAGAAATCAGGGACCAAAAAAAGTAAACATTGCTATCAGAGAACACAATAAATGATCGCAAACAAAACGTATCCCAAAACTAAAATAATTTCCTCTATAATAACTTTTCAATTAGAAACCATAAACATTTCATAATTAAATGACGTAGGAGGAGGGGGAATGAGATAAGTGAACGTATCTCTAACACCGGAAATAAGCTTTCGATATATAGTAAAACTGTTTTATAAAATTTAGCAACTACATGCAAAATTAACTGGTTTTTTTAGTTTTAATTGTTTTATTTACAATCTAAAACAAAAATAAAATGTCAACGTTTGTGTTGATTTTGTTTTAAAAATCAAATAAATATTGTATGTCAGATAAAAAATACCAGTGTAAGAGATAAACTGCATTGAAGGATACACAATGAAAATGGGATTAGTTAATTTAATTCTATTAAATGTGTTCTGTCTAAGAAGTAATTGTAAATACAAACTGTATTTATTTGTAAAATGAATCTTTGTTAAAATTATGTATAAACGAAATTTAACTAAATTAAACTTCAATTTAATTTTGAATTTTGCTTTTAGTTTCAACATTCTACACAAAAATATTAATTTTAACTTGTAACTTAGTTGTAACCTTCACCTACAATCAATATTTACACATACATCAAAACTCTGCCTCACGAGACAACTCAAATGTTCATAGTATAAAGCCTCATGTGTTCAAGGTTCCTGATAGAATCGTTAACACACTCTCTCACAGAGACCAGCACCTGCTACTCTCAGATTTGTCCTGACTGTTCTCTTCCAAAAATGCAGATTTATCTCTAATTAGATAATCTGTGTATTACCATAAATTGGTAATATTTCTGTCATTGTATTAGTTATTTTATTGAATTCTTAGTTTTAAAAAAATACGTCAATCAGAGTAGCGAAAGACAACAAATTGCACTTGTGCGAGGATACTACTGAAGTATCTATTAAACCGTTATTTACAACTAATAGCCAACGCAGAGTGGCTGCATTGTCATTATTCTGATGCTTTGTTTGATATTGTCAAGCCGTGGACCAATCGAGAGCAGAAATAATTGCACATAAATTACGACATGGAGGCAGAATGGCCACTAAACTATGAATGAAATAAATTAACCTGGTCAATAATTATGTACAGGAACTGAATTTCGTGGTAGACTGTCAGCTTTAATGAATAGCAGGAAATAAATATTAATGATAAAAAATAAGATCTAAAATAGTCACTGTAACTATAACTAGGGACTGTGAAAGCTGTAAAAATGTGAAGTCTTTCAGGAACAAATTGTAAATATATGTTGTACTTACAAAATGGTTATGTACAAAATTAATTCTGTCTGATAAATCAGAATTTATTTTAAACGATGCGTTAAATAAAAAAATAAACTTCCTATAGTCTAGGTTTTAGTATTGAGAATTGAAATGTAAAATTTAATTGGAGTTTTAAGTGGGTTTCAAATAAAATAAACATTAAATTAACGTAAATAAATAAATAAACATATTTGCTTTTACAACCATTTATTAATAGTGCTATTTGTTTCACTTTAAGTAATGTGTAAATCTGTTGTTTTTCTTTTTATTGTATTTATGTCGATTTACCATTCTAATTTATCTAATATATCGATTTATATCTTTTCTTTCCTAATTTATCACACACTTACACAACGTTAAGCAGACGCCTATGGAAACTTAAAAAAAGTTTCTTAATGTCAATAAAAAATATTAAAAATATAAGTTTATACATGTTCCGTAAACCGATATAATTATGCTAAGTCAGTTTTAAGTCATTGGACAATCTATTGTGAGTTTAAATTCATTAACGACCTACTAAATTTGTTAAGGGCTTTTTGAAAAAAAAGAAGAAGTTTATTCTCACCCTATAGCAACAGGTGATGAATTAATGAGGCTGATAGAAGAGGAATTATTACTGTTGATAGCAATTTTTAAAGCGCGAATAATTCTTTTTTGTTTCGTTGATATCAGTGCATAACTATTGATGGACATCAATTCGATTAAAGGTCAAATTTGGATCATTAATAATTTATTGCTGTTATTTTTCATTACTTTTCTTTATTAAGTTTTACACATTTTCATGTTATCTGAAAATCAACAATTTGTAATGGTTATGGAAATAAAATCATTTTGGTGAAAACGTTCCATTATTTTGTTATTTTGGCATTTTGTGTTGATTGACCATAAATAAATTAAATTCGAGGGTACTTTTATTGCAGGTAACATAGTTATGAACAGTTTTAAAGTGTATAGTTTGTAGAGTGTTCCTTATATCCGGCATATTAATTAAAAGTAGTGTAACACAAAAGTATCACCGAGAAATACATTATCGCTTATACAATGAAATTATACCGATAAAAACATCAAATTTCTTATCACCCGAAAACTTCAAATCTAGCAAGTACTCACAACTGATGATCCAGGAAGGTTAAACTCAATGTCGAAGTTACTCTCGTGAGCTCGAAACTGCCACTGTCTCCTGTACGACCGGCCGGCTTTTATAGAAAACATTTATACGTGTTGCAACCAGTCAGAGAACTAAAAAAGCCCTCGGTACACACTCCTAAAGTTTGTTATAGTCAACGACTTGTTTGTGTACATAGTCATATTTGTGACCAAAGTCCATCACGATAAGAATCCTATCCTATCCAAAGCATGACTCATCGGTTGTTAATTTTATTTATCGCTCAGGTAGGCTAAAGTCCACTTTCATTTGATCTTAGGTATTTATGATGCTCCTATAACCGATTCTCTTACAGTTTATAGATTTAACGGTTCTACTTGCCAACGATATATTCTTTAACATTTTTATTAAAAAAGAAATGTAACAGTGAAAATTTATGACGTATAATAATATAATATTATTTACAAAATCAACAAGTCGATATTATGAATTTAATAATGTCGTTTTAACAGATTTTTTTAAATCCCGTCCGCACAAAAGTGCTATATCAAAACACATATACGTTATTGCATAGAACTAATCTAAATAACCTAAATTCTGATACACAACTATAAAATTCAGGAACATTACAAGGTTCAAAGCAAAACCTAAAAAACATAACTGAATTTGAAAAACTGTTGTATTCATAGCTATTATGTACAAGTCTTAAAATTTTGAAACGCAATGAATATATATTAAAATTAGTAGTTTAAATATTACTGACTCGGCCGTATTATAATTTTAAATTTAGTATAAGATAGATACGAAGTGTGTTAAAATTGTTTACAGTTTTAAAAAGGAGAGTGATTGATTTCATATTTAAAAAAAAATAATAATAACTGACAGACCTCTATTTGTAAATTTGTATTGTAGCAAATATACACAAATGTATTACAAAACTAGAAACAGAAAAACCGAGTTTCTACAATATTAAAAATAACTGAATCAACTAATAAGATTATTAGGCAAAATGTCAACTTAATTAGGTGGGAATAGGAGAAGACCATCAGGGAGATGTAGACGGACGACATGGTCCGACCTTAATTTTTTTCATTTCATAAACAGAACACAAATTCGCACAAATATTTAATGAATTTACAACTCCTGTTGTTTAACTGCAGCGTCGTTATCAACATGGGCCTTCAATTAATCCTCATGGAAAATGATTGGTAAACATTGTTTGAATATTATTTCCCAAGAGAATAGCAGAAACAATCACTTCCAATCAAATAAGTCATAAAAATACAGAGCAAATAAATACGTTAAATATAACAATAGATTCCAAACTACAATCATTTAATTTATCGTGGGAACCCATCATCCATCGTCTAAAATAAATGTACTTTAAATCATATAATAATCCTATGAGGAAAATTACTTTAGAATTTACATTGTCTTGTCATTTCATAATAACATAACAAACTCGAAGCTCGTATAATGCCATAGTAATTTAGGCTTCGTCTTACCAAAATAGCCGTAGGGTAATAGTAAATAATTTAATTTCCAGATATAACTAATGTCATAGCCTTAATTGAAAGTCGTATACTGTATTTTAAATTCTATAACGCAACTTAAAGGTTATAAACAGCTCAGCTGCTCAATATAATTTGTTTATTGTTTTATTATTTACTAAATAATTAAGGGGTAAAAATATTTTACTTATAAACACTTTTGAAGTTAATTTAGACCAAATGTCCTAAGTTAACAATGACTGAACAATTCCAAATATATTCGTATGCTATTCTTCTCACGTCCTCGATGGACTAATTCTCCTCTCAGGGGCCCATTAGTGAGTACTGGCATGGTATACCCGAGAGACCTAGCTGGATCTGGTGTAATAGCATGTAGTCTACATCTAATGAGAGACCTTTTTTCTTGTATTCTAGGGTTAGATCCCTCTCTTTAATATATCCAATCAGGTGTCTCTTAACTAATTCTCATTCTTTTCCAACCATGATACGGTAAAAGTATTCGAAGGCTTGTAATTTGTATTGTATTATATTTTCTTACTTTTTTTTATAAGACAATGATAACTGAGAGGTTTATCCATTTAATCAACAAGGAGAGGAATAAACATCCCAAACCTACTGTTATTATCACTGGCCAACTCTTGTTCTCAACAGTAAAGCTATTAAAGTATTCAAAGACTATTGGTCTCTCCTTGCTTCTTTTCTTTTTTTTTTTTATTGTGCCGTTAAGCTACCCCACCCCACCCACAGCCATAAATAATACCCGGTTAGTATTGTAGCGATCTTTTTGTCTCCTTTATCTATTGTCTTTCCTTGTTGTACAATATTATAAATTCTAACTAGCATTTATAAAGTGAAAGTAATTTCCATCGTTAATTTCCATTTCCGTATTCAGCCATTGGTCATGTTGTACCAAAAACTTATTCCAAGTTCTATGTCCCGGAGCACTTTTATAAATCGACTAAATAGTTCTAGAATAAAATTACGGACTTGAAATTGTTGTACGTTGCTATGAATACTCACCAGGTAGTAGTACATTTCCTTCTGATTGGTTCTGAAAGCTTGGGTTACTTTTACGGTTTCACTACTTAGGAATTCCTTCAACGTTTGAGCAGAGAATAATCGCAGGGCTACGATTTTGCTTCCTGAAAAAGTTCAAAATTGTATTAATTCCTTAGAGGCAAAAAGATGCAGATAAAATTTGATGGATTTTGTTCAGGAATGTCCCTATATTGTGAAGCAATTTTTGTTTCCACATTCTGTTAGATTCCCTGGAAAGCACAGTTCATCAAAGTTTGCAAAACGAACTCATTTATGCACACATTTACTTTATTTTGATAATTTAAAAAAATATAAATACAAGCAGTTATGATCAACAAACGAAAATTACTTGAACTATTATCTACTTACCTCTCTCAATAATATCCATTCATAAGATATGAAATAAATATAAATAATCGGATGACGGCAGCACTTGCTTCTATGCAAATTTAAAAGTAACTGAGGTGTGACCTTCTAGAGTCTAATAGTTCAATGTTCAGTGCTTACTCAGAATTTCCAAAGTTGATTCATTTGGTTATTATATCCCTTTTATTGCTTTCCTAGATGTCTATTAACAGTTAAACCGGGTTTCACTGGATAAGAAACATCTTAAATTTTCGACTTTTGATCTACTACATTCCCGTTTCATCCTACTATGCGCCGTAACAAACTCCCACACATTTTTATTGTATTTGGATTGTATGAAAGGAAAATAAATTCCCCTCTTTGGTTAACAATATTAAGAATGTATTATAACCAACAAAACGGTATCATGAAATGCTTAATCAATCGTATTTCAGTAGTATGGTTTGGTTATCTACAGAAGCTCAAATTTATATAAGACTTTAATGATTTGTTGATTATTGAAAATCATAACTTTTACAGCAATAACCCATAATTTAGAAGATTAGAAATAATTTTGTAAGAAATCGGATTCTCTTCTTAAAAATCTCCAGTCAAAAAATGTCCCATTTCTATTTTCTTAAAATTTTACGTCTTAATCTGACAGATGATCACATAGAGATGCAGATGGGCTGCATGATCACACCTTATTATTTTAAATTTCATATACAGAATACATCAACAGTATTAATTGAATATTCAAGAATTGTTGATTAAATGAACATACATTGTTAATCATTCTCTCATTTAATCCTCTTGAAGCCATAACAGCTCTGATAGAATGAAAACAGAATTGCTGTAACTTGTTTTAATACAATTCCCTGAGAAAATCAGATTCAATCAAATATCCTGTCCTGTTTCAATCATATACGTCATAGAAAACAAAACATAGAATATAAAATCTGATATCAAAATACAATAATTCACATAACGTGTTTACATCAAACCTATTACCCACTATCGAAAACAAGTGTGTTTCAACAAGCTCCCACAGCCTTTAAAGTGACTAAACTTCCGCTTTTATCAATAATTAAAAACCATTTCCTTTAATACAACTAATAGCTTTAACTTAAAAACACCCATAACTTGTATTATTTTTACACTATATGACCATTAAGGACAGATTGAAAATACAAATAATAAAACCTTGAAGAGATTTACGCGGAAGACAATTGCGAAGTCTTATCATTCTATTAGATACATTTCTTTTAAAAATAACCAAAATAAGAATAACCTTTCATAAAAATGTTGTCTATATAAACAATACATATTTCAAGATTATGTTTCCAAACGATATATTTAAAAATAGAATAATTTAAAATAACTCTTTCAACTATCAACCACTGAAACTTATCAACAACTCAGTGAAACAATTGACATAAAATAAGAAGGAAGAACATTTAATAATGAAAAAATAAATTACTATAATTTTTAAAATACTATTTAAATGTAATAATGTTTTTGTATTTTACCAGAAATAATTCACAATAAAAGAAAATTAAATCGAATTACAATAATGTTTTAAAATAATACAAGGTAATAGGTAAAATATAGAACAAAATATGTTGGCAAATAAATTGAAAGGGTTTGGGATATAACTGACTGTCTATAGTTAACTAATTGAGAGCAATCAAATTAGCTCCAATTCCTTTCAGTTGAAATCAAAAATACATTTCCTTTGTTGTCGATTCTTTACTTACAAAAAGAAACTAGAGATTACTTGACGTCTAAATAAGATAATGAGATTTTCAGGTTACGTAAACTTTGTAAACAATTGTTTCGATTAAGTTACTCAATGTTTTTACATGTAGTATAATAGATTCTAATAAAAATAAAGGACACACCAACAACAAAATAATAATTTAGTTCACAATATCAAGTCCAGAATACGGTCAAGCAAAATAATATTCCAGATAAGATCTGAATAATATCTGATCTATTTATTAATATGTAATAAATATATTAAATAATATGTATATATATATATATATATATATATATATATATTAATATGTATATGTATAATATGTATATTAATATGTATATATGTATAATATTATATTATATTTATTAATATGTAATATATTTATTAATATATTGTATTTTTTTATTTTTAATATTAAAATGTTTAATCAATGACTACATAAATACTATAAGACACGACATGGCCATGTTAAATATTCTACGCTTATTCTTGAGTTGACCAATACCCGCTAGGGTGTGGAGCTGTCGCTCTGCTAGAAGTTGATGTGACTGGCGCTAGGTGGCTCTACGGTCAAACAATGTTTCAGTTGCGCACTGATGCCACATATGGGACCAGAGATGCGAGGGAAGGTCGAGAATCGCTTATCTCAGCGCACGAACTGACAACACTGACTATGCTGTGTCAACAGTTGTACAGTCTCAACCAAGTGGGATGCGTACAGTCAAGCACTTGCTGCTAGCGCTTTCTGATAGCTGTGTGTCAAACTTGTGACGAACAGCACCCGTAAAGCGTAGACTATTTCCCTATCCTATGTCGTGTCTTATAGTATTTATGTAGTCATTGGTTTAATTCACAAAACACAATTAATCTATATTTGTATTTCAGGTTAACACGACGTGCACATACTATCCCTATTATTTAGTTATCAAATATATTAAATCTATAACTCACTAATGGAAGTATAAATTTAGCTTATCAATCACAGTAGAGAGAGATTTACGCCTAATATCATATTAGCTGGTTTTCCCCGCAGGTGCTAATTAGTAGTGGGATGAAATATAGTTAGGAGTATGTTACTTGTGGTTGTTGTTCAAAACGCGAGATTAAACACTTCATACCAATCACAGCAGTAAATGATTTTAAAATATATTTGGTCGACACATCTGTAATTTTTGTTACTTTTTTAAAACAGATCTCAATAATTTCAATGTATACAAAAAATAAATCTTTTTACAATATAGTAAAAATAATTTGTTAAATAACTAGTTTAAATAATTATGTAAACACGATGTCATGATTGGTGCTTAATTTAGATTATCTTGTCATCGAATTTACTTTTTTCCTTTTAATATTTATAGAATTAATAAAAATATAAATTTGTGTAAATGATGAAATTGTGTATTACATTTGTTAAAGTAGTATCTTTGAAAGTAGACAAAAATATTAAACTTAAAAAGATTATAAATTGTATGTACTTATAAATAAAATTGAATGCTGGTCATTTATAATGTTTCTCACTTACTCTTTGTAAAAAAGGCACATTTTATTCAATATCTAAAGAATGAGAAAAGTGTAAAATAAGATCATAAGAGAACTTTCGAAACTTCAATTACTCGTTGCACAAGTTTTATAATTTTAGATATATCATTTATAAAGATTGTATATAGTTTAAATCAAGAGCTTTGTTTGGAATAGATTTATAATTAGTCCATTGTTAAGACTTTTTTGTCCCTAGATTAAAATATATTTAAAACGCGGTTCAAAATTGTTAAATAATTAATAAATCATTAGTTTGTTTTTTTACCATTATAACGATATCTATTAAAGTTGAATAACAGAATTCTAGTTATACAGTAATTGCTTTAATTAATTCACCGGGTTAGTCAAAAGTGTGAGGACGATCCGTTAACTTTTTAACGGATGAGCAAGAAAAAGTAAATTCAGGAAATGTTTATAAGAAATAAAAATGACAGCAATACAAAAATGCCAAATTCACGAGAAACCCCAAAGCCGAATAAAATTACTCTGGAACTGAACTCTGACCAGTTTCAACAAATTGGGGCCTGAAATCTTATAAGTGGTTAAGAATATTTGGCAGTACTTCAGTTTTTTTCTAGTATTGACTAAGCTAGGACCTTTTTATGTATTATCACTCAAGTCACTAAAGTTTTGAACCTCGTAATTACTGTAATTTACTGAATTAAAGCCAAGCACTTAGAACAGAAGATCAAGAAAAAGTTAGGAGGAAAAGTTTTTATATAGAAACATAAGAAAGATTAATATTGGTTTTTACAATTATTGTGAAGAGACAGATATAAAACCCAAATTTTCTAGTGTATTTTCGCTATAACCGCCTAAGTATATTTAGTTTTAAAATTATAACAGTAACTGCAGTATTTTGATGATATCTATCTTGATATAGTTTAGATTCTTTTAAAATTTATATTATTTATCAACTGATGCAATTTATCCTGTCAATTACCACACAAATCTGTACTTAATATTACTTCGTATGGTTAATTATTAATATCCGTAGTTTATTATCTTTTCTTCTTCTTCAAACACGTGTTATTTCTAAAACTATTGTTATTTAGATAGTGGCACTTCTGAGCTTCGGGAGCTTCCCTGTTATAATTTATTTATTTTTAAATACGATTTCCTTTTGACTTTATTTAAAATCTTATAATTAGTAAATCAGTGAATTTCATTAAAATAAATAGAGGTTACTAAATGGTGGAGTATAACAAGTCATAAGAACTTTACCTAAACTATTGACAACAACTCAGGACAACAAAACGAAAATTGTAAAATATTTGTTACTAACACTTTCCTATTAACACAAATAAATACATCTAAACATAGAAACAAACCTGGTTCACTCCAATCACATGGCTAGAAAACTGTAAACTCCTTTCCAATATAACTGTACCAACACAAAATATACTTTATACTTCTTTCTCATTAATTCTCAACTATGTAATAACATGGGGTAAATCTTTTAAAAAACCTAAGTTATAAATAAGTTTTCTTAGTGGGATAAACTTTGTTTAATGATTGTGGAAACTTTAGATAGAATAAAACTCGAACACAATATCCCACAAAAATTACGTTTACTTAATCAAACGCATTTCAACGCCAAAGTTGCCATCCTCAGTGATACATGAATTACTATAACTAAACTATAACTCAGTTGTAACAGTTATAGTTTAGTTATTGTAGCTATTTGCAAGTACACCTAATTTTTGTGAGATCTTGTGTTCGAGTCTTATTCTATCTAATATTATCTCACAAGTCAAGCTCAAAATTTATTTATGTGAAAACTCTACTTTTAATTTTGTATTTCAAATAACAATAAAACAATTGAACAACGATATAGTCTCAAAAACCACAAGGTCGACTATCTTACCATCACAGTCATATCTTTTCATACATTGAACCAGAAAGTAAAGGTATGTTTTTGTGGGTTTGTTCCTGGGCTGCAATGACAAACATACACACCTTACATTTACTAAAATGTATAGTTTGTGTCCATATATTTTTAAAACTCATACCGAACATTTTAATATAAAATAAAGTGATTCTATTTTCTTCACTTCATATATTTCCCTAGAGTTAAAACACGTCGATAGATTTCTGATAATTTTCAAAGTTTGTAAAAGTCTACGTCCTAAAAATTGCAAAACAAGTTTGTTAATTTACAAATCCTATAGTAAGACTCAAAATGGCCGAGATACCTTAAATTCAAACTTTCACACATACACTCAATAAAACTAATATTCGGTGTTAAATTAATCCACAAACTTTTCCACACACACACATATATAATAAAACTAATAATCGGTATTATAATAATCCACAAATACATAATAATTATACTATATATAATATTATGTTACTATATATATATATATATATATATATATATATATTACTATATATAATATAATAATTCCACTTTCCCACACATACATACTGAAATCAGTTTACACTTCTACCGTGTGGTCTTAAACACATCTGTTTTGTTTTAATAATAAATTTTCTCCACATTAATAGTAAAGATATCAAAGAAAACAAAATAAGTTAAAAAATTGCATCTTCAAACAGCACAATAGCCAATAAATATCTTTTAAACAATCGAATAGAATTAAGATACATAACGACATCATTATGGAAAAATATAAGAACTTTAAGGCTCGTTGACGGTTGAGGTATCTATTTGTAAATAAAAAACAAAACGACAGAATCGTATTGTTGTGTCAGACATGAAACAAATCAATTTACAATGTAGCATATACTGTACAAAAATAAAACAATATACTTTTTTTAGATAAAAAAATTCTTTCCAAATAAGTTGACTTAACTAAATAACACCATATGTAAAATACAAATAAAAATTATAAAATTAACTTTTAAAACATTACTATTTTTCAACGAATATTGAATGTAATACAATTCAATATATATTACATTTGTTATAATACCTATAAAATTTTCCAAAGCATACATTATTATATTCTACAATTATTTTATTTTTAGGGAATTATTCAAATATAAACTTAATTTAATATAATACAGTATTGCAATAATTTAATTTGGGATGAAAAACACTGTTCAGATCCAGATAACTAAGCACAATTTTAGATAACTAAGTGTCAATTTCGAATACTTTCATGAAATTGTTTATATTTTTATACAACTTTTAAACTCCAGCCAATTTATTGTATAATATTGGAGTTGACAAAATGTATATTGGCCTCAGAACTCGAACATCAGCTTCTCGTACATTCCTAAACCTTTTTCCTATAACTACTTCCCAAAACACCGACAATTTTCTTAACCTAATCTTCTTAAGTAAATTAGTACATATTAGTACCATAATATCTGTACCTAAATAGTAAAATATTGAGATTGTAGTCACGTTTATTATTACTAATATTTTATTATTATTATTATTATTTTAATCAACCTCAAAAGTAACTTTTGCAGTGTCTCAATATGCTTCACAACGGTTTTCTATGTCACCCCACTCCAACCCACAATCACATACTCCAATCTGTGCTGACAACAGCGAAGTACATTGTTCAAGTAGTACAGAGACAGTAAAGAAACAATAAATAAATAAATTTGTCAAATGCATTTCATATGTGATATTATTGTTTAAACTTTAACTTTTAAATAAATAAATTATATTCAAATATCGGAGAAAACATATTGAGTCATTGTATTTATGTTGAAAATAATAAATTACTCTACTTACCTGCAGCCTAGCATTGTTTACATGAACTAAATACTGTGACTTGTTGTTAAAAAAATAATTAATAAAACTGTAATATTCTTTACCAACTTTCCCTCAGTGAGACGGGACAAATTGACAAAATCTTTAGTAAATTATTCCGCCTTACTGAGAAAAATATATGTCGTTAATATTATTGCAGATTTAGTATTTCAAAACACAAGAATATTTCACAGTATGTTCGGAATGTGCTGTTGTCTGACGTAAACATTTTGCATTATTTAACGTACATTAATGCATACAAAAATACACCACCAACACCACAGACAGAAGAGGCACCCTTCTCATCAAACATGGTTAAGACAGGCACACCCAACAACACGGATTGGATACAATCCACATTTTTTAACCTTTCCTCCGCCTCTTGAACCGTGACCTTACCTGGGACTCATTCACGGGAAATCTGGGACCCTTCACGCACTCCCTCCTGACCTCCCCACCCAACACCTTCTGCTCTTTCCTGACCTCCTTCCTCCAATACGTCAAATCATTCAATAATGGACAGTAATTTGCCAGTTTTGTTTTGGAATGCCAATGGCATTAAACATAAAAAGTAAGAACTCCTTCGCTATATGCAAAGGAATAACCACAAAATAGTTTTACTCACAGACACTCACTTAAAGCCACACAATAAATTCACTATTCAAAATTTCAAAGTCTACCGCACTGACAGACAAGATAGGAGCCACGGCGGTACGGTAATAATAATACATAAAAGACCATAAAACATAGAATTATTGCTGCCCACACTTACACTAGTTGAAGCAACAGCTATCAAGCTTGAGCTCAACGTTTGCATAACAACACTAATTGCTACATATAATCCCCCGAGATTACTACATTAAACTATTGAGACATCCTTATCAGCTGAATTCACATGAAAAGTTAGTTTTGACTTTCAAATTGGCGACCGTTACATAACAATATAACCACAACAAAATATGGTAAATTCCAATTTTACACATTTACAGAATATTAACAAATTACACTGTTTCATTTTTTATATAATGTAATATTCGCCATCTGTGCGTTTACGGGCGGGTATTATTTTATATGATGAATTCTTGGTAATAAAATCAACAAATATACCATTTATATTTACTATTTTACTAAGATTACATTTTAAGAGTTTTTATTAATATTATACCATACTAGAGATTATACCATACATAATATTATACCATATTATAACATTATACCATAATAAGAGTTTTTATTGTACCATAAATTAATGTGCATTTAAAGTTACAATGTCAGCTATCTATTAATAGTCTGTATTGTATTGCTTTACGTTGTCTGCCCAAATTAACCACGGAAAATCCTTTTATATAGTTCCAATTTCTCTGTTGATGCTAGAAAGTAGAATTCATGTTTGTTGACCGCATAAAATTACACCACTTTGACGTCGGTGACGGAGACTTGAATTCTGGAGTTTTGTTTTTTTATTTCATTATTTATTTATTTATTAAATTATATATTTTTTTATGTGGAATCTTTCTTCACATTTCTATGGTTTAAAAGCAGAAATTTTAAATCGGAGTAGAGTAGGGTAATTTTTTTATTCATACAGAGGTTTATAAAAAAATAAAGCAATTTTAAGAGGAACAGGATTTAATTTTTTAGGACCTACCGAACAAAAATATGGGTGTATTTTAAAAACATAATTGTATGGGAATATACCGTGTCTTTCAAAAATAAGTTAAAACTGTACCTTAATCAATTGGCAATAGCTTATTTGTTTTTTAACATAGAACAAAACAAATTACATAAATTCCTTTGGAATTAAACCAGATTTAATTTTTAAAATTAAAACAAATTCTTCCCTGTTAGGGTTATTAACACAGGTGTTAGAAGTGGCCGTCCTTCTTTCCTGTGTGCTATGTTTGTTGACATTTAATTCAGCTACGTTTTGATTATTTGCTTCTTTCAGTTCTTACGATTTCATCTCTTATGATTGAAGGTCTTCCTGTCCTCTTGATGTCTCCAACGGTCCCGGTGGTTTCAAACTTACTAAAAAGCTTTTATGCGCGACTACACTGCACTGCCCGCCCCTCAAACTGTTTCGAGTACAACATTTTCTTAACCTGGCTGATATTCATAATAACACTGAATCAATGGGAATTGTTATTGTAAAGGTAAAGTCATAATGGGACAAAAATCATTAATTAATTATTTAAAAACTACTAAAAGTTAATCACTTACTAGCTGTATTTGAAATTCGTCATCATTGAGAAACCTCATTGCTATGACAACAATACATTTTAACGTTTTGATACCGATTTGTAACGGTAGCGTTAAGTTTAAGCCTGTCTCAGGCTCTACATTTTGGATAACGTACTACTTTGGGTCTGACCCATGCCATTTTGAGGTCGAAAACCATTACCCCAGGTCTGCCCTTGCACCTTAAGATACCAGCTTTGAAGAGATTAATTTAATTAATATTAGATTACCGAATTAAAAATAATTAATAAATTACACAACACTAATACTACTTAATCAACGAGCTAAACTTGGGCGTCACCCAACGTCAACTCGTCTCGTTTAAAACTAATAAATAACACGTCAGACTTGGGGATTGGGACTCCGACCACAACCTGAATGGTTAATTTGGAATTAAGATGTAAATAACAAAATTCAACCACTACCGACACCTCACACCACGTCTGGTTCCGAAAGCGGGCGAGTTACTTCTCTTCAGGCTAATATGCTATGGTTAATATAGCTGTAGTTCCGATCAGCTGTTCTCCGCCATAAGGAATAGCAGATAAGTAGGTCAACTATCTGTCCTAAGTCCAAGTGACACCAGCACAGTTACTCTTCTAGCGGAAACTAATGCCCCCCCCCCTTAACGCCCTACGCTAGTGCAGATAAGGCTTGCATATGAAGGCTACTCCGTTATAGGCGTAAGAAAATATATTTATGTTTTATTGGCACAAAGAAAAGTTGCAATCCAAAAACCCTTCATTCCACTATTTTGTAACGAAACAGAACAGGTTGTCAATTTAGGTATTGGTTTTAACTATTGAGAATTTATGTAAAGCTAAGGAAAGGGTAAATGAGAGGATATGTATTAGTTAAAGAAATGATTACAGAAGATGGGGAGGAAGTTGAAAACGGCAAAAGGTAGACGAAATACGAAAATTTTAATGTAATAAATAATACTTTACAAAAGTGAACACAAAATCACGAACAAACCAAATTAGTGTATGAAATTTAGTTGAGCATTCATTAGCGCAGAACCTAATTCAATAGACGCTCTGTTTCAGCGAAAAACACATACTTTAAACAGAAAAACCAAAGATGACACAATACATATAAAAAATATTAACCGTAAAATGGGTTGGAGGGTACTCTTATTGGGAATAAGTTCCCCCATTAAGATAAATAAAAACATAAAACAGCTGAACACTTAATGTTGGTGTGACATTCATTTAAGGGTTACTCACCCAGACTTAGCAAGTTTCAGTGTACGAAAAGAGAAACACATATAGTTCCCATACAGACACAAAATAAATAATAAGAAACGTAACATAGCTAAATAATAATTTGTTATGTTAATAAAATAAATTGATAAACAAGAAAGATCAGAGTGGTAGAAATTTTAAAGAAGTGAAATGGAAGATGGCTGGTTTGAAGTATATAAACAAAGTTGACAAAGACGTGTTTTGGTCGGAAGTTAAATGAAAGTAGGGGATATAGGTGAAATATATAAAGGATTTGGACGTATCTATCGCAATCATAATACCTCTTTTCCTAGTGTCCGAGCTAAATCCAGAGAGCCCCCCGATGGTTGAATGAGACTCAATGATTTTAGAAAGTAAAAGGTTGAAAAACATTTGGTGATACAATGAACAGAATGAAAGTAATAGTCTAAATAAGCCAAAAACACTAATTAAAAACGCAGAACACCCAAAGTGATGCTCTAAGGTTCAAGATGAAAAAAGAATAGTGTAATAGCCTCCTGTTATACACAATGAATCGCGAGTATCCAACTTAGCAAAACCTAGGTCCAACGAAGTATTGGTACAGAAGAACATAGGCTATTAATGTACAATAAGATGTAAGAAGAAGAAGGAAGGCTTAAACCTAATCATACTAAACCCTAAGCCAGGTGGACAGGGGGAGGGGTTAAGTGTATTAGTAGGCTAATGGATATTAGATCTGCTTGAGCTGGTCAGCTTCAAACTCAACATCGCCTAATGGTGGGTTAATGTACAGAGAAAATGGCAAAGAATTCTGTAATATTTTCTTCCAACGAAATGACTTTAACAGGATATGTGATGGTGTTAAACTATATAAAAATTTTGAATTAAATGTTTTAATTTAATAAGTGGAGTTGTATGACGATCAGCTGTGAAAATAAAAATAATAAACAATTAAATTTGTCTGAATTGATATGATGAAAACAATGTAACCAGGTTAGGTTTCAATTTTAAAACCGAAAATAGTATGAAGTAATTTATAATCTGATTGAGGAGTAAAACCCTCTATTGATGAAAAGGAAATGAAGAATAGAAAAAAAAATAAGCAAAAATATATCAAAAGAGGAAAAGCTGTAGAAAAATAATTACAAACGATTTCGACAAATATTAATAAATTGGTTCACAATATAAGGAATGTAAACAAGTCCTAATTAAATTCCGGTCCTGGGAATAACCTAATGGATTCGTATTAGGGTGAATATTGCGTTATAATTAAGAACGAAAACAAACAAAATATGTGTTAAGCATAAATATTTCTAAAAGGTGGATATACTAAGGGGGGAATTATAACACGCAGTAGAAAAAAAAATACGTGGAACAAAGTGAGAAAGGTTGAAAAATTTCCAATAAAAAATTTAATGGGGATTTGAGTTTTAATTACTGTTGGCAACGATAAAAAATATAATTTTTCATGTAAAAAAATTAATCCGGACATTTATAATTAATTATTATTAGTCCGGCTGCTAAAGAAATAATAATAGTATCAGATGCGGATAAGGTTACCAAAAACGATTAAAATTTGTAAAGTCCATTAAATTATATGGAATATTGACAATAATTGGGAAAAATGGTAATTTAAGCAATCTGATTTTATAATATATTATGTAGTTATAAATAATTACTTTTTTTTTAGTCCGTCCAACTAAGTGTAGAAATAAGTGTAGATTACCGATTTCGGCGGTCTATGATCTGAATATGGTGGCATAGGCAGCCGAAACCTTAATCTACACTTATTTTTTTAGGATTATAGGACGGATTCAAAAAAGGTAATTATTCATAAATACATAATATATTTAAGCCATAAGGATATTTTAATTTATAGATATTAAATTAAATTAACTGATGAAAAATAATAGTCCACTGTAGTTAACAGTAGGAATCATAACCTAACGTATCCTAACCCAACCTAACCTAACCTTAACCTTAGAAGACATTAATATGAAGACATTGATTTTCAGTGCTCTTAATTAGATATACATTGTGTAACTAAGTTATTTTTATTATTTTATTTTTAAATATTTTTAATCTATATTTTATTCATCATAAAAATTAATCTATTAAATACATTAACTGTAGATTATATGATAACAAACTACTGTTATTTGTTGAAATTAATAACAGTTTCCGGTATCTATGCTTGCCATCTTCAGCTTTGTACTCATATAACGGTCTCAAAAACACAATCGTAAAACCACGATTTAAATATCACAACTTTGAGATTACCAAAAAAAGATTGTTGGACGAAAAATAAAAGGTCATTTTTATAATTACAATAATATAGGCTATTTGTTAGAGACATTCCTGGTGGCTATTTGGGAAAATTTTAAACCTAGTTTATCTTAAATAAAAACTAAAACTATAAGGTTATATTGTTATGAACTTTGCAGGTCATTTGGTTTTATGTGCATCAAAAAAACAAAGTGAATATTAATATTTCCTTTGTTTGTCATTAATCCTATAAGTATGAAGAGGCAAGGAGCAGGTTCACAACAATTATTCTACTTGTTTGCTTTGGAACTTCTCCTGAGTTGTTCTCATTAGTTAAGTAAATTGAACCCCTGCAGCGAGGTCCTTCAACCTCTTATACTACTTCATTTATAAAGCTCTGTTACTCACAGTTTATAATAGACAAATTAACTTTTTTCCTAATTTATGGACGTCTCAAAATTTTAAAAATATATATTTAGAACGGGAAAATTATAACAAGAAGCTCCAAAAGTGAAATCGCATCAAAATCAGGTGGATAAATATTAGTGAGTTAAACATATTTGGAAATCACCAAATAAAAAATGGCAATTTTTTATAATATAGAGACTTTATTTGTTCAAGATAACTTTTCAATAACTAAGTCACCATCCTTATTTGTTAGATGTACCTTTATAGCATTGTACTACAACTGGCAAGCCAGTGTCAAGAATAATGACAAAATATAATGAAAAATAAATCTTGAAGAAAGAAAATGTTTATAGTGGAAAACTGTGTTTTATTTGTTGAACGAAGTTTCCACAAGTGGATCATTTATAATGCATATTTTAAAATAATATTATGTTGACAATAAAATACAGATATGCATATTTATATATGAAGTTTAATTTTGCCGGAAAAATAAACATTTTACATCGAATACATAAACAAACCAAAATTAATACATCCATAATGTATTCTTTCGCGACAAGAATTCCAATAAATATTTCATATAAATGTTATTTTATATTTCACGTTATTCATTTTATGTTATTGTTTAAAGCTCATTAATATTCCTTACCTAAAATAAACTAATGTTTCTTTCATTAGCTTTAAAATGTACTCCTAAATAAAATTTCTAAAATGGTCCATCAGTAAATTTTTGGGAAATAAATTAAAATAATACAAAACAATGAAAATAAAAAACGTCAGTGTTAAGTGATACAGAAGAAAAGCATCATCAGGCATAGTTTTAAATTAGGACATCAACATTAATACTCATTAAATAATTATTTCAAGTGAAAAATATACGACCTAGATCGGGAATCGAACCCAGGACCTTTGGCTTTACGCGCCAACGCTCTACCAACTGAGCTATCCTTGATCGCTTCCCAGCATAGGGCATACACTTCTCACTTGAATTTGTTTTTGGCTTGCAATTTTTGAGTTATGACAGACAAGTTACCTCGTTACAAACGACATTGAAACCAATCTGTATACTCGGCTTGCAGCCTTTACGTATGTATTTAATTTTATTTAAAGGCTGCAAGCCGAGTTACTAGTTATTCATTGAGACTGATTATACAACCCAAATTCTGTTACATAAATTATATATTTATATATATATATATATATATATATATATATATATATTATTATTATTATTATTGATATATATATGTTTTATATATATATATATCAAAATTCCTGTAATCATATTAGTAAATAAACTGTACAAAAAGCGCTGTACAATCATCAGAAAAACCAAATAAAAAGTAACCAAAAATCACTAAAAAGTTCAGTTAGTTAGCTGTCAGAAAAAGATATTAATCATAGTGACCATTTTTAACAAATAATATTAAAGCCAAAGGTCCTGTGTTTAAGGTCGTATATTTCTCAGTTGAAGTAATTATTTAATTAAATATTTATATATTTTGGTCTATAAAAGCGTCCTCAACTTAAATCGTATTTGATTAACACTGAATTTTTATGACGGTGGTCACAAAGTTCATTTTTGTTTTCCCCCAATTATTCCTGAACGGTAATATTTCCATTAGTTGCAATTTTACACACGTTTTGATGAATTTTCACGTTTGAACAAAATCGGTATAGCCTATTTAAGTGAACTTGAGACAGCCAAATATTTTGTATTACTACTGTGTGTGTTTTTTATGACAGCTACCTCCAATTTTTTATTTATAAAAAAAAATTAACAACAATAAGCCCCACGTACTAAACCGGTTCCCACTTTTGATCAATATTGGATCACGCATTTGGGATGTAAAGCACTTCACAGTCGACGGGAATCAATAAAAAAAACTATCTTGGACTCGCAGAATTCAAATATCCGACATAGAGTTTTTTTACCCATGGCATAACGTTCTATATTACTCAAGGAAGGGATCTAATCCAAAATGATATGGAGAAAAGCATATAGCTTCATCATTTTGAGGTAGAAAAATTCTTTTTACAGTTCTTTCATCAGGAAAAAAAAGTTACCAATAGTGCTACCCCGGTCAATAATAACCAAACATTGTCTTTAAAGTTGTATACGCTCATGTTCAAGGAAAGAGTGAGGGAATTTTTAATTTTAATCGTATTTCATTGTAAATAAATATATAGTAAGATATTGTACGGGTATTGTAGTCACGAGGCATGACTTATACTTTCCTTCATGTGAACCCTCTCTTTCATCTTTCCTATCAGGTTGACCAACTCTTGTTCTCTTCTAACGTAGACGCTATTAGAGCGCTAGGGGTCTTTATGTTATACTCTCTTAATCATTTTTTGAAGGCGATGATGACCAAGATGTTTTCCGCCACGACGAAGAAAAAAATATAGGCCTATATATTCAAAGCTTTACTATAATTTATATTTTTTAAATATTATTAAGTTATAATACAAAATGGTGTCTCTGATACTAAAAGTTTAAAATGAAATAGATAAATAGTGATATTTGGAAGTTAAACTAATTGCTTGAATGCATTATGTGAATAGATTTTTAGTTAAAGCCTTTAAATAGTATAAATACAATTTATTTTTCTTACGGGATTTTTGTTTGACAAATGAGAAAAACACTAACAATAGTGTGTAGAGCACTAAATTTAGTTTTAATAAATAGTCTTAACTGATCAAAAACTGTCTAACCTCTTTCTTATTGGAATGTTTTTAATTTTCCCTCCAACATATATATGAATACCAACTTTATTTTAGGTAATCTTTAAGAGGAACAAACGTTCACACGTACACAATATATCTTATTAATCATTAAATCTCAAAGGAAGCGGAGCTTTAATTGTGTTTTATACGAAGTCACAAATTGAACATTTCGTTGAACTCTATGGCATTAGGGTTACTTTGATATTCCTTCCATTTTTATTAAACATTATAATTTATGAATAATTTCACGCTTGAACTTAGTAAATGAAATTAGCAGTTTTTGTACGTGCGAGGTGTCAAAGGATGAATGAAGTTATCACAAGTTAATTAGTATTCAAGTCTAATTGGAGCTAATAAATGCCGGTTCAAGAAGACTTTGATTAATGACTGATATCGTAACCTCCATCTCTCCCTTGCTCCGAGTAATCAACCAAGCAAATATGTCAGATTGTATGATAGACGGTGAGACTTGCCACGCATTGTCCAAATAATGGCCAAAACTCCTGTAAGATACAGTATATAGGGTACTAATATTATTCCAACAAATATCAGATGAAACAAGTTTTAATCAAATCAAATTTTTAAATGTTTAAAAGTAATTACAAATGGTTTACTACTCTATTTTCTCCCTAGTTGTTAAGAGCGAAATATCTCTGTCATTATTGCTTTCTAAACAATTTTAAAAAAGGAAAAATAACGTAAAATAAAGACCCCTTAGCCCTTTAATAGCGTCAGCGTCGGAAAACCTCATGTGTTGGTCAAGAGAGACCTGATAGGAAAGATGAAAGAGAGGGTTCTAACCCAATTTTCCTTCAGCACCTATTCTTTACCTACAACTTCTACTACATTTTTTACTTTCTCGTAATATAGTATAGAGAAAGCTATGTGATGGATCAAAAACTCAGTGTCATGATTCCAAGGAAATTATTGTTCGAAACCTAAAAACGGTTATGAAGTGATGTCTGGCGTCTGTCTATGCAGTTCTCTACAGCCCAAAAAGTGGATTAATTAAATTTAACATGTTAGCATACTTTGGTTCTAATGATCAAACGGATAAAATGCTATATTTAATTAGATAGGAAATAGAATATTTCATCACTAGGACCTAAAAGTGAAGCTTTTCAATCAATACAAGCTTAAGTTTAAATTGAAAATGAGTTAGGATCGAAAAGCTTCTTTTGGTACAAGTGAAGAACTATATTTTTCTTTATACTTCAAATAATATAAGAAAACTATTTCACAAAAACTAAAATGTTATAACCTATTTACCTTCAAATCGATGGTAACAGCTGTTTTAACGGTTATTTACAATCGAGAGTATCGGTTGTTTTTGTAGATGCTTTACAATCGTTAATTATTTCGTATAAACGAAGTAACAGCTAATGACCTCAACCTCAGCTGATGTTTTTAGCTCCTAGGACTAAAAATAACAACTTTAGCATCTCAATGCATGTATTAAAAACAGCTTTTTTTGAAGCAGTATGACGAAAAATACTTTTTTAAACATTGGATGTCCAGGCCTTGTTAATAGGTTTTCAACCGTTATAATAAAAACTTTAGAAGATCCGGATGTTTTTTTAGTTATCTAGATAATATTTTATAATAAAGATGACATTTTTGTCAATTGAGAGACACATAGGGTACAACACGAAATGCTCGAATGGTAACCCCCATCGAATAACAGCCCAGTATACAGGTCTAGTTTAGACTAGTTGTTAGATAAGTTTGACAATGTCTTTACAAGAATAGAAACTTTCCCACAGCCACGTACACATAAACAAACAAAAAGTATTTATATTCTTCTAACCAAAACAGTACTTCTACTAATCAAAACTGCAGTAATCTGCCAAAAGGTTAAAATAGACAGTGTTTTGAAGGTCAAATAACTCAAAAATTCACCCAAGTTATTTCTATCGATTTTTTTTTTTAATAGTTTGTAATTTTAATGTACTGTAATAGTTTATGACATCATAAATATGCTGAACCACAAGTAAAATAACGTTCGTGGTCATTCGGAACATTCGCTAGATTGTTCACACTTTTTATAATATTATTTTTTAATTCAGTAGCAACCTCACATTTCTTTCTTTTACATGATTTTGGTAGATTAGCTTTTTTCACATTTCACTACAATTTCATCTAATATTTTGTACCGGTTATTTCACTTTTTGAGATTGCGCCCTCTTGAAGAAAACTAATGTACACCCGGTTGACTGTATAAGGTTCCCATATTTATCACGATGTGATGACCAAACCATATATATACCTTAGAGGCTTCGTTTGTTTAAAGTTTGATTGAAATCGGTAGTTTTTTTTATGAAATTGAAATTATGTGAAAGTCTTTAACAGGTACACAAACATTTTAGTTATCAACGTAATAACAATTCGACTATTTATGGCTAAATATACTCATATACCAAATTTATTAAAATCAGTCAACATCTCTGGGCTTTGTCGACCAAATTGACACAACATTGGCAACAGGTATTATTTCCGAAAACGGTTTGTTTTTTTTTGTTTTTTTAAATTTTTATTTATTAAAGCTATTTCAAAATAGATAATTAAAAGAAAACCTCATAATTGGTTGTTTGACTCATAGCGAACTTTGTTTTATATACGTAAGATATTAATAAAGGAGATGTATTTTATTTAATTATTAGTTTTTAATTTTTTAAATTTCATTAGGTTAAATCTTTTTGATGAAATACCTACTAAATATTTTATCTAAAGCGATGGCATGTTACAACTTGCACATGTCAATAACATTTTAAAACTTCCATTGACTGATCTGAATCCACTATATCCGAACACTTACTTTGCAATGATTGGAATGCAATTTCAGATCTATATAAAACAATTAATTCCTGCGGATTAAATGAGTTCTATGCTTTTATCTGTCTGCAATTCTGTTACTTTCATATCTACAAAAGATTAACTTTTGGAAATATGATATACAGATTTAAACCGGTTTAACCACTACATTGTAAATAAACTAAATTAAAATTAAGCAAACCCAATTTAGGAACTATGAGTTGAATAACCAGGCGTAAATCATTATCATTACATTGCTTAACAACAAGTGGTTCATCAGTTAGTGTGAAAAGATAAACAGTGATATTTAAATTGAGATACTACAAAAATATTCTGTAATGCATGAGGAAAACTATCTTTCTATCTTTTAGGTATTCGTCATAGTTTGTTGTTTTGTTATTTTTTAATAAAGCGTTTGGTTTGTTTAGAATCCAAAGAGGCTCAACACATTTTGTATGTTGATTCCACGATTAATTAAAATTACGAATTACTTTGAATAGGTTTGAAATGATATTCCAAAATGGTAACTTATCAATGTGTTATCGTTACTTGTATAAATACATTAGTTTTTAGTATTTGCATTGTTTCATGTAAGGAATAGTTTAAGGTAAGAGTACATTTTGTTCATATCTATAACAAGCGATTATTTTTTTGGTGACTTAAAGATTTTTTAAAAAAATCTAAAACCTTATAGGCTTACATGAAAAGTTTAAATTCTCTTTGATTTTTCCCCACATATGAGTATACGTAGTGTAAAGTAATATGATTGGTTAAAATTGCTACTATGTCTAGTTATTGCTATTTTGTAATCATTAGTTTAGAGGTCCCCTGAGTCCAAAAAATTAGTTTTGAAATTAATCTGTCTGTCTCTGTTTTATGTCCTGTAATCTTAGGAGGTTATATATACTGTGTATATATATATATATATATATATAAATTTGGGGGTAGCTGGTTATTTGAAAAACTACAAAATTACGATTTTCTCAAAAACGGTTCTAACAATATTTTGCTCAAGTGTAACCTCTAAGGATCCAACAATACTTATTGGTCTCTCCTTAAAAACCGAGTCTTGAGTTATCGATAAAAAATTTTTAATTAGAGCTGTTGTTTAATACTTAATTTCAAAATTCACTCTACAGATTTCATTCTAATGTTAATGAAATGTGATGATTAATGACCCAGACCAGTAAAAAACTATTACGATTTAGGAATATTTGGTAATACCCAAAAATGAACCTTAACTGTCTCATTAAAACCTCGATTTTAATCAAATACAACTTACGGTGAGAACCTGTTTAGGAAATCAAAGCAAGTTTAGCCACTTATGTAAATAAATGGTTAATTTTCAATTTTTCAACGGCAACTACCGAAATGATATATACTGAAAAATATGCAGAAAAAAATTTGCACTGTTTATTATTTTTGATTGTTGTATTTTTACAAATAAAATGCTTATGTTATTTCGTTTGGTGATTTTTATAAATATGTTGATTTACAAACTAAATTAGAGTGAAATCCTGGTTATAGCTCGGAACTCTCAAACATAATTAATTATTTTATTTTTATTGTGAGGGTAAGACTCTTCTTCCACCAAAACCAACTCGCGAAAATATAAAGAAAGAGAGTAGGAGGAAGGGAGGGAGGGAGGTAAAAAATGGTGTGAAGTTATTCATATGTGTATGATTGATGTAGTCACGACTGTCAACGTTGTTTTATATATCTGTTGTGGATAAAATTTCTTTAATACACAAAGCAGATATGTGATGTATCGTGATAATATTATTATTATGTTGATCTTAATTAAATACATTGTTCATGCCAACTATTTCTTATAAGGTTTGAGATTAGATTAACTGCTCTAAAAGTGTACTCCCTCAGGTAATGATCAAATATTTATATACCAGGCGTCCCAAAAAATCCATTAAATTTTCATCGTGTGAGTACATAAAAAAATTGTTTTTTTTAACTTTAAAGGATAAAAGAAGTAAATTATTCGAGTATAATAATTCAACAAATTTAAATGGTAACCCCTATAATGTTGCATCATTTCAAAGGGAATAATGATAAAAAGCAACTCACACCGCAGACCCACTATGTTGCCCGTATCTAAAATTAAATAGCAGCAAGGCGGGCATTTTAAATGTTACTTTATTTTTAATTTTAGGTTTAAAGAAGTTGGATTGGAGTTTCACTTAATTAAAGAACGATAGTTAGGAATCCAGTCTTAACCAGCAACACTCTTTTGGTACTCTTGATCTACTGTTATATAATGATATGGTGAAGAAGGGGTCCTGATCTGAAATATTTAGAAACA
This sequence comes from Aphrophora alni, assembly GCA_963513935.1. Taxonomy (NCBI): domain Eukaryota; kingdom Metazoa; phylum Arthropoda; class Insecta; order Hemiptera; family Aphrophoridae; genus Aphrophora; species Aphrophora alni. The sequence continues at coordinate 125,075,025 of OY740766.1, read as the reverse complement.
GTTGTTTGATCCTCGTCGGAAAACTCATTTAAGGGTGTAAACAGATATGAAGTCGTTCAGTATACAACATTCAAAACGGCAGTGAATAATGTAAAATTGACACTCCTAACTTGGGCTATAACTTGAGTTTTATCGTGTTTGTAGAACCATTGTCAACATTAAATTATGTTTCCAATAAGAGACAACACGACATAACTCGCTTAAATCAATTGGGCCGCCAACACCCACCGAATAAACTCATTATTTCACTGTGAGCCACGAACTGTAATTTCATTTTGCTAGCAAAACTACACTGTTAATAATTTTCAGAATTTATGTATCTCTTTGTAATCAAAGTCTTTCAAATTTAATAGTCCAGTGAAATTGTATCAGAAAAGGGCTAAAGTAAAAATTGTCTAAACGGTAACTTTTTGTTGTGAATCGGAAGATTTTGGTGTGTGGATTAAGGAAAAATAATGTGCCTCATCAACAAGTGTACCTCAAGAAGTCCCTTAAAAATGTTTAAATTTGCCACACAAGAGTACATAGTTTTATATAGAGAGATGGAGAGCTCAAACGTTTAACATACAACTCTTTCTGAAGAGAGTCTACACAAGGAGATTGAGATGTTCAGTTACATTGAATTCGTAAACGCAATCAACGCTGCCGATCGAATCAAAAAATTTCCACCTACGATGAAAATAATAGAATCGATGAAGATCAAATATTAAAGTATTTAAAATAAAAAACTCAAAAGGATAAAAACTAAATTTGGAGATCAAATTATATTGGACAGGATTTTCAATGTTTTCTTCCTGCACGCTATGCACAAATGAGTGAAGATAAAATCTTTAAAATGATTTAAATAGATAATCTAAATTTTAAAACTTGCCTCGATCATAATAATTTTAAACAAATAAAGTTTGAGATACTGTAAAGTTATCTAAAGATGTCTCATGTTATGAACGGCCCTTCAAACTGCCTAAGTTCTTTCTTTTAATCAAAAATCAGTGGTTCAGTATACTAATTACTTTTATTATTGACATGAATTCACATCTATCTTTCTTTCAATTAAGTACAAATACAAAAGAGCAATACTTAAACTAAATATTCATTACTCAAAACTCAGAAGTATTCCAACTATTGTTACTCTTATTACAAATGAGATTACTGATTTCATTTACTGGTGACTTTATGTATAAAAATGCTTGCTTACTTTTTGTAGAGTAGATTTCCTGCACCACGACTATCGACACAGCCGGTATCATCAAAATCTCCCCTCCATATCGTGCTGACCGCTTATATATCTTTTGTTGCCTCTGGTGCCCTACTTCCTTTGCAAGTCAAGCATTTCAACATTTTTTTAATTGTTTCACAATAGTTGGGTCATTCTGAGCTTTGTTAACATGAGTTCTTCCTAACATAATTTACAAGTTAATTAATTAACCTAACATTAACCTATTCCTAACACTCATAAACACGTAAATAATTTTAATAAAAATTATGATGTAATAAAAATGTTGCTATAATAAAAATGTCTATTATGTTTTATTGATGCTTCTTCTCATTTCTAAACAGTATCAGCTATTGCACTATAGAGTGACGTTACAATACTGTAAATCCCCAATAACGTCATACCACTCTGTGAACGGGTGCAAACACGACGGGATTTACTATCGAAATAAAACAAATTAGATGTACTGATGAAGTACAAAGAGTATTTAAAATCTGTAATTTGTATGGAAAAAATAATGCTTCTTAGTATTATACAATTTTCTGTAATTTTTTTCTCTTTAAATAGTGAAAAAATTTACAGAAAATTGCACCTTAAAGTTATTGATTGAAGAACCTGGTCTTTGGCTCTTGACGGTTCTTAAAAAGACAAAAGTACATTATGTATTTCCCTATCTCGCCCATGTTAAGACTGCGTCGGATCCATTACACGTTCACGGGAGATTTAAAATCGAGGTTGGCTGAATATGACTAAAGTCCGCCAAGGTCTTAGGCTAGATTTGGTGCGCCAGAAACCCCAAATGCTATAGGTCCTACTACTGACAAGCTTCGAGAGGTTTTTCTCCACTCATTATTCCCTGAATTATTACAGTTAACAAATTGAAAAAGATACATTATAAGATATATAGGTTCATTTTCCCAAAACAAAAATTGATAACTTTTTTGAAAGTTTCAAACTACTTTATTTTTTATTTATTCGTCTAGTTGCATACTAGACACAGCTGATGAGGCCGTTTAAAAAAAAAAACGATCAGATAATATTATTGAACCTATTAAATAATAAGCTACATATTTTTAAATCATTAAATATTTACACGTACAAACACTTACCACGGTCTTCAGCTAATATTTAATTTCTTTATCGAAATCTTCTTATTCCTTTTCACCATAGGGCTGGCTGATAATACTTATTACTAAACAAATATATTCGAACCTAATCTATCAAGTTTATACACGTACTTTGCAAGTTATATCATTGTCACTTTATAAATGTCTCGTACATTTTTTTTTTTTTATATGAACACATAGAATACACACCTATCACAAACACACACACCATGCACGTTAAGTCGGTCCTGTGGTTTCAAGTTGTCTGAGTGATTATTACTCATAATATTATAGGTAATTAATCTTTCAAAATTTCATTACATTTCAAGATATACGGAAGTAGCTTAATTCAAATACAAGAGATCCATGTCTACTACACAATACGACACCCTACACTAATTCAACAATTTTACTAATTTCAATCTTTTTTTCGATTGATTTCTAATTGACAAAACCAATTTATTGTCCCTATCCTCTACCCTATTCAGAAATATGAGTTTTCACGTATATGGTTTTAGGAATTGTATGTTGTCTCTCTCTCTCCGTCTATGCAGGTCTCTGCAGCCCAAACGAGTAGACAGGTTTTTATGAAATTTCATAATTGGGGATATTTTGACCATATCTCGAGAACACTTTTTCATTTTTTAAATAAATCGTAATTTGAGATAGCCGCCAAGACTGAAATTCTGATTTCATCAAAATCAACTCTAACGTTTTGATTTTTTTTTTTTTGTATCTAACCTCAACAGATCCAAACAAAAAGTAATGGTTGGCATTTCCTCTAAATTTTAGTTGAGGACTTTTTGATAAAACCGAACAATTGTGTATAAAACTGTTGTAAAAGAATTTTTCAAAATCGGCGGTACTGATTTCGTTAAATTTTCAGTGAAACTTGAAAAATGATGACGTAAACCAGTGAACAAAGTCGCAAAAGAAAATATTACCATTATTTCAATGAAATACTTTTTACGCTTAGAAAGAGTTTATAGTATAAGTGAAACAAGCTTAAACTCTATTTAAATGTACAGATACCTTTCAAAGCAATAAACAAGGGAACAATATACACCTACAGTTAATTCATACGGGGGGAGCCTTTCGAACTACCCCTTTTCTCTATAAATCAAAAAGAACTAGATAATAAAGCGAATTACATTTGTTTTCTCCCTTCTTAAGAACAAATAATTTTTGAGACTTTTAAGAAATATAGATGCCAATATTATTTGTGGTTTGGTGTTCTGTACAAGTGTGATAAACTTGTGAAATATTGTTATTTTATATAAAAAAAATATCTATAATTACAATAAAATTCTTTAATTATGTTATAAACCGTTTTTCTATCTAATGAGCAGGAATTCTGGGACTGACTATATAAGTTGCTTAGCTATAATTCATGATAATCACTGGCGGTGATCAATGAAAGGATGGGATAAGCGTGCCGTACACAGGAATGTCAAATTAGATAATTAATTTACGAGAAGATAATTGGCGTAGGGATTTAAAAACTCATTAATCTGATTAAGCGGGGTAAAGAATCTTATGAATACGTCCCGTGGGGGTGGAAGTGTTCAGAATTACATCTCTTACAGAACAACATTACTAGGCGAGTCATGTGCGTGTACAGGGCGTAAAGGCTGGGTAGTGATAGGTACATATGTCTTAATGATACAAACAAATCGATAAAATTACACCGGCAAATGTGAACTTGGAAATCATGTAATTCATATCTATTAAAACACATGAGGGAGGATCCGCGATAACAGGTAACATTGCTAATTCATAATGAATCGCTAACTGGATTCACCGTACGAATCTACCCTCTGTGAACGCCCCCACCCTTCCAATTGCAACCCACAGTGTACAGTATGGATTTATACCCCCACCACTGAACAATTCACTCTCGCTCTTTTCTAGTTGTGAAAGTTTCCGCTAGGAAGTAGCCTAAGTGTAAAACCCGTAGAGGGCAGAGCGCTAGTATCGACCGACCCTTACTTGCTGAAAGCTGAACACCGGTTTTGTTGGAGCTGAACGTCTCGTAGTTTTTCCCTGTTTTCGATTTTATTCCTCAAATTTTCCAACTTAACCAGGTTAGTAATAAAAGTATATCATTAAATAATCCATTTCATTTTTGTAAATTTAATTATTTTTTTTAGACTAAAATATTACAGCTCTTACAAGTGTTTTAGTCGATTCACGATTTTCAATTGAATTCATTAAGCGCAGACAAGATACTTTGGTAATTTTATGTATTGAAACTTACTGTAACAAATTGTTTGGTTATTATCTTCGGTTAAGTCGTAATTCAAATCATTTTTAAACAGTTCTGACTTGTTATCTGATTACTTGAAAAGTTTTTAAATAGTTAAAATCAAGAATTTTATATTAAACAATGATAAAAATAAATTTAAGAAAGTTAAACTAAACTGAGTATATTATGTTAAACTAATATTAATAAATGTGTAGAAATTTAGAACTTATCATTTTCTCCAATTATAAAATTAAAATTAATGGGCACGTTAGTGTACAATGACAAATTTGAACTGGCTTACACTAATCAAATACTGGGGTTTCTAATATCTATCTAAAAACTGATATCAATAGTATATGAGCTGAATATATATTAATAAGTAAATATGGTGATTTTAATATTAGGATTGTTTGAATATTTTAGTAGTAGAAGTTTTTCTAGGCATAGCTTCAGAAAAACAGATAAAATATTTAAACTGAACATTCTAAAAATATATTAAAGTTTTTTTTTAACTGGCAATAAATACAAATTGTATATCTTTGTGACCTGCGCTTATTTTTATCCCCCACACTTTTAGTGGTTTTTTACTATAATATAAACACTCTACGAGACCCATATCCCGCTAAACTTGTAAATATTGAATAATTCTGACCACAATTCTTAATATAATGCATTAAAATAAATTTTCAACCTACCCCTAATCCTTTAACAGTTTTTTTCAAAATCTAATCGTCCCGTGAGATTAATAAAACATCCCACAAGGAAAACGTCAACGTTTTGAGTCATTTGGACCACGAGATAATGTCATATATATAGACAGACAGACTTAATTACGAAAATAATAAATGGTTCCTAAGGACACAAAACGTTGAGAAGCAAACAGAAACGAGTTTCAGAAAATTTCTCATCACAATACATTCATTACTACGTAATTGGAATGTAATCAATATCATTTAATTAAATAATATTTTGGATAAAAATTTAAAAAATGTAAATATGTAAATAGGATTTTAATTTCTCAAATAATATGTAATTAAGGTATGTATATAGAATATCCTCATGATTTTAATTAAAATTAGTTATAGAATCTCAGATTCCCAAACATTGTTATGAATCAAGTTGCTTAGGTATGTAAAAACGTCAAATAAACTCGTAGCGCCAATACAGTGTTTCTCACAAGGCTCGAAGCTCCGAACTTAATGTCGAAGACAATTTTGGGTCGGCTCAACAGAAATAAATAGATTGTCATCCTTATATGCAATTTTCCAATATTCAGAGCAGAAAGCAATTTTATAACATCGAATAAATAAAATAAAAATATTATATTCTCTTAAAAAATGTATTACAAGTTAATTCTCTACAAAATTACAACCGCCATTTTCATTATTCCAGAGGCCAACCTCTTCAAATCCTCAAATTGTAATACAATCGATTTATCTCAAAAGTTCTCTAAAAAGAAGATTGGACGGAAATATATTTTTGGGAATTGTATTGAATTTATAATATCTTAGTTTTTTCAAATACGAAAAATTGAATAAATTTGCTTCGAGCCCTGTCTATCTTTGGCGTTGGTGAAATCAATATTTATTTAAATGTCATTAATATATTAATATAATTGGTTCTCAACTGTCGGTATTTTAAAATGCGTTGTTTAAATTTGCTAGTTCACAAACATATCCGTAACAATATAAATATTTTCTTACTTCTATCGATTTCTTTTTTCCAATACAAATGGAGATGTTAGAACATCCAATATAATCCCCACGATGTTCAGAATGATCGTTATTATTGCAGACTTCAAAGATATAAATTAAATTATCTATAACTTACTTCCGAATACAGGAAGGGAATGCTTGAATACGAAATACCATAACTGAATACTCGACTTCAAAGCTTCAATATATTTTAAATCACTTAATGAAAAATGTGTGAAAGGAATTTCGAGCATCACTTACTTTAACAAATGTACTTGACAAAATTGAATTATTTTATTTTGTAAAGACCAACTTCATATAGAAACAGCTCAGCACATAAAAAAGACACACGCTTTACAGAATATCCAGACACAATATATTTCACTGGAGTATTGTTTATATAACAAATAAACAGTTAGAGAGAGAGAGAGAGAGAGAGAGAGAGAGAGAGAGAGAGAGAGAGAGAGAGAGAGAGAGAGAGAGAGAGAGAGAGAGAGAGAGAGAGAGAGAGAGAGAGAGAGAGAGAGAGAGAGAGAGAGAGAGAGAGAGAGAGAGAGAGAAAGAGAGAGAGGGGGGGAGCTAAAAACTGTAAATAAAATTATTATAGATTAGTTGCAAAAGAAAAGTATTCAACCCGACACTGTGCTTAATATTACGCTATAGGAAACGATGAACTGCAGATCTTTTTTGTAGACCACCTGTTCCAGAATCTCATCTTTTACATTCGATGCACTCATAAATAGTGTATCGTAGACATTGATGGCAATAACTTCATTAAAATATATTGTACAGTGCGTTCGGAAAGCCACATGACGTTAACATTACAAATGTATTAAATAAATAAACTACAAACGTGTTTCATTTGACATATATTTATAGATAACATATCACTTCCTCTTTATCAGTTAATTTATGTTTTTCAAGTTAAATGAAGAATAGCTTATCTATTACATTGATATGAAGTGTGCACATTACATTGATATTAGTTGCAAATTATATGAAGTGCAACTACATAAATATGCCTAAGATAATGTAATGAGACAAACAGTTTCTAAAATTAATATTTATAGCCGTCTAGTCATAGTGGTGCTAATTAGTTGATGTTTAGTTACCTTTCATTGCAGTGGCGTGTTCAAATTTCAGTTATTTTTCTTTGCTTGACATCTAGCTTTTTATAACAGAAAAAATTAAATCCTATACTTCTTTCGAATTATTCGCAAATTGCAAATTCTTTATATTTGAAATCTGGAGATACTGGTATTTTGACATTAACCTTCATAATCAAAATTTTAAGTAATTGGTTGGCAATTTTAAGAAAATTGGCATTTAATGACGTTCCTTTCTTCTTTTTTTTTTAAGTGGTAAAATGAAAACAATATTTTTGTATTTGTTACTTTAGAGATATTTGGAGAAAAATTGATGAACCGATTGCTAAAAACTAATTTGTTTATTAGTTTGGGTTTTATTTCTTATTTTGAATTAAGGTAATTAATTATAATTTATGTGACGTAATTAATTGTATTTAAATAACACAAATAGAGAGAACGCTATCATTTCCTGTTTCAAGAATTTTGAGAAAACAGTTCATATGAACAGTTAAAATTGTATATGAACAATAGACATTAAAACCGACTTACACGTTTACTTGCTCATATACATTGTATAATAGGAATTGTGATGAGCCTAAATTTCGATGTTAATCGATATCTGTATATTAATTAAAACGGCCTGGAACCCAAATATTATCATTTAAAATGATTCCCAAATATTGGATTTGTAATTATGATTGTCTGTAATCCGTGTTCTGCTCCACAGTCAATTTGATCAAATTCAAGACGTGGGTATATTTGTCCGATTTAGGGAAGTATTTAACTTAAATTTTTAATTAATTCAACAATTTTTATTTGAGGAAAATTAAAAACCACTTTGATTTTTTTTCTAAAATTGATTCTAACGATTTAGATAAAATTTTCACTTATGGACGCATATATAAGACCCAAAAATTCTGGTCACCATCTACATAAAAATCTATTTCGAGTTATATATTAAACAAACACACATAAAAACGCATTTTATATTTTATAAAAGAACTGATTTCTCAAAATCAGCTCTACCTATTTCGATTAAATATTCGTTTGTGAAATGTAAAAATGAATAACCCAAACTAAATATTTAAAAACAAATCCCATTTTAGAATAATTGGCAAAAAAGACAAATAAACCTTGATTGCCATATTTAACTCTATTCCAAATAAAATCAAAGCAATCTTAAGTTCCACTTAATATGTAAATAAAATAACAATTTTTTTTTTAAAGTCAATCACCTCCAACGTGAGGAAAACTCAGTAATTTAAAAAATAACATTTGCTTTCTTTCTCAGATATAAGTAGTACAGAAACACAGTGAAAAATATTATTTTTTACTTAGTATTTAGTCTTGCGGATAACTATGAGGAAATAAATGCAATGTTTTGGAATGTTTTATTTTGAACATCAAGTATTCAAAAAGTAATACATTTTCTATTTTATCATCAATATAAATAACAAGAAAGTAAAAAATAAGAGTAAGCCTACACTTGATATGTTGATGGGATGCAACAAATAATGTGTGTATTAGAAGAAAGTGCAAGTAATGTCAACGCTTTTTAATAGCTTTCCCGTGTAGCTTCCTGTGGATTCATTGTCACTTGGATACACGGGAAGCTCGAGCACTAGGAGTGTAATTATTCAAGCATTGGTTGCTTTAGATAGAATGGGGGAAACGTCAATGCTTCCCCTTTATCTTTAGGGAACTCGGTAATTGAAAAATACAAAATACAAACAAAGAAAAACAACTAGCTCGAAACCATTTGCATTGATGAATTATTTAAAGAGAACACGTTTATTTGTATAAACGTAATAATAATTATTAAAAACCTACAGCTTATATGTATATACTGTGTGAAAGGTTTCCATTTTCGTGTATTCAAAATTAATTTTAACAAAATTAACAAAAACAACTTAGGATTTTACGATTTTGCGATAGTATATATTAAAATCGCAAAATATTAGTAAATATATATATTAGCAGAGTACCCGTTATTCGTACGGGGATGACGTATATTTGTATTGAGTGTTGAGGGAGTTTTCAAGGCCAGTGGGGCGGTGCCCTGATGGAATTTCTAAATAAAAATAGACCTATGTGTTAACCAGGGACCGAAGAATGTCCATGTACAATTTCAGCTCAATGGGTCCAGTAGTTTTTACGTGATTGAGTAACACACACACACACACACACACACACCTTTGTAAATTATACAAATTTGTAATTCGTTGAAAACAATATATTCTAAAAACTAGCATTTAATTTTAAAATATTTTTGGCCTAACCAACATACGTAAAGTATATTAAAAAAATTCAAATTTTTTGGTTCAAATTTTGTGAATTCGGATAAAATTTATGTAGCTAATAGGATGATATAATGAATATAGTAAAAAAATTGATTTTTCATTTTACAGTAATAAAAAACAAGTTTAAAAAAATTAATATTCATAATGTCATTATTATTCAACCAAAAATTAAAAGAGCTGGAGAGATTATAAATATTCCCTATTTGATAGAAAAAAACTTGAACACAAGATATCACAAAAATTACATTTACTTAATCAAACGCGTTTCAACGACAAAGTCGCCATCCTCAGTCATATGAGAAATATAATAACTAAACTATCACTATACTAAATAGTATAGGAAATGTCATAACTGGCGCGTTTGGCTGTGCCAAAACAAAAATTTCAATTTAAATCGTATCTAAAAAATTATAATTCAAATTTAGATACCACAGAAATGGTTTGATAAAATACACACGTATCATGTACAATCAAAAGAATCTGCCAATTTTAATTGGAATTCTATTAATTTTGTTGAAGTCAATCGAGTGGTACAGTATCATAATAAAAACTCATATAACCGCCTGAAAATAAATTTGTCTTACCACTCCAATGTATTTACTTTTATCCGCTGCTCTAGCTCTAGGGCAGTTTATTGTGCTAGCCTTGGCGCAGTCCAATACCCCACCTATTAGAATGGTATTGGATGTTTATCAAATAAGAGTGCACATTACTAGGATATAACTTGCCCATGCAGCCCTCTGCAATCTTATTTCTTTCTTATCGAAATGTAATGATAGACCAATATACAATGGGACGAAATATTTTCATAACATCCGTAAGCAATTGTGTGTAAAAAAACAAAACAAATTTTAGAATTGTTAGTATTAATTACATTTACACTCATATATGAGTCGAATACCATTAAATAATTGAATATTACCATTGTACATATCCGTCACGCCTTTGCTTAATCGTATTAAAGGGACGTCATGTTTCGGAGCCGTAACTTTATCATCAGGTCCTTAATATAATGTCACTCAGAAGAGATCGTCGCACATTAAAACATCACAGGTTAAATATAACTATCACACAAAACGCGCGTAATCCGGAAGGTTTGGAGCGCACCTGGAGGCGGACAATGTTGAACTGACAAGATCAATGTGGCCTTATCAATTGTTGTGTTTCCTTATCTTGATTAAATGATTGATAACCGTGTCATATAGATAATAGGAATGGAATGACAATTGATTAGGTTAGGAATGACAATATATTGATTTTGAAAGAAGTTGATTAAAAAATTAATAATTGCATTTTTTTTCTGGGTACACAAAAAATGTTATTATATTTTTTTCCCTATAATACTTATTAACACGTACAAATTGTTATATATAATTAAATAACTTACGTCTTTCCCTCTAAGTTAAAAAGAATGCCAATACTTTTTGATACATTAACAAGTGAGCTTACGTAGTTATAACCTATTTGTACTTCGTCAATTTCAATAAACCTCCTAAAAGGACATAGTTCGATCCTCAGTCCTAATTATGATGTCAATCTACCTTTTGAGGTAGTTTTAACTGTTTTTACCATAAATGTGTATTGATAAATTTAGTTTGGAATGAATAGTAATTACAATAGTACACTTGTCAATACTGTCATTCTTTTTCAGTATTTGTATTTAATTAAAATGTCAATTTTTAAAGTACATGTAAATTAAACGTATACGTGTATTCTGTTTCGAAATCGTTTAATCTAAAATTTGAAAATATAAAACATAATATTTACAGATTAGATAATTAGGTTTCATTTATACATTTTAATTAATATTATTTTTGTTTCTCTTCATTTTTTTATTAAATTCTGTTTTAAAATCTATTTTTTCTACGAATTATTGTCTTAATTGTACATTAAAAAATAATTGTATGTTATTTTCAAATATGAATTTAATTGTATTTTTATTTTTTTAAATTTTTATTTCATTGTTTTAAGATAAGTAACTTGTGTATATGAAATTCGAGAGCACATCCTATATCAATGGACATTGTAATAATTTTTACATTTTAATTGTGTTGGAAGTTAAAAAGAGAAAAACAATCTGAATCCTGTCGTAATATAAAAATTGAAAGAAACATTACGATGATGAACTAATAAACATCGATTTAAGATTATCCATTATAGAACCTGTTTAGTTCACCATAGTGATGTTTCCAAAATATGTCTCTGTATATATGTCTCTCTCGGCACATATCTCAATTTTTTAATTGGAAATATTATCTATAAGTTTTTAATCTTAGATTTTTTTGTAGTTGTTTAACACATAATGTATTATGTGTTATTTTACAAAAAGGAAAACGTAGTTATTTAAATATTTTTGTAGAACAAGAGTTATTCAAAAGCTTTTATCTCAAAATTGATTGTAACTTGCATCCCACCTCAAGAATAGCTGTGAATATTTCGATAGAATCAAAATAATAAGACAAGTTATTATTAAATAAAATTATTTACTAAGACAAGTTATTAAGTAATAAATAAAATACATTTATTACGTAATTCAGTTATTTTAAGAACGGATTGAGCGATTCGCAGTGAATTATCTGCAAGATGCTATGGTTTACTAGAAATATTATCATTCAAAGTTTGAACGATCACCTTTACACATTCGTGCTTCCTGGAGCTCCAGAAACCTCATGTTAACCTCTAAAAATTAATAATTATAAAACTTATCCTTTCAAACAAGCAATAAGTTGTTCTTAATTTTCTCTCCTTGATTTAATTTTACATAATTCACAGGGCGCCCTTTTCCGCTTTCATCTTCCGTCTTGTAAAAAGAGTTCCTTTTTTGCTCTTTATTATAAATCAAAATATTCTATTAACAAGACTGAACCTGTTAATTATTAAACATTTTCTCTCTAGCAATCAAGGTATCTTATAAAAGTTGCGTTATGTTTAATCACATCGGGAATAGCCAACTGTGTGATTTACAACTTCCGTGTGGATTATCGGAGCTCGCTATCTCTGCTCTTAATGTATTTGGACTGCCTGAGGATTTATTAAAACCCATCTACGCAACGCTTTCCACCGTTATTACTAGTACAATCTCATTCTGCCAAAGTGTTATTACAACAACGTTTATACAGTATTTTGGAAATATATTTTGTTTCCATTAAACGTTGTTTTTATGACGGTAATAACCGAGGTAAAGGGAAAATAAATCAACAAACAATACAGTAGTACATTTGAATAAACCATTTAACGTTTGAATACTTTATGCATCGTTGCACTGTTAGTAAATTTTAATGAAAAACTCTAGCTATTGTAATCTCACTATGTACACAAGACTAAATAAACTATTAAAAAACAATGCATTAACATTCCTAAGTATATACAAAAAAAATTTTCACTATTAATTTCAGTTCCGAGTTTTATTAGAATATGTTCGCTTTGAGGTGAAATGTTTCGGAATGAAGTCAGTCTGTCATGTGTACATCGCTCTACATCTTAAACCGATTTTATTCAAATTTGGTGTGGACATATTTTGCAGTGTCAAGGGACATTTTTCATTTTTTCGATAATTACAAAACTTTAGGGTAACCGCTATGGTAAAAACACAAAAAGAGATTTTTTTTTTTTTTTCAAAATCTCCTCTAATGATTTTATTCACATTTTGTCGGCCTCTAAAGTCTCAAATCAAATCTATCAGTCACCATCTCTTCAAAAATTCCCTATCTTGAATTATTGGAAAAACCAAAAACCTGGCTATGGAGCTGCTAAAAAATACGTAATAACTTATCACAAAATCAGCTCAATCTAGTTCGTTCTAATTTTAGTGAAATGCGAAGATTAATTATTAACACCCAACCCCTGTTCAAAATCCCAAGTAGAAAATATTATCGTTAAGAATAATTAATTGATATAAAGCAATAATGTACTTTATCTATCATCATTAAAAGCACGATTTTAACCGAATATAATTTTCCCTTAGCACGCGTTCATGACCTAAGAGAAGCAAGTTAAAGGCCCGTTTATTATTTTTTTAATTTTTTTTTAATACGGAGTCTATGGTTTATGTTCACTTTACTAACAAATACTGAACTGACATTTTGCTATGAATAGTTTTGTTTTGTTAGTATTGTAAATGGGTCTGTAAGAAAGTTTGTGCAATGTGTTTATACCGTTTATTTAAATTTCTATTAGCCACCATTAGATATGAATAAATTAATCGGTTAGTACGTATGATAAGGGAAACCTATTCTCCCTTATTCTGTTTAAAATTATGTATCAGAAGATAAGTGATAATAATTTGTTTAAACTTTAAGTGTTCCTCCAATATACTAATCAAATTTATTAGTTAGGTTAAATTTGTCCTATATTACAAAAGTTAGTTTTTTTAGTCCTATTAAGTATCCCAGAAATGTTTTGTGCAAGTATTTTATACAAAATTTAGAGTGAGATTGACCACCTGATGTATAATATATACTCGTATTTATGGCAATATAATAGTATTTTTCTAAACATTTTCATATATGAACATGGATAAAGTTCTACCTCATTTTACCTCTGTGAGAGAGAGAAAGAGAGAGGAGGGTGGGAGATTACAATTTCGTTCAAATTTGGTGGTATTCTTATATTGTATGAATCGTAAGAAAAGTTCGTTAAGCAAGGAAATCAATTATAAATTTTGAATTGTTCATTTTTTAATTTACAAACATTGATTTTGAAAATAGCTTCATACTTTTTGTTTTACTGTGTTCCACACTTCAAAATTTGTATCCAATAATTTCCAAATGTGCCTACGACATGAAATAAGGAGCTAAATTACAATAAAAAATATATAGTTTCATATTCTATGATGAATTGTTTATATTATAATTATGGTTTAGACGTTTGGTACACATAAAAGTTCGTTTAATTTCCTGGTGTAATGTAATCCTATAACTTGTGGTTTTTTTTTTTTATAAGTTTTGTCTCTTGAGCCCTAGTTTTAGTCCTGGCTCCCTTTCTTAGTTTATTACTTTTAGTTTTACATTCCAACATGCCCCTAGACTATTTTGGTATTTTTTGGCTATTTTAGTGTTTTTAAATTTGATCATGTTCTAGGTTTATTGCATGATAACGAGAGTTAAATTAAACTCACGAAACGTCGTGTATTAGTTTCATATACTCAAAAGATGAATAGTGTCCGATTAAACTATAGTCTACTAATAACAAAAATGTTAATTACATAAACTTTTCTTTTTAATATTGCCAGTAATATAGTACTTCAGTTTTTTTTTAATCCAGTATGTTTAACTATTTTTACAATATGATTGTTACTGAAACAAACAAAAAACTAGCAACACCAGTAGATCCTATAATAACAGATTTTGTGAAACTATTTTTGTGAAACAGGTTTTTTGAATATTTGCTTACCAAGGTTGAAGTTCCCAAAAGAGCAGACACACAAAAATATTATCTGGTTGGCGAGTTTTATTAAATATAAATCCGTTTCATTCATCTTTGTTCTGTTTAAGTTTCATTCAAAGTGAATGTGTTACGAATAATTAGAGGCTGTAGGCTAATGTCCACGCTCATCAGACCGCTTAGGTGTTATTCAAATGTGTTTCTCCAACCATCCGAGTAAAGAGGCGTAATTTTTAATAAGTTCATTGTTTTATTGTTAGTATTATTACTTTCTGATATATAGGACATAATATATAAAACGAATTATTATGGAAATATAAATATACTTTTAAATGATTTCGGATGTATCCTTTTTACGGGGTATTTAAAAGATTTTTAAAGATGACTCCTGTCCGTGCATTAAGCTGTATATTAAACGCTTGATTTTGTTCATTATTTGTATATTCTCATTTTTTTACCATAACCGTTTATTAGGGAAGAGAAGTATTGTATTTTTATCTTTTTTATAACTCAAAATTTTGAGGGCAGCTCCCATAAAACCAACACTTGAACTTTCGATTTTTTTAAAATAGGTTACCATAACAATTTTGACCAATTTTTTTCTCAATTATGGCCCTTAATGACGTAAATGAAACATACCAGTTTTCATCTCCTACAAAATTTGGAGTTATCAGGAAAAAAAAATTAATTAATTGAAACTATAACAAAATATTTTGTAAAACCCTTCAATTTATTGAGCCTTGGTGACCGTGGTTTTATCAGATACGGCATTTACGAGGCAGCTTTGGTTAAGTCTCTGTTACGATATTCTGTCAGGTTTAAGCTGTCTTGTAGACGTCGTAACTGGTGAAACCTGATCTACAAGACTCAATACATTGTAGAATTAATTTTACAAAATATTGTGTTTTTGTTTCATTTCCCAGGAGTTCTACCAAGTACCTTCAGTCGATTGTATAAATCACTATATATATATCAAAGTTAATTCTAACTGCCATCATGTTCGTTTTAGATTTTGTTCATATTTCTCACGAATTGTAATGTCCTTCTACTTGTGGATTGATACATTGATTTAAATTAAGCCAAATTGACCGAAATAGTTATAACCGATTTCGAGATATTCCACCTTTTTGGAGGTTGTTTGTCTTTCTTTTTCATTTGTTTATTTTTAACTGACAAACTAACAATTTTTGGAAGATGAAATCAATACTTTTTCTTGTTTTCTTAATTTTATCATTTGAGGTATATTTTATCAATACGTTTAGAAGCGATTTTGAGAAAACTAAAATGGTTTATTTTGGTTGAAAGATAGTGATGGTTTTGTTTATTTATTTAGTACTTGTGTGTGGATAAGAATATGTGCAATGTCTTTGCTCGGTTCATTTTTAAAAGTTAGTCTGTAAGGTTTATTTAATATTAGAAAAAGGTTATAACACGTTCATCATGCTTGAATTTCAATGGTTCATCAAATGTCATTATTATCCAATTAATTCATAGCATTATTTATTTTTGGACACTCCAGCAATTTACAGACGAATAGAAAATTCTACTCAGACAGTATGAGAGATTGGGTGCATTGACGCTGAGGATAAATGGCGCCCCTGCTCCACTTGAGGGATCCATTCCAAACCCTTAACTTCGGATTGTCACCGAAATGTTTCTATATTTATTTGATTCTGTCACATATAAGACCAAGTTTATATTGCCGACAATAATTCAAAATAAAGAATTCTGGAAATCATTCACTCTTAGTTTTATTTATGACAGATCAAACATCTCGATACCTATTACAGACCACATCAGTTTACTCAAATTGCAATAGGTTTAAATATTTTTAAATTGTATTTATATTTTACCCATCCCAACTAGCCTCCATGATTTTTCTTTGTTATATAGTACATGCAATAACTTCGGAATAGAATATCTAGATGAGTCTCTTATGCCAGAATGATCTCGAGTATAACATTGTGCAAAGTTTTAATTTTGTTAAAAAATTAAATGATGTTTTGTTTGTATAGTTGTGTGTACGTATAAAAGATTTTTTTTTATTGTTGTTTTAAAATGAATTTAGTGTTATTTTTCTCTTCATAAGTATATAGAAAATATGTGCGTTACTATTTAGAATAATATGTAAGACTTCACAAATTAATGGAAATTCCAAAATGCACACAAAATTATTTATTTAATAAAATAAACCTACATAAAGTATGCGCCAAAACAAACCGTACTGAAATTATGCGTTTAAAAGGTTTTATTTTTTAACAAAGTACAACAGTGAAGTAAACAGAGACTTTCTGTATTGTATAAGCACATGTCACATACCCCCTTCATTACGTTTAGGCAACATTCGTAGCGTTCTTGGAGATTTGATACATTTAATGAAAAGGGGTTGTTGAATTCTTGTTCGGCGATAGTAGTTGGTGGATCGTCTCGGGCAATGATTTCCTTCGCTGTCATCCCCCAAACGAATGCGTTAAGTGGCGAGGGGTTAAGAGAATACGATGGATATGATAAATCTTTTCCTCGGGAATCAAGGTGATCGTCAAACGTTTCTTGAAGCAAATCGAGAGTGTCTAATGCCGTGTGGCTGGTGGCACCACCTTACTGGATCCACTAAGAACCAAAATCCAGGTTTCTAGCACGACACAATATCGCCAGATTTCTTACAAAAGGTTGAATTATTTTATCTCTGTAACGTACCTAGTTTACAATTACAGAATTCCCGTAATCATCTTCAACGAAATAAGGATCCTCGCTGATATAGCCCACACTACAACTATGTCAAGACATTGAAACCCAAGAAAACTCACTGCCTGCCTCTTGATAAAAACGTTTAAATGAACATCACTTTCATCTGAAAACCATACATTTGATAGAAATTCGCGGTTTTTGTTCCTACCATTTGAAGGTTAACCCGTTTGAATTTCAATCCACCAAGATTATTAAACATTCTTCTCAAAGACGTAGCATTGATATCCGGTTTCAAATATGTCTGGCAGATGTTTCTTTTCGGAGACAGTAAGACTTGCTGAAGAAATCTGCCGTGGTTTTAGGTTGTAGTCACGGTGGTTGGACTCCCAGTACACACTTCCCGCTGTGTCGAAACACTACCCGTACAACAAAACTTTTCAACGACATAAAACATTACAGCATTACTTGGCGGCTGCTTGTGAAATTGTTATTGAAAATCAATACCAGTTAGTGCTAAACTTGGACCGCCCAAACGACCTGTTCTGTATGAACAGAAATAATGTTCTACAATAAAAACTTTATAACCATTAGAGCGTAAACTAACATCAAAGTATAAATTAATAATAAGCTGTGTGACGTAATACCAATCAAGAATGGATAAAATTCACCAAAGCTGTTAGAATGTCAGTAATTTGTTTTGGTGCATAACGTATAATGAAATGTATTTTGTCATTGTTCTTTCATTTTATATTATATTAATTTCTCAGATATAATTAATATAAAGAAGGTTATGTATTGGATATTTCTGTTTAAAACTCCAGAATGTAAAATAGTGGGTTTTGGAATTATGTTTGACGTTTAACGACTGTCGTCTGGTACATGTCGTATGTCAGATGTGCAATGCTTCATAGAAATGCGGGGCTAGACTGATTTAGTTCAATTGATTGAAATGTAAATATTAACTCGTGTGCAAAATTGTAAGCACACAAATATTACGGTTCAGGAATAATTGACATAAAACAAAAATGAACTTTGTTTGCTCTCATTAAATGCACGATAATAATAAAATATTATGCTGAGAATATGTTTGTGGTAGCCTACAAGCGAAGAAAGTTTTAGTCCTTATTTAAAGATTGGTTCAAAAACTGAGTCTATGTTTCAATGTCACTTTTTTATTCACAACTACCGAACAGAATTTTTAGCTACGATTATTTTGGTTCATTTTGCTTTGGCGTGGGTGAGTAAAAACTTTTGTACAATGTTTTCGCACCATTTTTTTTTTTGTTTTGTTTTTTTTTACTTTTTTTATATAATTAGCAATTTTGACATATATAAATTGTAACACTTAGGCCTACTATGTACATAAGCCTAGACTACGAAAGATAGGATTAATTTTGTTCCATATTTGACTTAATACATTTCTGTGTATAATATTATGTAATTAGCCAAACACTGATATACATTCTTACTTATATAAACATATGTCCACTATAAAACTATTTAAAAGTCTTTGAAAATCTAGATATTTTAGATAAGTTAGTGAATTAGTGAGTTTTGAATATTATGTGTATTGTCTGTGTTTAAGGGTGAAAGAATATTTATATTCAAGAGTTTGAATATTTGTACAGAGCGTGCGTGTGCAGAAAAATTAGTTTTTACTAAATGACCTAAGTCATTTATATGTGTATAGAATTATACCTACAAGGTGAAAAAAGCCCCGTAATGGTTAAATAACTTTTAAACTTATAAAAGTTAGAAACCCGAAACTTTAGAAATGTTTTTTAGCGTGGAAAAACTATTTTTCATCATACTGCTTCAAAAACAACTTTTTCAATACATGCATTGAGATGCTAAAGTTGTTCTTTTTAGTCCTAGGACCTAAAAACATCAGCTGAGGTCGAAGTCATCAGCTGTTACTTCGTTTATACGAATTAATTATTAAACGAATTAATTAACTATTGTAAAGTATCTATAAAAACAACCGATACTCTCGATTGTAAATAACCATTAAAACAGCTGTTACCATCGATTTCAAGGTAAACAGGTTATAACATTTTAGTTTTTGAGAAATTGTTTTCTTATATTATTTGCGGTATAACGAAAAATATAGTTCATCACTTGGACCAAAAGAAGCTTTTTGATCCTCGCTCATTTTCTGGCCTCGGCTCCGCCTAGGCTGTTAAACTTGAGATTATATTGAAAAGCTTCAATTTTGGTCCTAGTGATGAAATATACTATTATTACATTATAAGGTAAATTCACCTCCACCCAAAATGGAGATTTAGGGGAGAAACTCAAAATATTTTTACACCAGTTGTGTGTATTTTTGTGTATTCTTTAGTATTTTACATATTGTCTGTTTAATATTATTATATTTTTTAGAAGTAAATAAAAAAATACTTGTGACATTTAATACCAGAAACAAGTCAAGTAGAAATATATATATATATATATATATATATATACTGTATATATATATATATATGAACATAGTACTATTCGGACGTATTTTCTTCAAAATCAATACCTTTCCGACGGATTCTCGTCTATTTCGCCTCCGTCGGAATTGTCGTAGTCTTTACTTGTAGTTATACTGACTGATCATGTATCTACCACAAACGAACTCATCAAATATTTCAAATCTGTTTCATTTGTAAAAGTCATTGCCTCTCCATTAATAAATATTTATTATATTTCAATATAAATTCTTTTGATTGTTATTACACGAAGATATATGTTCTTTTAAAATCTTCTTTTTTTTACGGAAGACTAAAAAAACCGGTGATAATAATCCTTGATTTATTATTATTGGTAATTACCAATTATTATTTATTTTTAAAATTTATTATTCTTAGTTATTTAATTTTTTTTATAAACTGATATTTCACAAATTATTGTATATGTAATATTTTTATTAAAAGACAATGGACATGTTCTACATTTTTAATATGAAACTTACTTTTTGTTTTAACTATTGCTGTCTTCCAAAACAAACAATATTATTATTTCGAAGTATGGCCACTGTTAAACACATTCAATAATAAGTTGTATCTGGTCTATACTCAAGGGGATACAATAAGAAATGACAAACTAAATAAATATCGGTTGTGGGGACTGTAAGGGACAAAATAAAAATCTTTTTTTAAAAATTCTTATTTCTTGTTTTGAAATTTCTGAAGTGCACCACTTATTTTAATACGTGTAATTGCCCTACAAACTTCACGATCCCATGGTGCCTGTAAAAAAAAATGTGATAACTTAAAATCTTTAAATAATTTACTAATTTTAATCTTTTGATATTGATGAAAGTAATGTGTTTTGACATGCATTGAAAGACTGAAATTAATAAGAAAACAAAAAGCTAAAGTCTTTTCTTTTACTGTTCAGAGTAAAAGAAAAACAGATAATGCTAGAACGGCTCAGATTGTGGAGTTGAAATCTTGAGGATATCTTGTGTTCGACTTTGCTTCCGTGCTCACTTACGAAGTATTGTTTACACGGTAGGCCTACGTATATCATTAAAAAAGAGTAACATAGTTTTAATAAAATATAAATCATTTTACCTAACACTGCCTCGTATTCATTCTGTTTAAACGCCTAACCAAATGTATTACCACTTAAATTTTTTAATATATTTATACTTTATTATCATTTTTACCCATTTCAGAACAAATGGAGGTTTTCATTTCAAACCTAATGTTTTTTTAATGTTTCAAAAACTTGGGTGATTTTTTTATTTGATGCAATGGGTAAATAATTTCTACATAGGTACAATCAATTTTGTCGTACTCGAAAAGTTTAAAAAATTCTAAAATTTAACATACCTACGAAAAAATGTTTTCTGATTGCTAAAAGTTATTAAACTAATTTTATATCATATAAAATTTCAATGGCTTTTTTACTCCTAAATATATTCTGGACCCTATCCGTCAGGCGTCAATGAGTTTTCTATCAACTGTTAGCAAAAAAAATTATGTTCGAAACAAAGCTCTCAAACGTTTGACTTTTTAGACAAATACTCAAAAATACTATTTTAATGTTTCGTCCAACGATCCCATTAACAGTAAAACATATTAAGTATTATTTTTCTTTCCAATATGGCGTGGATAATTTGGCCTACTACTTTTTTGGAATGTGATTAGTATTTGTATTACGTGAAATTCGATTTGGTTGATATTTGTTTCTCTTTTATGGAGTAAAAGAACAATAAATAAATACGTCCTATTACAATTTATTTATTTATTTTTTTAACTGAAAAAGATATATTATATGTATAGCTAGTTTAGAATGAACAAAAACGTAGAATAAACTTTTGGAAAAGGCGAATGAATTCTGAAATAATAACAAAGGCTTTAATAACGTACGTTAATTAGTATAATTAGTTGCATAAAAAATAGTTTCAAAAACTTATATAGGTATTGCTTGCTAAGACTTACAAAGATTAATCTTTTCAATTATATGTATAGATACTTCAAGGTAGACACTTATTTATTAAGTAAATTAGAACATCAACCGACAAATTTTTTTTTTTTTAAAGTAATAATTTCAACAAAGCAAAACCCATCTATCACTGAATCACTTCCAAAACTCTATCAATTTGCATGTATAGAAAGAACTAAGCTCAAAGCAATACATTCAATAATTCTGACACCACTCGGAACTTTTAATACACTGGACTACTTTTCACAGTGCAATAACTGCCCATCAATCCCGCTGAAAAAATTCAAAATTTTCTTACCCATAAGAACTGCTTAAGGAAGCCAACACAAGGTAAATGTAGTGCCAACAAGTAACTTAGTTACTTGTTGTTGTGTAGTTTATTTAGTTATGCTTTTATATTTTATCCACCTATATAAACTTAAAAAATTGCCTTCTAAATTTCATTTGGAGTTACAAAATAATAAGCGATGACAATCCAAGAATGTTGTACATAATTATAATAAATAATTACTTTATCGCTGACTATATTTAGAAGAAAGAATTATATAAAAATTAATTAATTAATGAATTTAAGAAAGTTGTTTAGTTTTGATTCTCATGTTTTAAATGTCTAATTAGAATGTTTCCTATTTTTCGAAGGTGCAACATTACTTTAATTCCCTTATCAGAACCCAGGTAAATTTAATGGAGACTTTTAAAATAATTTGCTTTACTCTATATTTTATGTAAGTTGCATTTTGATAAAACCGTAGTTAAATAAATGTAATATTGTGTAAAGTTAAAACAAGACTATACCATGGGCGCACCATGGTAGGGTCTCGTATTTGAATCAGTAAAAAAATAAATAAATAAAATCACGCCCATATGTGAAAGTGATAACTACACAGCGAGAATATATTTCAACCTAACATTAAAAATTTCTAAATACATTGTAAAAATATGTTCCACCTACACGTGGTTACACCAAGATGTAAAATGTTTATTGAAATCCCCCCGAACAGTAGGGTGGACATGTTTAAGAATAACAAATGAAACAAAATATTTTATTCAGGTTTTGTAAAACATGTTATTAAAATTTAAAAAAATTAAATACAAACCGTAGTTCTTGCTTCACTTGATTGATGAAATTTAAAATACTTAGAGACTTAGAATCGTTGAAAACGGTGGAGTACATACAGAAATGTATAATTATCTGCCCAAGCATTTCGATTACCAATGACATAACTGTATAATGAACCACTTTTTAATTTTATTTCAATTATTTATGGACGTATGCGTCAGAATAAAGTTTTATGTAATCTAATGTACTATAAGTGTTTATTGTCACAGGAATACATAATGAGCAATATGAGAATGGTATAATAGCTGAAAGGGCTGTTGTAAGATGAGGAAAAAAATTGAAGAAGTTAAGTTTTATGATTATAATTCCGAATGGCAACAACAAAATGGTTAAGTTACTTGACAAAAAATAAAATAAAAATAACTACTTTGAGGATATTCACTTTGCATCCGACTTTGGCTTCTACATTTAATGCTACATGAAATTATGATATAGTATTTTTACAAATATTTTAATAAACTGTCACACATGTTTCTCATATTTTATACTGATAACAAATGGTTAAGTATTTTTTTACTAAGCATTTTTTTTACAGGAAATGAAAAATAAATTCTATAGCAATAAAAAAATTAGGATAAGGTTAAAAATAAAACGCCGAGTAGAATTCCATTAAACATTTCATTAGTTTTATTATACAACAATTTACAAAACATATTACATAATTATGAGTATCTAAGCATCAAAACTATTACTTAATACTTAAATAAGTTGTCTGTTATCAAAATCGTAATCAATCTACAGAAAAGACATGTATTTTTATTGAAAAAATCATCTTTCATTAAAAAAAACACATTTCACAACAATCATACATTAAGTGAAACAATTATACGCTTTGCGTTAAAAATTATACATACAAAAAGATTAGTCAAATAATAGTAGTGATTTTAATTATAAAGTTAATATTTAATACTCTACTTTTCACAACAACAGTTCAAAATACAGTATTAAAACAAGGGGTCATATACAACAAGAATAATAAGTCGAGTTTAGAATTATACAAAAATAACATTAGACAAATAATAGTAGTGATTTTAATTATTAAGTTAACAGGTAATACTCTACTTTTCACAACAGTTCAAAATAACAGAATTAAAACAATGTATCATTTACAACAACAATAATAAGCGGAATTTAGAATTATACAAAAAAATAACATTTGGATATATCTCAAGATATAAAATTAAAGTTATTGCAGAAAAAAGATATATTAATTATTTTATTTTGTTTTATATTCTATATAGCGAGGTACCAACATTATAAATTCATAGTAACACTAAATGGATTTGACAAGATCAGAGGAGACAGACTCTATTGAGAGAGAACTGCAGATTATGTAAAACTTATACATATTCTATATATAACAATTCCTATTTTATTAAACTAGAATACCTCGTATACTGTAGTTATGATAAAACAATCTTGTTTTCAATAGTAAAATGTGTTTATTTTAGTTCTCATAGTGTTAGAATTTTTATGATATTTTTGAGTTAACGTCACATGAACTTGCCCATTTAGAGGCATGCCCTGATAAAATATTATAACTAGTGCCCCATCAGATGAAACACAAGAAAGGCCATTTTGCTATATAACCGAAGATTACTCCAGTCCTATGGTTGGGGAACCTTTGGTCTAGTAGCAATTCTTCTGACTTATAAAGCATGCAATTTGAAAGGTCTATAAACAGTGTCCCTTTAGGTCCATGACCTACCCACCTGCAATCTCATCATTTAAGTCGCCCTGTGACTAAATCTTGGGCTTCTTTGCGATGATATTATTTGGTCTGTAAAGTCATGCACCACTTGGGCCACTTTTTAAAGCCTTACATAGAGATCATATGCCATTCTGTGTATTATTTATTTCATGTTTTTGAGAATGTAGAAAAAAATATAGCGGAATTAAATTAAAATATATCCTGCCACACAACAAAGGTTGTATAGTAAATCAGACTGCAAATAAGTTGATTATATTGAATATTTAAATTTAAAGTCACACTGGACTTTCATAATTTTTTAATCCACTACAATTACTGTGAGTGCTTTTATAAATATTATACTAAAATAAATGGCAAACATATAACCATGTACTAGAACTAAATTGTTTTCCTTTTTGCTTGGAGGCAAAGAACGTATCGGTAATCATCGCCTTATAAAATAGGGAATAAAAACCCTTAAAATAAAGACCCTTCTCGCTAGAATACTGTAATATCTTCAAAGCAATTACAGAATATGTTTTGGTCAAATGATAATTGATAGGAACGAAGGAGAGAGATTGAACCCAAGATAACATGAAGAAAGGTGTAAATTCTTACCCTTACCCTGGTCAAGGGCTTCTCTTGCTGACTTCCTACAGGCTTCCAGATCGTCAGCTGACAAAGCAAAATCTGAACAGAATAAAATATAATGATAAATATTTAAAAAAATTATATTTGAAAAATGTTAATTTTCGTAAGTTCTACTTTTCAAACTTTATTATTGCGTATTAAATAAAAATTGAAGTAAAACATAATATCACCATATTCTTCTTTTTCCCCCCTTTTTTTATTTCAAGTGATTTTGAGATTTTTCAAATAACTATAACCTTTATCGATTCTGGGGTATTAAGCAGTGTGATTTTGTGTTGATAAATATGGAAACTTATTATTTTCCATTTTAGAGAGAAATTTAAACCTTTCAATGGAACAAGAGTATTATATGATAACAACTAAGGCAAATCCAGTAAGGTAACTAAGATATTAAATACAAATAAATTATCAATCCTTAGATAACTGAACTATTAAACATTATTTGTCTTTACTCCCGTTAGCAATTAGTTTTTAAAAGAAAAAAAAGAATATATTATATTACGAAATTTTATTACAATTTAAGTATTTACCTCTTAATTCTTCTGTCGGTTTTTTATAAGTTGATCCTTTTGTAGATTCCTGCTCAGGAATGTTTAATGATGGCAAAACTGTATATTTTATGTTATTAGACAGAGCTAATTTCATAATTTTACTGGTCCTAGTAGACATCTATAAAAAAAAATAATAATTTATCAGACATAGTTTTTTATCAACACAGATTTAAAAATCAAGATTAAAATGCAGTTAAAACTTGATACCAAATAACATAACTTTAAAATTTCCATTTAAAACATACTTTAATAATTTATTGTAGAAGCTGATTTGACTAATTTTATAATTCTCGAAACATTAGTTTAAAAAATTATTCTAGAATGTTTCATCCAATTTAGATTAGTAGTTTTTGAGTCAAATCGTAAATACAAATAAACAACAGTTTTTCTCTTTCAAATAATATAATCATATAATATTGCTAAATAAAGTTGCTAGCAACACTTGATTGAAACTTGGTTTATGTTCCTTTCAGTAAGATATTTTATTGTAAGAAAATCGTATTAACAGTAACTTATGTCTTTTCAAACCCACGGATAGATAAAGATAGCGGTAGAGGGGGGGGGGGAGATTAAGTTAAAAGGATTCCGAATGTTTACTTTATCTATTAGACTTGTTTTTGTAAAAAAATAGTCCAAACAAAGTAGGTAAAAAAGTACAAAAGTCAGTGTGGCGCTCTATTTAGATTACGAAACAAACAATGATGGTTTCTTTTCTCTTATGTTATCAGTAAATACTTTTAGACGTTTCAAATATTTCAGAGACGAAAGTAATTAATTGATATGTATATGTTTTTCATAAGTGAATCTATTATAAACACAAATAAGGAGTTTGTCATAATAGATATATTCGTTATTATGAACTGGTCATGAGGCCATGATGCCAAACTACAAATAAAATAAGATTTCAATTCTTGAGTCATCCAGAAATAGTTAACCTGACGTGGTTCTTACAGAGTACAAGAATATTAATTAGTATACGCTCGATTTGAATGGTACAGTTTTACGATTTAGTTTTTCACCAAATTGTATTGAATAGTTTGAACAATTGTGAACTATTACAAATATGGTTCATTTTCTAATATTAACTAAAAACTCCCTAATATACATTTTTAGAGAGACACCAATATGTTTAGCTTGGTCATCAACAGTACAAACTCTTGTTTTTACAAACCACAAAAATTCGATATTAACATAAAGACTGGCAAAGACGAAGCTATAAATAATTATACTTACATGAGATGTGAAATAAAAACTGCTACTCTTTCAAAGTTGAATATTTCAAAAAAGGGTTTTCATATTTTAGTTTTTTTTTTTTTTTACTTTGAAAGATAACTTTAATTTAATAGTATAAAATTAATAAATGAGCATAATTGAATACCCATCCCGAGAATAAAACTTTTCAAAATAATATAAACTGTCTATTTAAACGTAGTTTCATAGAAATTAATGTATGTCCCGTCATGTTTATCGAAATAGGCTCTAATGATTTCATTAATTTTAGCTCATTTTGCCTAAGGACTCAAATAAAATAAATTCGATGCTTATAAAAAAATATATGTTCTGAAGTAATCATTTAAAATATATAATGAACAATATTTGTAATAACTAGAATAACTCAAAATAGTCCAAACGATTTCGGTAACATTTTGGTGAAAAATGAAGATCTAAAACTCAAACCAAAAGTTTAATAATATTCCAGTACTCTGTGAATACTTTACATTTGTTTAGGACTATTCAAAGTTTAGGACCGAAGTGAAAAGTACTATTCCGATCAATAAATGACACTTGTTCACTTACTAAACAGTGCCTGATCAATCAATGGAAAAACAACGTAGACAGTTTTGTAATTTGTACGTTTTGAAGTAAAAATTCATTTTGAATTTTTTTAAAATTAAAAAGACACTCTTTAAATTTAAGTTGTATACAGCAAACTTTACATGAAACACCACTGAGTGTGAATATTACAAATCAAATAATGTTCATTTTTCTTTATGTGCCGATTTTAATTTTTTTTTTTAATGAAATAAATACTGAATTCAGTCATAAATAAGTAAGCAAATTTGATTGATATATTATAGACGTAGGTAGATGTCGGCAACAAGTATAGAGTCATAAACCTTCCTTGCCTAGAACATTTAAAACTATTACAAAAATTTCCCTTTTTTGCAATATGTCATAGCTATGACACAAGTGTTAAAATAAACTGTGTGACAGAAATGTGCAGATTTTCGTTAAAAGCCCTCTGAAATAGGGCTGTAAATCTGCCTGACCTAAACAAGTTCAAAGATAATTTTGCCGGTGGACTCCTTCAAGGTTGTACATGGCTGGAGGGTTGGGCCGATGAATAGCTGGGGTAGGCCGGCAAGTAAATCCCATTAGTCACGCCTCTCCGAATACTCCACTTAAAACCGAAAATGTTATAAATATGCATTATTTGAGAATAAACTTGATACTGTAATCTTAGTTATCAATAAACAAACAATTAAGTGTTTGTCTCATGTTAATTGGCCGAGAAACATATATTCAATAAAACTTGATATAAAACAGTTTATATATTTATAGTTAATGTACACTTTTCTTAGTCATTCAATCAGAAAAGTATTTAATTAATCTAGATTGAACTTGTTTTCTAAATGGATTACATGGAGCTGAATCAATTAGTATATTAGTATGGATATGCCATCAATTATTACACAACATGAAATTTTAGAATGGTGGAACAAATTGTAATTTTCTTAGTTACAGTCAGAATTCTATCAAATTCATTTCCTAAACGATTAACATTGAAATCTGCAATTACTGGATTAGGTTGAATAAAATGATTTTTTTATGTTATTCAACAGCTTACGATTCTTAGGTAAATAGGCAGTGAGAATGGATGCTTGTGGATGAGTGTGAATTATAATTATTGTGGATGAGTGTGTCCTTCTGTTGTTATAAAACAATTTAACAATTTGCTGCTAAGAAGTTTTGGTTTCTATAGTTAAACATTTTCGTGAAAAACAGTTGGGACAATGGCTCATGGTTGATCACGGCGGGAAAATATAGAGTATTATAATTGTATATTGTTTATCCATATCAATAATACATTGTAGAGTCTTATACCAATATATTTGTCTTTTAATTATAAAATCTCAAATTATGCAACAACTGTGAAGTTAGCCGTACAATTTACGACTGTGAATTGCGACAAGTGATTTTGTCTTACAATAAAACATATTAAATAGTTCATGTGACTTGCGTACGGATTTATTGTTATTGGGCTTAGCACAATACATTTTTATAAAATAGTTCAGCAAACAAAAACCACTTCTTTACACGTAATTAACTTAATGTAATCATAAAAAGAAGGAGAATAAATTTTATTACTTGGAAATAAACAGTTATATGGTTTCAAAAATTAAAATTTACTCAACCTGACTTTATCTGATTTTTTAAAAGCATAATTAATTAAGCCATACTATTCAATAAATAATTAAGAATACAAGTCTATCTTGATACCGAATAACTTAAATTTTTTAAATTTCATTTAAAATATGCTATGATATGACTAAATATTTAGACTATTTTTACCAAAAAAAAAAATGTTTTACGAAATTGTACAAGAAAACAAAATTTATGGTTCATGGTTCATGTTCATGGTTCATAACTGGGCACATTCGTTTGAATCGTATTCGATTTTTGTAATCTATCTAAAACATGTCAAAATCAGTTGAACCTAGATTGGGATATTCGACCAAAATGTAATTAAAATCAAAATTTTGTTTAATTTTAACATTTTACGTCAAAGTTAATTTATTTATATTTTTATGTATATGATTGAAAATTTAAGTTTTAATTTCATAATTTTGTAGTCAATATTAAAATAATAATAATAATTTTATTGCAATGATGAGATGAATAATTTATCTTGCAATGACACCTCTGACAGTCAATAATCAAGAGAATATTAAAAATCAAGAAAGCTATGGTCAAAATTTAAATTCCTTTCATTAAAGACGTTAATTTTTATTATTACTATATATTACAACAAAATTAAACTATTTCCAACACTAAATAATATTAAACTATAAAATATCTTAGTAAAAATAACTTACCTTTACGGGTTGTTGTAGAACTCGTGACAGAACGAACAATGAACAAACAGTACAGCCACAGCCGACTTCTTGGTTCTTTGACAGTTGTTCAACGTTGACTAAGTAGGGGTAAAAGAGACTAAGTAGGGGTATCAGTCTTTTTGGTTATATGAAATTGTAGCTTTTATTGGAATCTAAATAGACATTAGGTAAAGATAGTCCTAGACAAAATTATAAATATTTAAAATTAAATATTGTTTGGCCTACTAGTCAGTATCTACATCATTGTTTTAAAATGTAACGTTTGGTGATACTTTTCTAGTTTTACGATTTTTTTTAGAAAAGGTGCAGTGTGTATTATCATATACATAAACACAATCATATGAATCAGAGAATTTAATGGAGCAATACATTATTTATTAGTATAGAAGATAATATGTTACTGAACGACATCTGTGGTTGCATCAACCCTCTGACAAATCGCAGTGTAGCTTATTTTATGTACAGAATATACCTTGCTTTATGATATAAGTTTTGATTTTTTTGTACACCTTAAACACACAAAAACTCATAATTTTTCAAGAAAGAATACAAACTTAACTACATCTGTAGATAACTCATTGCTGTTTATCGCTAACTAAAGTTGTGAAGTATCTATTTATAATTGCTTAAAATATGTATATATACGTACCGGGTGTTATAAAATGAATAACAGGGTTTTAAGTGTGTAGTATTTATTACATTTAACTTACAATCATAAATAATACATTTTATGTAAGAGAAACTTAGACAGTTTTCCCATAAGTATTCAATGTGAGCCCCATTCGTCACACGGTACACATCGAGTCGGTAGCCGAGTTTGTCCCAAACCATGATCAGTGTGTTTGGAGTAATTGTTGCAACAACTGCTTCAATATTGTTTCTTAAGTCGGGTTGGTCAGCTAGTAGCGGAGTCACATACACGTGAACCTTTATTTATGTCCACTTTAGGTGTATTCGATTCGTCACTGAAGAACCAGAAAATCTTCACCGTCATATATCGTTTGCAAAGTTGGCACTTATACCGTAGTCTATAGGCTTTAGAGCTTGTAACAACTGCAAACGATAAGGATGTAGTTGTAAGCGTCTCCTTAAAACTCTACACACAGACGTCACTGGAATTGCTAATTCACTACTAGCTTCCGAACTGAGTTCTTCAAAACCAAATAGTTGTGGTTTGATTGGTGTAGCTGGTGTATCACTGAAGAGGACAACCTTGTCGTTGAAACGCGTCTGATACTTAGGTGTATTTTTTATGAGGATTGTCTTCTGTGTGTTTGTTACACTGTATAGTTTTTCTCATAAGTCAAGCTCAACATTTAATATATTCTATTCAATAGTCGCCATCCTTACCACAAGCGCTGTATAAGGAAGTCAGAGGAAACAGTGCATGCGTGCCAACAAAACTGTTTGAGTTGTTCTTTCTCTTGATGTATTATTTATAATAATTAGTTAATAGTATTAAATAGTACAAAGCCTGAAAACTCCAATATTCATTTTGAAACACCCCGTATATTTTTTTGTAATATTATTTTATTTAAGTGATCAAATTTTCACGTTTCTATCGTTATTAGTGTAAAAATTTCAATTAAAAAGTCGATGTTCAATTCAAAAGTTAACCTGTATTTTACATTTACAATGGTGGTATGTCATAAATTACGAACCGAATCATGTATTCATTTGAAATTATCAGAGAATGTTTGTATTGTCATTATGAACTAATGTCCACAATATCAAGTGGATAAAGAGATTTGTTTATTTGTTATGACCAATCAAGATACGACTTTCTACTAAATCTCATTCTCATTTTCTAGAAGTTCTATTTCATTCATAAAATTTTCACGCTTCTATCGTTATTAGTGTAAATATTTCATTTAAAAAGTCGATGTTCAAAAGTTAACCTGTATTTTACATTTACAATAATGGTATGTCATAAATTACGAACCGAAATTACCGAATCATGTATTCATTTGAAATCATCAGAGAATGTTTGTATTGTCATTATGAGCTAATGTCCACAATATTAAGTGGATAAAGAGATTTGTTTATTTGTTATGACCAATCAAGATACGACTTTCTACTAAATCTCATTCTCATTTTCTAGAAGTTCTATTTCATTCATAAAATTTTCACTTTTCTATCGTTATTAGTGTAAATATTTCATTTAAAAAGTCGATGTTCAAAAGTTAACCTGTATTTTACATTTACAATAATGGTATGTCATAAATTACGAACCGAAATTACCGAATCATGTATTCATTTGAAATCATCAGAGAATGTTTGTATTGTCATTATGAGCTAATGTCCACAATATTAAGTGGATAAAGAGATTTGTTTATTTGTTATGACCATTCAAGATACGACTTTCTACTAAATCTCATTCTCATTTTCTAGAAGTTCTATTTAATTGATAAAATTTTCACGTTTCTATCGTTATTAGTGTAAAAATTTCATTTAAAAAGTCGATGTTCAATTCAAAAGTTAACCTGTCTTTTCATTTACAATGGTGTTATGTCATAAATTACGAACGAAATCATGTATTCTTTTGAAATTATCAGAGAATGTTTGTATTGTCATTATGAGCTAATGTCCACAATATTAAGTGGATAAAGAGATTTGTTTATTTGTTATAACCATTCAAAATACGACTTTCTACTAAATCTCATTCTCATTTTCTAGAAGTTCTATTTAATTGATAAAATTTTCACGTTTCTATCGTTATTAGTGTAAAAATTTCATTTAAAAAGTCGATGTTCAATTCAAAAGTTAACCTGTCTTTTCATTTACAATGGTGTTATGTCATAAATTACAAACGAAATTATGTATTCTTTTGAAATTATCAGAGAATGTTTGTATTGTCATTATGAACTAATGTCCACAATAACAAGTGGATAAAGAGATTTGTTTATTTGTTATGACCATTCAAGATACGACTTTCTACTAAATCTCATTCTCATTTTCTAGAAGTTCTATTTCATTGATACAATTTTCACTTTTCTATCGTTATTAGTGTAAAAATTTCATTTAAAAAGTCTATGTTCAAAAGTTAACCTGTATTTTACATTTACAATGGTGTTATGTCATAAATTACGAACCGAATCATGTATTCATTTGAAATTATCGGAGAATGTTTGTATTGTCATTATGAACTAATGTCCACAATAACAAGTGTATAAAATGATTTGTTTATTTGTTATGACCATCAAGATACGACTTTCTACTAAATCTCATTCTCATTTTCTAGAAGTTCTATTTAATTGATAAAATTTTCACGTTTCTATCGTTATTAGTGTAAAAATTTCACTTAAAAAGTCGATGTTCAATTCAAAAGTTAACCTGTCTTTTCATTTACAATGGTGTTATGTCATAAATTACGAACGAAATCATGTATTCTTTTGAAATTATCAGAGAATGTTTGTATTGTCATTATGAGCTAATGTCCACAATATTAAGTGGATAAAGAGATTTGTTTATTTGTTATAACCTTTCAAGATACGACTTTCTACTAAATCTCATTCTCATTTTCTAGAAGTTCTATTTAATTGATAAAATTTTCACGTTTCTATCGTTATTAGTGTAAAAATTTCATTTAAAAAGTCTATGTTCAAAAGTTAACCTGTATTTTACATTTACAATGGTGTTATGTCATAAATTACTAACCGAATCACGTATTCATTTGAAATTATCGGAGAATGTTTGTATTGTCATTATGAACTAATGTCCACAATAACAAGTGGATAAAATGATTTGTTTATTTGTTATAACCATTCAAAATACGACTTTCTACTAAATCTCCTTCTCATTTTCTAGAAGTTCTTTTTAATTGATAAAATTTTCACGTTTCTATCGTTATTAGTGTAAAAAGTTCACTTAAAAAGTCGATGTTCAATTCAAAAGTTAACCTGTCTTTTCATTTACAATGGTGTTATGTCATAAATTACGAACGAAATCATGTATTCTTTTGAAATTATCAGAGAATGTTTGTATTGTCATTATGAGCTAATGTCCACAATATTAAGTGGATAAAGAGATTCGTTTATTTTTTATAACCTTTCAAGATACGACTTTCTACTAAATCTCATTCTCATTTTCTAGAAGTTCTATTTAATTGATAAAATTTTCACGTTTCTATCGTTATTAGTGTAAAAATTTCATTTAAAAAGTCTATGTTCAAAAGTTAACCTGTATTTTACATTTACAATGGTGTTATGTCATAAATTACTAACCGAATCATGTATTCATTTGAAATTATCGGAGAATGTTTGTATTGTCATTATGAACTAATGTCCACAATAACAAGTGGATAAAATGATTTGTTTATTTGTTATAACCATTCAAAATACGACTTTCTACTAAATCTCCTTCTCATTTTCTAGAAGTTCTTTTTAATTGATAAAATTTTCACGTTTCTATCGTTATTAGTGTAAAAAGTTCACTTAAAAAGTCGATGTTCAATTCAAAAGTTAACCTGTCTTTTCATTTACAATGGTGTTATGTCATAAATTACGAACGAAATCATGTATTCTTTTGAAATTATCAGAGAATGTTTGTATTGTCATTATGAGCTAATGTCCACAATATTAAGTGGATAAAGAGATTCGTTTATTTTTTATAACCTTTCAAGATACGACTTTCTACTAAATCTCATTCTCATTTTCTAGAAGTTCTATTTAATTGATAAAATTTTCACGTTTCTATCGTTATTAGTGTAAAAATTTCATTTAAAAAGTCTATGTTCAAAAGTTAACCTGTATTTTACATTTACAATGGTGTTATGTCATAAATTACTAACCGAATCATGTATTCATTTGAAATTATCGGAGAATGTTTGTATTGTCATTATGAACTAATGTCCACAATAACAAGTGGATAAAATGATTTGTTTATTTGTTATAACCATTCAAAATACGACTTTCTACTAAATCTCCTTCTCATTTTCTAGAAGTTCTTTTTAATTGATAAAATTTTCACGTTTCTATCGTTATTAGTGTAAAAATTTCATTTAAAAAGTCGATGTTCAATTCAAAAGTTAACCTGTCTTTTCATTTACAATGGTGTTATGTCATAAATTACAAACGAAATTATGTATTCTTTTGAAATTATCAGAGAATGTTTGTATTGTCATTATGAACTAATGTCCACAATAACAAGTGGATAAAGAGATTTGTTTATTTGTTATGACCATTCAAGATACGACTTTCTACTAAATCTCATTCTCATTTTCTAGAAGTTCTATTTCATTGATAAAATTTTCACTTTTCTATCGTTATTAGTGTAAAAATTTCATTTAAAAAGTCGATGTTCAAAAGTTAACCTGTATTTTACATTTACAATGGTGTTATGTCATAAATTACGAACCGAATCATGTATTCATTTGAAATTATTGGAGAATGTTTGTATTGTCATTATGAACTAATGTCCACAATAACAAGTGGATAAAATGATTTGTTTATTTGTTATGACCATCAAGATACGACTTTCTACTAAATCTCATTCTCATTTTCTAGAAGTTCTATTTAATTGATAAAATTTTCACGTTTCTATCGTTATTAGTGTAAAAATTTCACTTAAAAAGTCGATGTTCAATTCAAAAGTTAACCTGTCTTTTCATTTACAATGGTGTTATGTCATAAATTACGAACGAAATCATGTATTCTTTTGAAATTATCAGAGAATGTTTGTATTGTCATTATGAGCTAATGTCCACAATATTAAGTGGATAAAGAGATTTGTTTATTTGTTATAACCTTTCAAGATACGACTTTCTACTAAATCTCATTCTCATTTTCTAGAAGTTCTATTTAATTGATAAAATTTTCACGTTTCTATCGTTATTAGTGTAAAAATTTCATTTAAAAAGTCTATGTTCAAAAGTTAACCTGTATTTTACATTTACAATGGTGTTATGTCATAAATTACTAACCGAATCACGTATTCATTTGAAATTATCGGAGAATGTTTGTATTGTCATTATGAACTAATGTCCACAATAACAAGTGGATAAAATGATTTGTTTATTTGTTATAACCATTCAAAATACGACTTTCTACTAAATCTCCTTCTCATTTTCTAGAAGTTCTTTTTAATTGATAAAATTTTCACGTTTCTATCGTTATTAGTGTAAAAAGTTCACTTAAAAAGTCGATGTTCAATTCAAAAGTTAACCTGTCTTTTCATTTACAATGGTGTTATGTCATAAATTACGAACGAAATCATGTATTCTTTTGAAATTATCAGAGAATGTTTGTATTGTCATTATGAGCTAATGTCCACAATATTAAGTGGATAAAGAGATTCGTTTATTTTTTATAACCTTTCAAGATACGACTTTCTACTAAATCTCATTCTCATTTTCTAGAAGTTCTATTTAATTGATAAAATTTTCACGTTTCTATCGTTATTAGTGTAAAAATTTCATTTAAAAAGTCTATGTTCAAAAGTTAACCTGTATTTTACATTTACAATGGTGTTATGTCATAAATTACTAACCGAATCATGTATTCATTTGAAATTATCGGAGAATGTTTGTATTGTCATTATGAACTAATGTCCACAATAACAAGTGGATAAAATGATTTGTTTATTTGTTATAACCATTCAAAATACGACTTTCTACTAAATCTCCTTCTCATTTTCTAGAAGTTCTTTTTAATTGATAAAATTTTCACGTTTCTATCGTTATTAGTGTAAAAAGTTCACTTAAAAAGTCGATGTTCAATTCAAAAGTTAACCTGTCTTTTCATTTACAATGGTGTTATGTCATAAATTACGAACGAAATCATGTATTCTTTTGAAATTATCAGAGAATGTTTGTATTGTCATTATGAGCTAATGTCCACAATATTAAGTGGATAAAGAGATTCGTTTATTTTTTATAACCTTTCAAGATACGACTTTCTACTAAATCTCATTCTCATTTTCTAGAAGTTCTATTTAATTGATAAAATTTTCACGTTTCTATCGTTATTAGTGTAAAAATTTCATTTAAAAAGTCTATGTTCAAAAGTTAACCTGTATTTTACATTTACAATGGTGTTATGTCATAAATTACTAACCGAATCATGTATTCATTTGAAATTATCGGAGAATGTTTGTATTGTCATTATGAACTAATGTCCACAATAACAAGTGGATAAAATGATTTGTTTATTTGTTATAACCATTCAAAATACGACTTTCTACTAAATCTCCTTCTCATTTTCTAGAAGTTCTTTTTAATTGATAAAATTTTCACGTTTCTATCGTTATTAGTGTAAAAATTTCATTTAAAAAGTCGATGTTCAATTCAAAAGTTAACCTGTCTTTTCATTTACAATGGTGTTATGTCATAAATTACAAACGAAATTATGTATTCTTTTGAAATTATCAGAGAATGTTTGTATTGTCATTATGAACTAATGTCCACAATAACAAGTGGATAAAGAGATTTGTTTATTTGTTATGACCATTCAAGATACGACTTTCTACTAAATCTCATTCTCATTTTCTAGAAGTTCTATTTCATTGATAAAATTTTCACTTTTCTATCGTTATTAGTGTAAAAATTTCATTTAAAAAGTCGATGTTCAAAAGTTAACCTGTATTTTACATTTACAATGGTGTTATGTCATAAATTACGAACCGAATCATGTATTCATTTGAAATTATTGGAGAATGTTTGTATTGTCATTATGAACTAATGTCCACAATAACAAGTGGATAAAATGATTTGTTTATTTGTTATGACCATCAAGATACGACTTTCTACTAAATCTCATTCTCATTTTCTAGAAGTTCTATTTAATTGATAAAATTTTCACGTTTCTATCGTTATTAGTGTAAAAATTTCACTTAAAAAGTCGATGTTCAATTCAAAAGTTAACCTGTCTTTTCATTTACAATGGTGTTATGTCATAAATTACGAACGAAATCATGTATTCTTTTGAAATTATCAGAGAATGTTTGTATTGTCATTATGAGCTAATGTCCACAATATTAAGTGGATAAAGAGATTTGTTTATTTGTTATAACCTTTCAAGATACGACTTTCTACTAAATCTCATTCTCATTTTCTAGAAGTTCTATTTAATTGATAAAATTTTCACGTTTCTTTCGTTATTAGTGTAAAAATTTCATTTAAAAAGTCGATGTTCAAAAGTTAACCTGTATTTTACATTTACAATGGTGGTATGTCATAAATTACGAACCGAATCACGTATTCATTTGAAATCATCAGAGAATGTTTGTATTGTCATTATGAACTAATGTCCACAATATTAAGTGGATAAAGAGATTTGTTTATTTGTTATGACCATTCAAGATACGACTTTCTACTAAATCTCATTCTCATTTTCTAGAAGTTCTATTTCATTGATAAAATTTTCACTTTTCTATCGTTATTAGTGTAAACATTTCATTTAAAAAGTCGATGTTCAAAAGTTAAATTGTATTTTACATTTACAATGGTGTTATGTCATAAATTACGAACCGAATCATGTATTCATTTGAAATCATCAGAGAATGTTTGTATTTTCATTATGAACTAATGTCCACAATAACAAGTGGATAAAATGATTTGTTTATTTGTTATGACCAATCGAGATACGACTTTCTACTTAATCTCATTCTCATTTTCTCGTTCTCATTTAAGTTGTATTTAAGTGTTAAAATGTTAAGTCAACCTCAATATTTGAGTTATTTAAATTAAAACTTAGGAGTTGTGTGAAAACATTACCACATACCAAATTCGATAAAACTCGGTCTACTAGTTTGGGTCATACTTTACATACAACAGAGAGACGACAGACTGACATAATTCCCACAATTACTTTTTTGGCTCTTATAGGACTTCAAAACGGATAGCCTATATCCGCGAAAAACTCAACATGTTTTTCAATAGTCAAAATTTATATTTTAATCCGTGCTGTCTGTGTGCGTAGTACTCTTCCCCCACACTAATAATTTAATTTATTTCATACATTTCATTAATTTACCAGTTCGATTGTTGTCAGTATACTGTAAATAAACCATATATGCCATTTTGTTATAGATTTAGGTTTTTAAATACGCATGCTCATTTGAAAATAAAATGAGCTGTTATATGACAGCGATCAAGGTTTCTTTTTTAAATTATATGGAGGAAGGATAATAACTTATATGATTTTATTGTACTGGTTTTTATCTTTTATTTGGTAGTCTACTTCATATTTCCCATTTTAGCAATACATATTACCATTTAAACAAAATATGTAAGCTGCTATTATCATTACGACAAAAAGTTTATTCACCAAGTCGGTTACAACGTACAATATATAAAAAGTTTTTTTTAAAATTTTTTATATATATATATAATTATATATCTCGGACCATTTGGGCGTGATGCTTACACAGAGTTACAGATAGGCAGACAGACAAGAAACGTGAAAGCTTTTAGTTTTGCATAAAAATGCCACAAATCAGATCGATATAGTGAAGTCAGTAAAAATAAATTAGAAAGAAAGCCTTTAATAAATAAAATGCAAATAACAAATAACGAAGTTTGCAAAAAAAACAAGAGTTTCTAAAATATGACGGCTGTAGTTCCTGAACTATTGCGCTTAGTTTAACATCGTCTAGAATAAAAGCGAATGTTTCAACCGAAAATGCCGTAGAAAATAGGTGTTACTCTTTTAAAAAACACGTAGGCCGCAATAATTATGGAAAATAACATTCGTTTTTCATAAAGAAGAGTATTCTATTCACCTAGTTAATTACAGTACCTATGCAATATATACAGAGTTTAATAAAAATATATCTATCGGTTTGGCATAATGCTTGCACATTCATTGTTGCAGACAGACACAGATGCACTGATACTATTGGGTTTGCTTTATAATGTTACAAAACAGATAGATATAGTGAAATGAAGCAACAATCATTGAATAAAGAAAACAACAATTAATTTTTACTTTCTGACTAATATAGAAGGAAAGTAATGGTATCATGAAAATTATTGTAATGGAGATTTTAACGGATATGTACGTTTTGAGGTCCACTGAAATTAATTTAGACCATTTTTTCAAGAGTCCGTGAGTCTATGAACACCTTAACTCCCAAACGGTTTAACCGATGAAGCTGACATTTTGCACACTTGGTTTACAGTAGAATAGTAATATCCCAAATATTTTTATGTGTGTTGTAGTAGCGGAACTAGTAATAACGTAAATAATTACCACAACTTATTACTTTCGGAAAATTTTGTGAACGATTTAAGCTCAGAAAAGGAAATTTGGTGTATTACATTTCCTCAGTAAATGGAACGAATCCTATTGATTTTTATAACGCTATGTCAAACAGGGGTGCCACTATACACAAAAAGTGAAAAACGTGATGCGCGATTATTTTTTGAACCCGTTACTACAGAAACGAAATTAGTATACACATTGCCACTGTAAAAAATGCATCCAAACTTTAAGGTAGCGACATCAAACCTGTTAAATGGATGGTCGGGAAGTACGCTACTTATCGGCAAGAATGTGAAATTGCGTAAGTATGAAACAGGAAAACAGTAGAGTAATATATGTGAAAATTCCTGTGGTTATTTGACCAACCTTTCGTCCGTATACCAGACATTAGAAATTTTTAGATTTAAAATCTTACCGAATTTGGACAAAAGGTTTTTGCATTTTGTGGCTGATAAACCAAATGTTAGATTTTTTATTTTATTTTACCAACGATTATGCCACAAAACCCGCTAATCCGTGCGTCTATCGACGAATTGTTCTTTAATTTTGAAATTTAAAGTGTTAGGTTTATATATTTTATGGCTACCGTGAAGAACGATTGAGGTACGATTCTCAAATTACTTTAGTACAAAACGTCTGGTCAAATGAAAGACAACGAATTTCGCTAAACGTTGTAAATTTCTATACTTCAAACCTTTAAAACGACTTTAGGGGGACAAGGCCAAACATAAGTGTCAATTCTTAAAATACTCCGGCCACTCTTTGGTAGATGAGACATGATTTACAACCTAGTGTTTGAGACAGTGCCGCACGAGGGACAAGGTCTTGTGGGCGCACATGTTTACTCCTTTATTTGGTAAATTGACACTTGACAGTCTCGTGGTTACTTTTATAACACTCATGTTACAATTTTAACTTGTCTATATTAAAGGACACATTTATCTGGTCTTATTATTTCTTCTTCATGGATGATTTATGAGTGTGTAAGTCTCTCCTTCTTTTAGTTGAGAAAGAGGTAATTTTTAACTGTGGAATGGCATAGTTTACTATCTACAAAATCATTCGTATAAGTGTAGAAATCAGTAAAATACGTAAACAGTTTTGTTTGTTCTTCGAGTGTTAAAATGTCTTTATCGCTCTCTGCTACGCCTCGGGCGGCAACTTTTTCTCTCGTTCGATTAAGACCTACTAACGCTCTTAATAAATAACAAAATCTGATTTATCATTTTCTTCCTTTAATTGAGCGTTTATGGATGTCAAAGTCAATTTTTTAAAATAAATAAGTTAACAGTTAACACGAAATTAACACTTTTTAATGATTAATTTTTATTTTCTCCATTGATTTCTTCAAAACATAATACATTTTATTTTCAGTAGTTGAATAAACTTGTACTTAATTTTGTTTGTTTCAACCGCAATCAAATTAATATAGCAATAAAATCACTGGCCGAATTTGATATCAATCGACACAGAATTAAACACGGAAAGACCGGAGACAATAGAAACAAGCTTTGAGTGCTAGTGAGTAACTCTCCGGTGCACTCAACTACACTGTTAAATAAAAATCTATATTTATTACTGTTTTATAATCACGTTTTTGAAATCTATTGGTGCTACATAATGCACAAACAATCGAATTTGTAGGATAACTCGGTGATCAGAAAAAGCAAACATACTCATGAAAAATTAATAACATTTTTTTAATTAACCTAAAAATCTTAAATTTCAGTAAATAATGTGCAGATCAATTTGACGACAATCAGTTTCAGAAGACTAAGAAAATATAAAAAATCTGTGTGAACGTTAAAAATCGCACATTTTGAGCTTAATGTGCGCCCTAGAGCGGAATGACATGCAAGATCTTACAAAGATTTATTAGACAAACAACCCTTATAAACAAGTTTAATAACACTTCTAATTGTAAACAATTCTGTATTTACCCTGATGATTATCCATATATATTCATCCCACACTCATTTCGTTTGTATATTTGTGTGTCGGCCTTAGCGAGTTGCGATGCTGAATTAGTCTGAATAAAACACCAATCATTACACTTGGTACATACTAACGATTTAATCGTTTTTGTGTCACCTTTGAAAGTTGCTGTTAGCCTATTGCTTTTAATTTCAAAATTATAATATGAAAAAAATATTTAAAAGTTTTAGTTTACTTATTCCAAAAACATGGGTAAAACTCTATAAAACTATTCTTATTTTACCAAATAGGTTTTTAGTTACAATGTTAAATTTTGCAAATGAAACTAATTAGTTTTTTATTTAGGTAACAAGGTTTTTATTTTAAGTACATTTAAATTTCTCATAAAAAAATCCCAGCGATATCATCTATGGAATATTTTAAACAATCTGTAACGTGG
This sequence comes from Aphrophora alni, assembly GCA_963513935.1. Taxonomy (NCBI): domain Eukaryota; kingdom Metazoa; phylum Arthropoda; class Insecta; order Hemiptera; family Aphrophoridae; genus Aphrophora; species Aphrophora alni. The sequence continues at coordinate 125,032,166 of OY740766.1, read as the reverse complement.
ATATGTTTACATTTTTTTCGAAAATTAGAATACGTGTACTGTTGTTTAGTCTAACTCAAGAACAGGCGAACCGATTTTTATGATACTTAGTACTTAAATTAAAACCAACTCGTTGTGTTGTCTCAAATTAAAACCCATCAGTCTCTTTGTTATCTAAATACTATTCATACGTCGTCCAAACAAAATTTAGAGCTGCAAGGATTTAAAATTGTATGGCAGGAGATTAAAAGAAATTTTTGTGAGAAGAAGCACAGTGTCATTCATTGGTAGAATATAAAACCTATCAGTATCTCTGTTATCTAAATACTAGTCATACGTCCGAACAAAAAAAGAGCTGGGAGGATTTACGATAGTATGACAGGAGAGTAAAAGAAATTTTGGTGAGAGGAAGCACAGTGTCATTCATTGGTAGAGTAAATAAACATTATTATTATTGTTAATGACAAGTATAACAGTATAAATATTTTTGTTTTTATTGATATAGTGGCATTTTCGAAACTTAATAAACATGTTTACAGTAAGTACGTTTTGTTTAAGGGCACCCAAAATCAGGATTTTTTTTTCGAAATTTTGTTTTGGTGGTTTATTTTGCTCCAGAATTTTCTATATCCAACTATTTATAATACTTACATATAAGCAGTTGCTGACACGTAAAAAAAATAATTAAAAAAGCCTTACAAACCATTTCGGCAATAATTTTACAGAACTATGTGCTCTCGAGCTGCAGTACTTTATATAGTATATAAAGTATACACCTATTGGTAATTTTTGATAGGCCTTTGATTTTTCTCTGTGTAATTGGCTATTCTTACTATGGCCAGGATGTGTCTATAGACAAACTAGAGTGTATAAACCTTTTAGATCGGAAAGGTTTAACGGTGAAATATTACTTAGTGATGAGCTTAAGTGTTCTTTACAATAACAGTTGGTGTTATTTTAGAGTAAGGTGTTATTTGAAGAAGAGAGTTATTATAAAAATGAAATTTACTAAAAACATAATCTCAAAAATTGAGTTAAATTGGTTGTAATAGCCGGAATTATAAATGATGTTGGTTAAATTTTGAAATTAATTGAATTTATGTTTGAAACAAAAAAAAAAAAATTTATTATGACATGAAGAGAAAAAGCTTCTTCTATTGTGATGACCGATTCATCACCTGGGTATTTTCCCTACTTCTCAAGGGTACGATGAGTTGCCTATCTTTGGGTGTAAGGCGCAAACCTTTGTTTGTCAAATCTTTGTTTTGAAACCTGTACCTAGTAAACATGTTTCAGCTATCTTTAACACTCAACGACATTGTAACTTTCATAAACTTTAAAACGCCGCCATTTTGTTTAGGGTGAACCTTTTGAAGTCGGATTTGCGGCATTGTATTCTACTAAATTAGACCTTTAATTTGATGTACAACTCGTACTCCCCATAAGCGTATGGGGACACGACTTTTCAAACTAAAAAATGAAAAGTTGTGTGATGGCAAACCCCTCAAAGGTAAAGGACGTTTGACTGGTGAAAGGATTAAAAAACTTCAAATCTTTTACGGATTAGCTATTAGGAGGAATACCAATAGTTTTTCTTTGTTTTACGAGAAAGTTGTTTTCAAACACTAAATGACACGTAACTCAATAACTATTAGAGATAGAGCTTTAAATTTGAAACACAGATAGATTGGATGTATAACTAGTTCCTTTCACAATCTTTTTAAAAAATATATTAATTTTTAACAAAAATGGAGTATGTTAAATATGAAATATAGGAGAAAAAAAATCATGATTTGCAAAAAACTCTATTTTTATTGTAATTTTGAAAAAGATATGTACGGAACTAGATATTTGAATTATATTTAAAATAAAATAAAAATTATGGTTCTATCTTTAACCGTTCTTGAGATATGTGTCATTTAGTTAACTTTGTCGGTATATGGGATTTCGGGTGCCCTTAAGACAAAAATCTCAGGCATGAAAATACTGCCGATAATCCCTCTACAATTATTAATACAGAATATAACAGATGAAAATACTTCCAAGTTACTACGTATTTAAAAAACCTCTTATGCAAATGTCAAAACCTGTTGATTAATTATTGGAAAATGAAGATACATAATACAGCATATTTAAATCTCTTTTATTATGCTAGAGGAAAACAAAATCTTTGTAAGACAAATTCTCAAAACACATCTTGATAAAATAGCCTCAGGATCAAATGTATTAATTTACATTTTATTTAGACATATCTTCAATCCTTCGGATATGAAAATCTGTGTAATTTTTTTTTAAATTTGTCGAAAGTGAGAAGTAAATAAACCACTCACATGTTTATATGGTTATATAAAACGAGATCCCTTAAATATGACAAGTGTATTAAATTTTCTTCAAATATTTTATTAAAATGAAGTTCAAGTAATAATTATAAAAAAAGAATACAAATCATCACTGTAAAAAAAAGTAAAGAAGGATCCATTATTTGCTTTTAGTAACAATGAAAACTGTATAGGTAGGGCGTTAGCTTGATTCATATATTATTCGTACAATTCTGCCGTAATGTATAAAAGTCCCATATTTCTATAACTATTCCGACGGACCTCCGTCGGTATTGGCATGTCCGGCGGGATAGTCATGTTTTCATAACTATATATATATATATATATGTGTGTGTGTGTGTGGGGGGGGTGTACATAATATATTTAAGTTTTTATTACGAAGTTTTAATTTTCTAAGTTTTTAAGTAGACTCCATCTTTTTGCTCGAAAATTATTATTGATATCAGTTGGCTGATTCATTTATTATTTATTTATTTACTTCCTACCCTTGTTTTTCTTTCCCCCTTTCCCGTAGACATTGAATTAAACATGCGCAACAACTGATCACGATCTCCAACTTGTCTCGACATCGTGGTCGTATATTCAAGAAAGGAACAATACATTTTATATATTACGTTGACTCTCTTTTTTTCTTTTTTATTTGAAATCATTTGAGTCCCAAAAAATGTATTTTGGTATACCGTCTGTTTGTTGTGGACTTATTTTATTTTATACGTGGGATTTAATTACATTTTTACCATATCTTGTACTTATTTATCGAGTTAAGCAAGAAATGTGGAGACAACCATTATAACTGGTTAACCTAGGAAAACCAAAATCAGAGCTACTTTTTAGGTAATAAAAATGTACTTTTTTTTAGTTAGAGCAAGTTTGCCCATGTCCCCAAAATGGGAGAATTTAAAGATCATGATGAAAGAATATAATATGCGACACCAGAAGTTGAACAACCCCAACACTATCCAAAATTCCGGCTAATTGAAATCTTAAGATCTGTCTCTACATTAACATTTTTTTAAATATACTGTAGTCAGTAAAAAATACAAATAAAACAAATTTAAATCAAATTAAAACTAGTTCCAACAATTTCCTATTTTTTGGTAAAAATATTTTATTAGTACTTACAAACATAGTAATAAGTACTTAAACAGGTATTGAGTACTTGCAAACATAACTTTTTATAAAGTTAGTAGTTTCTCTCAAGGTTGATGTTATGAAAATTTCAATTGTATTTTGTTTTGTGTATGGACCTGTGAGAAAATATATGAGATATTTGTCCATTGACTATTTTAATTTCAAAGGGTCATTTTTCACTTCCCTTACTGTACCTGGCATCTGTTATAAGACTCCTTTGGTCTGATTCCTTGCGAGCTGTAAATCACGTCATTATCCTGACAAATAAAAGCATTTGTCAAGTCACAAGACTCTAAATAACAGCGTAGATGCCGAGAAAGTCTATCATGACTGGGGTCGATACGCACGGAAAGATAAGCACGCCATATAATTCCAAGGGGAATAGATATTGCAATGAATATCAAGAGCAATAAATAAAAATTAAACAGAAAAATATGTTTGAATACTTAAAAATATCATTTATACAACGATATCTAGTTTTCAAAGACAACTAACTAATTTACCACTGTTTTTATTTAATTGAATTTTAATGACACTATTTTAAGATTAAGAGATTTTATTCTCTCCTAAATTCGAACTATTCTCGTAAAGAATTTGTATCACCTAACAAACTTTTCAATCAATTAATCCTGTAAATATTTTTTTCAGTATAATGTTTAAAAATCTATGCTTAGATAATTATCCGCCTTGTCAAATTCACCTTTTTTTATAGAGATTATAAATTATCGATTATTTAAAACTTCGATTGCTGATAACATTCTGAAATGATGTAATCGATTACACAGGTACTAAAATGTCTAGACCCCACCGTCTAGAGTCGAGACAATTGAAAATTTACACCACTAAATTACTTCCTCCTCTTTGTAATTGAAAGTAATACAGTTGTGTCATCAACAAACAGGACTGCAATAAATTTCAACGGGTCTAATTGAGTGCACTATCTTTGTTTCCATTCAACACCAGACCCCGTATCTATTTTTAATTTCCGCGTAGTTAATCTCTGTGTATCTGTATCTCATATTTTCAGTCTAAAGTTGCCACAAATGGTTTTCCCCACATGTAAGGTTTTTGTATAAACAATTTTGTCATAAGGTTTGGGTTTGGATTTTGTCATCGGTAGGGTTTTTCATGAACATTTTTCTATAATCAATAAAAGTGGTTTTTGGAGTGATTTCTGCTTCTGTCAGAGCTATAGGTAATCGGGTGGATCAATTTTCACAAATGTAATATGAAGCCATATTTTGCAGATCTCAAATTTTGTTTTAATAAATAAAAATGTGATGCAGCGCTGTAAAACTAAACAGCAAAATAAAATTGTCTCAAATCGGATCATACTATTTTGATCAAAAACCCTAAGTGCCCAAACAAAAAGTACTGTTCGCCATCTTCCTAAATGCAATTTCGAGAGTAATCGATAAAAACCTATAAAACCGAAACACCTTTTTATCGAGCTATTATAAAAAGCCTAATTTCTCGAAATCAGGTTTATCAAATATTGGGGAAGTGTTAAGATTGCTCCCACAATCTTGTGTACCAATTCGCAAGTAAAAGAAAATTTCAGTTCAGGAATAATTGAAGATACAAAAACAAAATGAAAAACTTTACCCCCGTCCACTCGATTTTAATCAAATATGAAAAAAACTATAGGAAGTAAGTTTAGACTGTTTAGAATTTCATGTTTTTATTTTATTTTATTTTTTCAGTCAAAACAATGTTTAAACGTTACTTCTCTCCGTTTTTAGAGAAGTAACAACAAATATTGGTATTGGATAGTACTTTATTTTGTAAATGGTTGTGTAAAGAAGTTAATACAGTATTTCGTACATTTTTTTTTCCTCCTTTAATAAATCAATAAGGAAAATAAAATGTTTATTACGCCTTTTAATTAGTTTAATGTAACAATGAAAACAAACTTAAAACAATTCCTGAGTTGAAGACTGAAGTGTAAAAACATCATTTACCCAAGCTCCAATTAAAATACAACCACGATTAAAATACGTACTATGCCGTCAAAGATCATACCACAACTCCATATTTCATTATTTTATAACGCTTACTAAATGTACTATTTCCTATATTCAAAACAAAACTTGACGAGTTGCGTGTTGTTCCTCCTCCGCCTTGACATTCCCAACCCTAAGGCGTAAATCCAGGATTATCTCTCGCACTTTACATGTGGGGGTCGTGAATTGCATACACATAGCTTAAATCCCTAAGTATAAAATATCCTGACTAATATTTGCTCCGGTTTTATTTGGAATTTAAAGTGAAGTTATGAGACTGTGCTTGCCAGCTTTGCAATGAGTCTAACATTAAAGCTAGAGTTAATGTTTAAGTACTAATCGAGACAGTGTCAGGGTAATGAACTTTCTGAAAAGGTTCATTTTTAATTGCATACTAGCACAAAACATTTACGTGTTGGATCAAATATTTCAAAACGGCTTTCTGTATTAACGAATTTCTAATTGCTGCTATCTCCTTCGTTTGAATGTGAAAACCTGAGACCATAAAATCTCCACGCCCTACTTATTTAAGTAATATGGGCCAATTTTTTTTCCCTATGCTTAATAAATAAGTTATAAATACCGTATTTTTTAGTCTCTGTAGTTCTAATTTTATAATTTTGTAGAAAACGTTACAACATTGTTTGCCGTACACAGGTAACATTATTATGTGAAGATTTGTTACTTTAGTGTTTTTACAAAATTATAATTGGACAGATTTAAAATACGGTTTTTAAAACTGATTATCCTCCCATTCAATTAGGCAAGAAAATATGTAAATTAATGTACATATATGTTAATAAACGCTGTACTGGTGGCAATTTTAGTCTGGTTTCGCTTAAATTTCTTATATAAGTTCAGTTTAAGAAACATTACAGGATCATTACGATAAAATAGTTTGTTAAATTTAAAACTGGGTATATGTTTTTAGATTTTAAAATAATATTGTTTACATAATCTTTATCCGTTGTATAACTTTCCACAGTAACTTATTTTCTTCACCTTTACAGAAAATCTATATCCAATAAATTACAAACTTGTATTATTCGATAAAATATAAGGGGGTTTAAATTATGTTATGAACTAACCCTAAATGTCAAAGAAAATCAGTAATTATAGTTTTATAAATTTACGTTTAGTTGAATTTTGGATTAAATATGACTTAAATGTAAACTAGGTTTTATTGTTCTTGGAATATGATTGAAAAATTTCACAATGGTAAGATCAAACCAGGTTTTCAAAGCCTATAGGCAGAAAATTTTATATGAAATTAACAATCTGCATTAATTAAATCAAGGTTGATATCAACAAACGAGTAAATACATAGAAATAGTATTCGTTTATATTTTTCCTAGTTTTGATCTTTATGATTGAATATTCCTCTTTGCTTTGTCTCTGCTCAACAATTAACATTTTTAGGCTAACAGTTGGTGTGAATGGAAAATGTCATGCGTGTTTGTTAAAACATGCACGGTGAATACTATTTGATTTAATGATTAAAGGGAAATGTTTACAAAAAGACGAAACACGCAATTTATACACTGTTGTGCAATTAAGATAAATTCCATTTATCTGCCAGTCGATTAATTGTGTATTTCTTGTGACAGTATCATTTAGAGCTCAATGTACATTTCTAACATATTTTCTCTTCCATGTATAAATCATAAAATAAAATAGAGTTTTAAATATAGTTTGTATATATAAATGTTTTCAAGATAATTTTGATTTTTTCAAAATATGTTGCAGACTCCAGAATCTTTGTAATCTAATTAAAATTTAGAGGGATATGCTACTATATTTTCCATTTCATACGTAAATGGTAAACGGTTCCAAAAAAATCGGTAAAAAACTATATATGTTCGAATATCCGTTTAAATGTTGTCTCCTAGACTTGCAGACTAAAGGCCAATTAAACAATTAATTCTTTAAAGTGACGTCGCAGAATTATATAAACATATATACTTAAATATGAATTACTGGGCTAACGGCTTTAATGTATGATAAAAAAATTTACTTACATTTAATCTCCACTCCTACCCTTGTCAAAAAAAATACTACAGATAAAAATAGAAAAGTTGTACTCTTTTTTGTTAACAAATGTAGGAGCTGAAATATACAAAAAACTTTTTATATATGTATCATCTATTATTTATTGTCTGTATACATCTGTTGGTGAAATCATATATAGTATTTACATTTACAATAATAACATTTTAATAACAAAATTGATCTTAATTTTCTTCAACGTCATTCTGTACACATTCACCAAGTTCCATTATTATTTAATAATGAACGGTTCATTAAAGGTTTTTAATAACTACAGATCGCACACCAGAATTTTTGTACATTTAAAAGTCGCAGTATTAGCTCTTGCAATTATAACTATTGTAATAGCTATTAATTTATGCATAGCTAGTCTTGTCTTTTTATACTGACAGCTTTGACCCACTTTAAAATAGGTTTTTTTTTACTGACATTAGTTGGATAACGGCCAAATATGAATAGAACAAGTGCGGATTCTAGGAATTCCTTATAGTTCTGGGTAGCTAAAATGTATTCGTATTTCTCAACTGATTTTTCAGACGTGTTCTCGACTGTTTGTTCCAGTTTAAGGATTACTATTTTTTATGATATTTACCATACGCTCATATTCTTTTACTCTGAATGTAATACTAAAAATGTAGTATAAAGAATTACTGTGTGCAGTGTATTATTTTATGATATTTTATTCCCTTTACTGCGCATTAAATTCATTTTTTTTAATTGTAATTCTTATAAAATATTTGGCTATAATTCAGTTTCTCAATCTAACACGAATCCTTGGAAGGATGACTTTTCCTTTACTGTTTCTTTACTCACCATCACTTTCTGTTCCATCTGCAATTCAAGTAAAGAATATTTGAATACATTTGCTATTTGTCGTATTTCCTGACGTATTTCGTTCCTTATCTTTTCTCAGAATGTCCATCTACAGATCTGCCTTTTAGTTAGGAACATGTGTAGGGTTTGTCTAAATTTGCTTTTATTTTTACTCTTATAGCAAATGTTTTTTGAGGGTGTTCGCCATCTCTAATGTTTAATTTTAAAATTTATAATTAATACATATTTTATCAATCCATATACAAGTCAATTGATTGTGACAATATTATATTTTTATTTTGGTAATATTTTGAAATATTGTCAGCGAAAAATGTTTTAAAAATATTTGTGTAGTACAGTTTTCCATATAGTCTAAATACGTTCCAAGTTGAAATAATTAAAACTAAAAAACTGCCAAAATTTGATAAAAATAGATATATAAAATTAGTTAATATTTTTTTTAATGATATTTTGGCTTTTTGAACCATAGGGTTAATTTTTTTTTTTTTGTTAATTTATCAAATTAAAATGTTGTTTTATATTTGTCTAACTAATTAACTTTATTTAGTACTTTTAGCCAAATTTATTCGGCTTAAATTACGGTTATAATGTAATTTACTTTCTAAGATTGTGAGGATTAATATCCAATCAATTAATTACTTTTTTAAATTTCGTTAAAACAATATTTAATCACCTGCAGGAGAAATACCAGCCAACTTATCATTTTTACATAGATTATGACTTTTTCAATCTTATGTGAATTTCGTCATGTGAAATATATTTATATACAAATAGAGAATACAATTTGTTATAACATATCAAAGACAACTCGATTCAAGTAGAAATTACAAACATGAAATGAACCCGAGTTATCATCAGAGAGTTAGCAAGGAAACACTGAGGAAGTCGGATGTATGCATTACTGACTGTATAATTTAGTGATAAACAATTGTACTCAAATACGTGACAATTACTAACAGGATAAATTTTATATTGTCCGCGTAGTCTCTCCTAGCGTTAATATGTTAATGTTTATTATTTTTATTTCAAACAAGCATTTTCTTAAATGTATTACTAACCGTTCGTGACGATTACAAGAATGATAAAATGGACATGAATTTGACAAGTTAACTTTTCAAAACCAATAATGCTACGTCAGTAGATGACAAATCGTTTAAGGATATTAATTTCGTTATATATATATATATATATATATATATATATATATACAGTATATATATTCTTTTTTCTTAAGATCTGTTTTTATTAGAGTAATCTATTGAAGGGAACCACCATAACCGTGGCTCAATCCCTAAATCAGAGTGTCCTCATAGTCTTGAGTATAATGGTAACTTTTCATAGATATATTTCATGTCCATAAACACTTGAAATATCACTTGAAATTAAAGTTGCTTTAATATATATTTGATATTGGTGTAGACTAAACATATAAAAATAAGAAAAGGCTTAAACTTAAGTTTATAGATTTTGATCTACACTCTTCTAAAATTAAACGATTGCTAGAAATTGGAACTTGTAAATGTAAGGAAACACCTATAAAATTTGCTTGAAATAAAAGTCTATACAAATTAGACATACGAAAACCTAAAAAAATTTGAATTTGAATTTAAATTGTCTTGTTTCACTTAGTATCTGTAGATTTGGCTTCAAAAAATATTTGGATTAGATAAATCTGTAAATTAATAGTCTTTGAAATAAAACTTACAATATCAAAGAATAGATTATTAATTGGAATCAATAAGTACAATACTACGTATAGAGAGTTTATGTTTAGAAAATGGTAATCATAATTTTGTGAAAGATAATTTAGCATTTTTCTTCAAAAAAAATATATTTATAACGATATTAAGAACATTTATTTGTAAATGATGTTTAATTAATCACTATATATATTTGGAAAAATTATATAATTAAAACTAACAACTATTATAGTGTTATTTATTATTTAATAATATTACACTTGTAATTATATGTGTATTTACTTCGTATCTTATCAAATAAATTCTCAAAACTTTATTTAACTCCTTTGACGGAAGCATTAGTCCAAGAATGGTAAATAATGGAAATTATCGATTTCTCAAAAACTACTGAACGGATTGCATTGAAACTTGGAATGTAGTTTCTTCATAGGTAATAGGTGCTCACTATGAAATCTTTTGAAAAACTTTTGCGTATTAAAAAAATTAATCCGAAATTTTTTTTTCTCTAAGCTACAAAGGTGAAACGAGCTAAGTCTTCTTACATTCCTTCTTTTCAAATGTTTGATGCTTATGAAAATGAGTTTTTGGGTGTTAAAATTTACTTCCATTGAAATTGGAAATCACACATACAGTCTCTGACTAAGATATTACACACAATTTTTTTTCAAATGATTTTTTTTTTTTTTTTTTTTTTAATGTAACGTATATGAAAACAAAACCATGTTTTATTATAGCTATTTTTATTCCCTACTTAAATATGGAATAATTTTTGGGGTTACCAGAAAGAGCCAAACAGATTTTTATGATCCAAAAAAATTATGAGGCTGTGGCAATTAAGTCAAAATCTTATCTAAGTAAAACAGTATTTCATCTATACTATTATATAAAAACCTAATGGAGTCTGTCTGTGTGTGTGTGTTACTCAATCACGTAAAAACTATTGGACCCATTGAGCTGAAATTGCACATGGACATTCTTAGGATCCCTGGTCAACACATATGCCTATTTTTATTTGAAAATTTCTTCAGGGCACCGCCCCACTGGCCTTGAAATCTCCCTTAACACTCAATACAAATATACGTCAACTCCGTACGAAGGACGGGTACTCTGCTAGTATAGTATATAAGCCGAAAGTTTTACAAATCATGTTTCAAATACATTCTATGCAATCATTAAATAATAATTTTTGATATACCCTGCCAGTTCAGTTTTATTTTCGTTGATATGATCTTTCCACGATAAATCTCAAACAATAATAACTCTCAAACACCTAATTGAATTTACTTCAGCAACAGACTCTCATGTGCAGTTAATTTCTATTACAGTTCCCTCTCTATGGTGTAATTGGTATACATTTATCAGATAACCTTCTCATCTTGAATAAAATCAAATTATATTTCAAAGCAACATAATTGCACGCAAGCCACAATTCAGTCAATATTAGGTATATCTCTACATAGTCAACTATTCAGCATTATTATTTTTTATTAAATAATATTGTATTATCAGTAAGAGATATTAACTTTCAATTAAATTTACATTCGCAAGGGAGGGGACCACTATATTTATATATAAATATATATATTAAACAATAATATCACACCTAGTTCGTAATTACCCTGCCAGACACCATATTTAATTTCACAAATATTCTTAACTTATTATTTATTAACATTAACATATTTACCAATTATCTTGCAAAATTTTTAAACCAACATAAGCAAGTCTTTATAAAAATATTTTATAACTAAGACCTATAATACTTTTTCAAACCTAAAAATAATAATCCCCCAGTATTGTAACCATCATTAATTACTTTGTCCTTGGGACACGCAGGCTTTTTATACGGAGTTGTTCAAAACCTCAAATTTTAACGAGAAAAAGTACAACCTTTCTTTAGGTTGTAAAGTAATTCAAATTAGGCTGGGCGTTTCAAACAAACCCATAGTTGTAATGTCAAAAATTGATGGAAAGCCTTCATGCAATAAACCTTAATTGTTGCTCTTCTAATATTGACTCTCCGTCGCTGTGTATTGCATGCCGCAAGCCAGACTAGTACGTGACAGAATTTTCTATAAATTAAAATTTCAGATTTTGTATTCGTCAAGCCGACTTACGATTGCTTTCTGTATAAAATAATATAAGATAAAATGATGTGGAAATTATGAAGTAGTTGATTTAATACGTTAGTCTATAAAAAGGAAATATTAATCAGTGTTAAAAAAATATTTGATTACCTGAGTTTCGATCATATAAACTGATCATATTAACATTCCGAAATAATAGGTTCAAAATCATTGCTTTGGCTATATTCCATTTACCCATACACAAAACCAAAACTCAAGTAAAATAAATATTGCCAGTGATCATTTTGAATTAGGAGAACATTAAACCTCGTGAATAATTTGAAAAATTCTTAAATGAACACGACTGATGTGAAGGTTCATTTTGGTATATTCTATTTTACTAATGAACATTCATTTTCGTTTACATACTGTTTGCCTCATTGTTTTACGCTAATTAGGGCCAAATGGATAACTTTAAATTTTTAATCTTTTTTAATTTTTCATTTTATATATTTACTTAGGTTCTTACGGATATGATGAATTAAGAAACCCGTGTCGAGTTTATGCATAACTATCCCTTTTAAAAAGTCCTCTGAGCCCAAGTGGCTGGTTTTGAATCTATCTGACTGACGACTGCTGGCGTGTGACGTCTATCGTATATGGTTTCTTCATGGCCTAAATAGTTAGTATGAATTTGGTACCAAATTTGTATTTTTAAATAACTTACAAGATAACTGCCATTAGACGAAAATATAAAATTTCGATTTTCCACAAAATTGATTATAGAATGTTACTAAATATAGCCCATAAGCACCACAAAAATTATTGTTCGCTATTTCACTTAAAAAATATGAGAAAAATTGAAAATGTGTGTGTGTGTGTGTGTGTGTGTGTGTGTGTGTGTGTGTGTGTGTGTGTGTGTGTGTGTGTGTGTGTGTGTGTGTGTGTGTGTGTGTGTGTGTGTGTGTGTGTGTGTGTGTGTGTGTGTGTGTGTGTGTGTGTGTGTGTGTGTGTGTGTGCTTCAAAATGATAAATACTTTATCGCAATAGTCAATCAACACATATTGAAAAATAGAAAAATAATGATATTTAATTTTATTCCGTGCTTGTTTTCCCAACATTTGCTCCACAGCGGATTTATTGCCGTCTCTACTACTGTACGTAGATATTACCTGCAGTCCCAAGGACAATGTAATCTTGTTTTTGTATATCTTTAGACTACTTTCCTGCATGATAACATTTTTAATAACATTATAATATATTGTAGACAAATAGGACATGTTTTGAGACAATATTTTGACACAGAAAGAAAACATTTTCAGAATGGAATGTATGTTTAGGCCGTTTATATCTGACAAAAATTGCTCTCTTTTACCGAAATAAAGTTTTACAATTCTGTAATTAATGTCACGCAGTGTTGATGTTGTTGTCACTTAATAACATTGTTACGTCATTGTGAAATATGACTGCTTAATCTAACTTAGGCTTCTTTCTACCGATCCAATTTCATAACATGTACTTTTAAAAAAAATACTACTGCATATAGTGACTAGTTAGTACTCCATCGTTTCCAAAATGAGTAATCATATCTTTTATTAAAGTGATAAACGGATCATTTTTTAAGTATTAAAACTTTTTTTTCCAATAACTTAAAGATCCCTGAACAATAGTTCCTAAGCTATTAATTCTTTTGATAAGAAATTAACTATTCCATCTTTTATTAAACTAGAAATAGTACAGTTTCTGAAAACAATAGTTCGATCGATTCAAATAATAGTAATGCTGTTATTTTTAAATCTAATAACTAATTTCTTCTAAACCTAAAAATTATATAGTTACTAAAACTCTTAATTTCGTCATGTCTAAAACTATCACCCATCACCATCCATTATCATCGTCGTTTGGATTATCATGAAACCAACGTTTCTAAAATTAATCACCCAATCATTTTAAAATTATTAATATTACCGTTTCTAAAATTATTCAATCTTTTCTAAAATAAGTATTTCCATTGTTTCTAAAATTAATAGTCAAATCATTTATAAATTACTAATCTTATAGTTTCTAGAACTAATTAACCGATCATTTCTAAAAGTAATAAACCAATCTTGGTCAAAACTGATAATTGCATTCTTTCTAAAACTAGTAGTTCTGCTGTTTCTGAAATAAAACATTTCTAAATCTAAAAACGCTACCTTTTATATCACGAGAAATATTACAGTTTCTATATACAATAATCAGTCAATTCTAAAAATCGTTTTCTTTTTTTCTCTCAAATAAGAATAAAACTACTAAATTGGAAAGTTTTTCAAACTATTTTTTCTACAATTAACAAGCCAATTATTTATAAAAAATAATAATCATAAAGCTTTAAAAAATATTTATCTGGTTGTTTCTAAAATAATTCTTATAGATTCTAAAAATACTAAATCTGCCGTTTCTGAAACTATAAATTTTTTTAATACCTACTATTCCTATTGCTTTAAGATAAATCAAAAAAAATTCTTTTTTAAAACGACTAAATGCATTTTTTTTTAATACTAGTATTATTCAGTTTCTAAAACTAATACTAAGACCATTTAAAAACGTATTAATGTTATTGTTTCTAAAATCAGTCAATGAAACTTTTTAATGATTAGCTACACAATTATTATGAAAATTAATACACCTATAATTTTCTTACTATATGTTCCAAAAACTGTTATGAACTTTTTCTACAAACTGTTATGTTTAATTTTTTTTTTTTTTTTTTTTGTTTAAGTAAAATAAAGTTTTAGCTTATTTATGTAATTTATGAATTTACAAATACTATATAGTCTGGGAAACTTGTTAAATTAACATCATTATCTTCATTGCATGTCTTTTTATATAAATACTAATTCTATCCTACCCATCTTTTCTACAATTCATTGTTCTTTCTGGTTAATAAATTAATATAGATTCAAAATGTCAAAAATATCTTTCTGAAAAATAACTATTCAATTCAACAAATTGTGTCTTATATACAGAGGGCTTTAAGGGATGTGCAATAATTATTAGATATGTCCAAATTGTCAAAACTATGAATAGCTTCAATGAAGGAAAATTAAGTTTATAAATATTATTTACATCTTTACAAATAATGTGGCAAAAATTAAATTAAATAGAGAGCTAAGTTCTTTCCTTTTTTTCGCTTGGTTTAGTTTTTAGTTTATTTGTTTCTTTTGATAGTTCCTTTAGTTATAATATCGCTATTAAAAATAAATCTTACGGGAGTTTTATTTACCGTCTTACAATCACTTATTGTAGAACAAACAATGAAAGAAGTTAGTCACAAATCAGTTATACATTATGTAATATTACATATTCATGTAATGTTACAATATGTACACTACAATAGTCATATTTTTATAAAAACAAATATATCATAGACATACTGTCCGTGATTTAAAGTTAGTCAAAAGTTATAGACGTTGAAGTTATAATAGTTTAATCCTAATAACACAAACATATCGACTGGCTTATGGATGTAGCGTATTCTTATCTTCTCACAACCACTTTGTGTGGAAATCGGAAAATTAGCGAAATCTTCAATGTCGTCTTGTAAACAAAGCAGAAAAAATATTAGTATATAGTCTATTTTTTTCTAAATTTAATATTGGCAAGTAAACAATTATACGTTTTGTTGTGCCTTATTTTATTATAAAAACAACAAAAATTGCATTTCTATATTTAGTGTCAAAGTCAATCACCAACTTATCTGCATAAACCACAAACAACCTAATTGAATATTGGAATCAATTCCTTTTCTAAACATCCCCTCCACAATATCTCGCCAGTTAATGAAAAATACCAATGACAACAGAGAACACTAATCTGAGAACAATAAACTTTATACTACAGGAAAAATTCATCAATAAAACCCGTTAAAGATGAAAATATAAAATTCCAATGCAAGCATCATAGAGTTACAACGAATAAATTATCAAACAAAGCACTCGAATGAATACCCTCAATTGTATTTATTGCTTTACATCATTAATTATAAATGACAAATACATTTTCATTTATTGGCGCTCTCTCCCCTCACTCTATCTTGTTCATTATTGTAAAATTAATTTTTTTTTTTTAACGTCATATCCTCTGTTAAACTATGACATGTTTGTTAGTTTATCCTCTTGTCCGACGTTGATGAAATGATTAAAACATTTAATACGGTGATGTTAGTTATTTATTATAAACATACTACAATTATAACTAGGACTCCTGCTTCTTGTAAAATCCTAGGACGAAGCCCCTGAGGTAAACAGACGGGACCAGAGTAAACCCATGAGTTTGAAGCTCATTTCTATTCTTTATTTAGCAAATGGTACAAGACATTATATGGTTTTCAATAATAGTCTAACAAATAATACGAGAAACTCATATGGAGTAGGAGTAGATTTTCTCTGTGAAATTTATGTAGATAACTTGATGTGTTTAGTGTTTGGTGTGAATACTCTGGTGTGCTAGTAATCTATATTGTGTATCAGCATCCACCAGTATTTGTCTCTTTAAATGACCTTCGGCTTAACCTTTTGCACTCCAATGGCAGCCTCCCCACCAACTCCTATTTTATAAGTGTTTGCCTGCTCCACAGCTCCAGCGGCCTGTTTTGCAGGCTATGGTGGATTCCCCATCAGCTCTGGCATTTTGTTCCCAAGATGGTTGTTTGTACTCCGATTTATTTTTGGCAAATACTACCTTACGTTTAGATACCCTATTTAAAGGCCCAGTTTACTATAGGTTACTAAAGAAATAAAAGTTCAAGTGCATCATGTTGTACACATCTTTAGAACCATTTTTACATCTAAAACATGACGAAAACGGAATTAAAAACTATTTGATATAGGCTACTCGTAATCCAAAATATACCTACTACTATAATGATTTTGTCAGATTTAGTTTTCCTTGTTCAAATATACATACAATATATGCATTAAGTATTGTTTTCACTATAAAGATTCCTTTTTAATTTTTCGGGAGTGTAAAATTTACATATTTATTTCAATGGTATATTTCTTGAACGTAATACAAGTAACTTTAAAACTATATCACTAGCTTGAGCCTAAAACGTAATTTGGGAAAAATTGTCCAACTCAACGATAATTTAAATTTAAGTTCCGTTTTTAAATAAAATAATATAATTGTTTAACAATTTCAATTTGTTTATGAAACATAATATATATATACTAATAAAATAAATAAATTTTCTGTGTTGGTTTGGCAGCACAATCGGTTGATAACTTAGTGATAAATCGGTCCAAAATTAAAGTTACCGTATCTAACGTAAAAAGAAACAAAATGTTCCCAAAGAATATTGAAATGAACGTAATATTCCTCATTACAATACAAGGAAGATTGCACTGCAAATTCTCTTTAGTTAATATGAGCTACTTCAATCTCAAGTTTGTAAACTCTGAAACTGTTACCTCTCAAATTATTTCCTAACTATATTATTAACCCTGCGGCAGTTTTCTATTAAATAAGTGTCTCAACAACTGCACCACGGAAAGGCTAACTTTAGATAATTAAATTTGTAAATTAATATTGTTTAATCTCTCTTATTACCTTAAAGTAGGTTTATTTTTGTTTAAGCATTGATATGTTAGGTTATTACATATCTACGATATTTATAAACCTTAAATTCATTAAAATTAAATTATAAATACAAATTTCAAACTTTATTAGTTCCCAAATACAATTTTATGACATTAGTTGTACATTAACTAATTCAATTTTACTAACAATTATGACACTTATAACCTGTGTATTTTATATGAATGTAATAAATTTATATGAAGTAATAATGAACCATAAAATATTTCTTTTTCCTTCGATTTATGTTTGCTTATATGATTATTTTATATCTGGTTATTTTGTCTTATAGATTAGAACCGATTAGCACCGTTTTCATTTATCTATATTTACTCTGATATTATGAAGCTTTTTTCACAAAATTCAGCATGAAAACTTGAAATAATAATTTTGTCAAAGCTAAGATACCGAAGGTAACTAGTCTGCAGAAAATAACGTCATAGGGCGTCATTGATAGGTCATAGGTCAAACTGTTAACAACGCTCTTCAAATGAATTTTCAATCATGATCTCTCGTCACACCATTAGTATATTTCATGTATAGAGTTTAAACCATAAACAATTTTATTATAAATACTTTCTGTTTAATCTCTTAAAAATCCGCAATGTATTTGAATTGGCATTTAATTTTTAATTATATTCATAATATATTAAATAATGTTTTCTTATTAAAAAAATAAATAAACACTAAAATAAATTCTTTGCTGGCTTTCAATTCAAGAAAAGTTTACAACAACAAGAGAAAGTTAATTTCTCCAATTTTTCAGAATACCTTAATTTCCACAATTTTACCATTGTTTGAATAAGTTTTTTAATTAACTTGTTTTTAATTACATTTGACTCGATCATTGTTTTTATTTTCTTTGCAGGTTTCGTGGATGTTTAACGTTCATCATTAATTTTAGAAATTTTAAATTGAGTTGATAAAAAAAGAACCTATTAAAATTACAATATCTAAATAAAGCTGCGATTACATTGTGTCGGCGTACATCAATCACTTACATATAAAGAGTTAAGCCATGGTTCAAGAGATTTATTGTAACTTTTATTTCATTGACTGATTTTGTTTCCTGACTAAAGTTTCCAAAAACATTATTTTCCACACCATAAGTACGTCAGTGTCCTTTATTTTCGTAGTTTTTAGGGACAATAGCGGTCTCATAATTTAACATAGAGAATGTGTATATATACCACTAATAATATTCTCGTATAATCGACTGTTCTGGCAGGTTCTACGATTAACACTAGACCTGTCAAGATATGGCCTTCTCTACTCTATTGAATATATAATGGATAGAGAGGGTCTAGTTTTCTGCACAGATTACTTCATAATCAATGATCGCACTAGTGGAACGGTCTTTGAAGAATCACAAATTCTCTAATATAGCAATGTTTTTCAAGTAGGTTATCCAGGTGTGCTTTTCCTTAATGTTTGGAGATATTTCCGTAAGTGAATGTTTACTTACAAACACATCCCAGTTACAATCGTTGGATTATACTTAAATTTTAAAGACGGAATTAGTTTTTAGTACTTGATGTCTCTCTCTCCTTAAGTAATAACATAACGCTTGAGTGAATGCCAGGACATCAAAGAGTGTTTGAAAACAAACAAAAAGGAAGTTATCTGGCTAAGAAGGAAGCAAACACCAGTGTGGAAATAGTTTTCAGGTGAACTGCAATGGCGTTTACCAAGGGCTGACAAGAACCTAGAAAATAAACTTGTCAAAGGGCTTAGCATAAATCTTTCTTCCTTAGAAAATAGGGAAAGGATCAGGAAACCTTGGATGTTATAAGACACGAAACATTCTGATAAACCTCTGGAGAAGATATCCGCAATGTTCCATTTATTATTTAATTTTTTTTTTATGTTGATCTATTATGAATATTGTTTATCAGACTGTTTGCAATATTTTTATCTTTGTGTTTGACGCATCATTAGTACATTGGCTGATAGCTCCTGATCTCGCAAATGTATATTTTTAGATTTTAAAAGTATTCTAGTTCTAGGTTTTTTAAACTAAGAACACGTGGTTTTATAAATTTTATACCGTAATATTATTTTCTTGATATTTTATCTTGATTATTTAAAATTTATTCTACTTTTAGGAGACTTCTAACATTGTTTTGTTGTCCTCGTGTAAACGCTTTGGGATCAATCTGAAGAGAATGACAACACCGGATATAGCAAAAGATAGGCTTTGTGGATAATCATGGTGTAATAGAAGACTGCCCTAACTTAATGAAGTGGCTGTTGAGTTATAAATTTCAACTTAATATATTGTTTTAGATGATGCAGGCTAAATCGTATACATTAATTACTTTCATGTAAGAATGCTTCTTGAAAACATATTATTTCAAAACTACCACCGTTTAAATAAATTGCAGGATTTTTCCAAATTGTTAATTGTATAATCAAATGACATAAAATTTGAAAATTTTAATTAACATTAAATCTATTCTAATTATCTATCAAATATAACTGAGTTAAAAAAATACAATTTTAGACACTGCTTCTCTATAAACTTGTCCCTGAATGATGCAAATGAAAAGTGTGTGCCAACAACCCACTTGAATAAGTGACATAAATTATTTCTGGTAGCGTTTGTACATCTAAATTTTGAACACGTCGACAGAAAGAAGTTTTTATTATATTTTTTTCCTTTACTGTTAAAGCTTTATTACGTGATTATACAAATTATTACACTCTAGTAAGAGACATTGTTAATTTCAACAAACTTTTGTAAGCTTACATGACTAGACTACCGTCTGCTATATAGGATTTATAAAATGTATCTAAATAATGGTAAGTTAATTTTTCGAAACCAGTAAGAGATGAAGGTTTCTTGTGTGTTTGTGTGTTTTTCTTGTGTGAAGGTTTGTTGTTATTGTTGTTGTTGTTATTATTAAGCTCCATATCCTTAAGGTAATAAAAGAAACCAACACAACATATTGAAAAAGGTACAATATAACTAGAGCTCGATCCTTAGATCAGACGCTTCTCACCCCCTTGTAGCTTCTATTCTTTTGTACATTTTACAAATATTATTTCTATATATGTATATTTATATTTATTAATTAAATATATTACGAGTTATCATTCTATATATTAATTTTTTTTGACATAGTCTACATTTTGGTTCGAAGAAATAATTTAACCTAAGTTCATGCATTTTTATCTAAACTGTAAAGGTTTTCAGTTAGTTAGCCGCTAACGAACCTCATTTGTGAAATGTGGAGGCGCTCTTCCTGCTGGAATATGATTTCCGCTCTTCATTCTTGCTCGATAACATCAAGCAGTGGAGGCTAGTTATGTTGAAGACAATTTAAGTGCAGCTTAAAGTTATTTAAGTAGACAAATTCCCTTGAAAGATGTGTGGTCCTAAGAACTGATCTCCAATCACTCCTGCCGTTGAAATGACGCATTGGTGTCCAGTCGTTGATAGCAATTCGCTTTTCGGTTTTCCGTCACCAAAAGAAGCATATTGTGCGAGTTAAAAACGCCCTCCCTAATAAAATGCGCGTCATCAGTTCATAGTATTTTTTTTTTGTTTTAAGTAGTATTACTCGATATCACTACCTAGAAGCCAGCGACAAAACTCTCTCCCAGATTTATAATCGCCAGCTTTCAGTGCTTTAACCAAAGTCAAATGATAAGAATAATAGTATTTTTCTTTCAAAGCCTTGAAAACTCTCTATCGAGACACACTAGCTGCAAGCTGTCTTGAATTAATTCCAGAATTTTCTTCCATTTTATTAAGGACTGTTCTTCAACGGGTTATATCATAAACTGAAATTTTTCTTTGAATGAACCAATTCCTAACAAACGTTGATGAAGTCTTGTAAACACATGTTAACCCATAGTGATGTGATCTGGATACCAAGTGTGATATTCTCTCTGGGCTGCTAGCGCTTTCCCGTTGCAAAACCAATCAAAAAAATGCATTTCCGCATATCCCCTATTTGAAAAATTCATGATTGTTACTTTACTGTCTACAATTATAGTGACTTTCCCATAATTATCTTATCTTATGTTTGTGGAAAGATATTGGAATGTTGTTGTAAACATGAATAATCAAAGCTTCCTTATCTTATAAGTTTATGTAGAAGTTTGATAAAAAAATCCTAAATTAATGACGAGAGTTCAAATACCTAAAATCTGTTAAAAT
This sequence comes from Aphrophora alni, assembly GCA_963513935.1. Lineage (NCBI taxonomy): Eukaryota > Metazoa > Arthropoda > Insecta > Hemiptera > Aphrophoridae > Aphrophora > Aphrophora alni. The sequence goes on along the minus strand of OY740766.1, from coordinate 125,010,287 downwards.
CTTTTTTTTATGGAATTGTTTAGATTTACGTGCGCTGGTTAGAATATGACCAGCTGGTTGAATTTGGTCCCGATTCAAATGTATCATTAGTGTGCCCAATCCTCCATCATTAAAAACTCCTTGAGATTAAAATTGATGTTATAATACAGTACAGTATTTATTTCAGCACACCATGTCTTTTCGTTTTCACGCCGTAAGTATTCTATGAAAAAGTGACAAACAGAACGTTGTAGTGTATTATTTGAAATCTTACTTATTAGGAAAGTTTTTAATGACCTTTGATACCTTATAACTAAACCATGAGAAAGATTTTAACCTTTTTAGTTTTTTTTACATTTTTTACAATTACTAGAAATTTCAACTACACACCATAACTTTTACTATTTAACGTTACTACACCTCAATTATATTGAATTATTCTTGTAGAAACTTTGTGTGGATTTTGAGAATGTTATGGTGTTACAATGAATAAAAGTTTCATGCATAGTTAAAAATTTTCAATTTTACTAGCACGAGTACCTATTTTTTAACAATAAATCGAAAAATATTTAAATAAGCACTATTTTGTTTCTAGTACAAAGATTGTTAGTCCCACTTTTTTTTAATACTTACCAGCAGCCAACCTGTATACCAGAATATAGTCCCAAAGCAACAAATGCGTTATACATCATTTTTCAAATACTTTCTAAACAAATAAATACAACATTTTATATATTCCTCAAGTAAGATTATAATTTCATTGGTACGATCTTTGCACGAGAAATCTGTAACAATAATAACTTTGAAATACTCAATTAAATTACTTCAGCAACAGACATACACTTGCAGTTATTTTCTATTACAGTTCCCTCTGTATGGAGTGTTTTTCAGACAAGTGTTTTCCAGTTAGAATAAAATTAAATTAGACTTCAAAACAACATAATTCCACACAAGCCTTAACTCAATCAGTAATCGATGATTCTACATATCCTCAATTATTAAACTGTTTTTTTAGTTCTTTAAATCATTTTTTAAATTACCTACATAGACTTTTTCTAAAAGGCATATTTGATTTTAACTACTAAAAATGGAAAAAATTTGACCTGAAGACATTCATTTAATACTGTATTCGTATTAAAAATGTAGCAATTAGAGTTGTTTTATTTTGATTGCTAGATTTGAGTTGTTTAAAATAATTACACTATATTGAGTGAAATTAATAAATAAAATACACTTTTATAAATAACACTTATCAATTAGTTTTTTACTTAATACTTGAACCTCTAAATATTTATCGGTGGAGATCATTACGATGTCTCAGCATCTTCTTAACATTAAATAAATTATTATTTGTTCTGTCTTTTATAGTTTCTTATTTGTTAGGCCCTATGGAATTATTGATCTTTCAAAATACGTTACATGTGTTACAACTACACAAAAGTCAATAAAATATTGAGCTATTTCTTAAACAATACTATAAAGAATATTGACAATGGAAGGTTTATAAAATTCTATTCTCGCGACATACAGCATAAAAAAAATACAAAAGGCTAAAAAACATTCCATGTAGTCACCACTATTCTCTTCCTTGTGTAGTCTAGTAGATCTCTACGAAACCTTATTTCTTCTTCAGGGACATAATTTCGTAAAAACTTTTGTTTTGGTTAAAACCAGCTATAATATTCTACTAGTTATGCACTACAAAATGTGTTATATATATAACAATTATATATATATATAATATATATATATATTGTAACGTTGAGAAGCCCTAAGTAAAAGCTTTGTCCAATTCAAAATGTTTAAACCTTGTCAGTTAGAAATAAATGTCAAACATAAACGTCACTCCAACACATAATAAATTTTGTTAAAGGATTTCTAAGGAAACAATACTTCGAAACTACAAAATTATTGAAAGGGCGAGGGCAGCGTGACAAATTAAATAGGAAGAGTTGAGTTATGTAATGTGACAACATGGGAAATTAGAAAGTTTGTGTACGCCCAAGTTAACAAAAGAAAAAGAGACAAAAAACTAGGCAGAGGTACGTTGAACTCAGCTAAGAAACAAGATTTAACGAACTTTGAAAGACGGTTAGAGTTTGAAAAATCAAATCCAACCAACCAAAAAGAAGCGTCATCCAGAAATAAGCGAAGAAGGGGTAAAACGGGAAAACTCTGCGTAAGAATTCAAAAATCAGAAAAAGCAGTGAAGAACGAGCGTCGCAAGGGAGAGGAACTAGGAACAGGGCGAAGTTCGCCAAATCGTCGTAAAGTTGAAGAAAAGTTTTAAGTCATCGAATTATATTAAAATCATCGTAAAGTTAAAGAAGAGTTTTGATTAATTGACCAAGAATTCAAGCAACAGAGTGAGGTAGTTCAAGCTTCGAGATCGTCAAAGTGCCTATAAATTGGATTAAGTTTCTTGTGATATCTGCCATAAGTTCGAGGGATCATCTCACCTGTAGAACTCCAAGAAGACATCATTCCATGCTACTGAACCACGATAAGTTATTTGATTAGTTATTGTAGTTTTTACTTCAGGTTACCAAAGAAACCACGCCCCACTTTAAATAAAATCTGAGCTAGGCCGAGAGCCATTTAAACTTAAATTTTCAAAGAGCAATCAAAGTAACTTCATTATATAATTGGTAAATTATACCTGGCGCCCAACAAATCAATAAAACAATTGAGATATTAAAATATAAAGACTAAATTAAAATTACAATTAATGATACGATTTTGATGCACCTAATAATAATAATAAAATTGCTATGTTCTAGAATTAAGTATTTCATTGTGTTATAAATGTTTATGTCTAGTTTAAGTTGAATGGATGAGATTTAGTGATAAGATGAATAAATTTGAATACTCATATGTGCATCAAATAATTTGAAGATTTAATTAATTCAACTGTTATATATTGGCACCCAACTTTAGGTGCAAATTGTATTTTAAAGAATAAATAATTTTAAATATGATAACGTAGTTGTGTTTTAATCAAAGTAATTAATTAAAAATAAATAACAAAGGTTATAATTGGCGTCCAACTCGTGGTTTAATTAAAATTAAAATTTAGTTCACGTGGTGTAACCTGAAGGTAGCATTATAAGATAAGAGACAGAAAGACTATTAGATATAATTAATTTAATGTTAAGACGTAGTAATAGGATAAAAAATTATAAAAAGATGGCAAATAACCAAATAACAATGGGGTTTGATGAGGAGATTAATAATCAAATGGGGATAGAATCAGAAATGGATAGAGCTATAGGGATTAATAATAGTGAAAGTAATACTAATGAGGGTAATAATTCAGGGGAGAGTGAAAATTTAAAGGTGTATGGGACCCCAACGGTAGGATTAAACGAATTAATCGAAATCCTTAATAAAAAATTTGATGAAAGTAATAAAAATGCGGAAATCCTAAAAACAAGCATCGATAAAAAATTTGAAGAAAGTAGTAAAAATGCGGAAGCCCTTAATAAAAAGAATTTCGAAGAAATTAATAAAAATGCGGAAATTCTAAAAGCAAGCATCGATAAAAAATTCGCAGAACAAAATAAAAAGCTCGAGGAAAATAATAAAAAATTAGAAGAACTTAGTGGCAATGTTAGTCAAAATGCGGAGACAATGGACCGAAAATTTAATGAATTTGCGGAGAGATTCGAGAACAAGCTCGAAGAAATTAAATTAAGATCGGATACCACAGCCGAGACAATTAGGACGGAAATGAATGATAAATTAAATAAAATTGAAGAAAATTTCACCGATAAATTAGGTAATAAGTGCGAAGATTTAAGAGAAAATTTAAAAGAAATTGCAAGTAAAGTCGTGGAAGTAGAAAAGGATGTGCAAGAGAGCATTAAAGAAATCGAAATCACCGTAAACAAAAATTTAACTGAAAATCAAATTAACGTAGACGCTCAGATTGATAAGGTAAAGGAAAGTCAAGCTAGATCTAATAATAAAATTCTAGAAATCGAATCACAATGCCAAGAAAATTCACAAAAAATTAACCAATATCAGAAACAAACGGACGAAATGACAAATAAAGTGACAGAAGTAGATGAAAGATTAAGTAATTTAAAAACAAGGGATGGTATCATAATAAGGGAACCAGAGATAAGGGATATTAGTTTTACAGGAAAAGAAAGATTCCCAATGCAATTTTTAAGGATCATAAAAGAAGTTAGCGTTAGTTACACACATCAAGGGAACATGTATTGGTTAGATAGATATTTAAAAGATGAAGCATGTGTATGGTGGTTTCTACACCGTAGGGAAGTTAAAAACTTCGAAGATTTTGAAAAAATATTTATGGATAAATATTTTAACGAAATGATACAAGCAAACATCCGAGACAGGTTGGAATTCGGAAAGTTTAAAGGAAAAATTGGGGATGAAGCTATCACATATGTGGAGAACATGATGTTGGAATGTTCAGAGTTAGAACCGCCGATTTTAGAAGCCCAGTTAGTCCAAAAAATCGCTAAGCACTTTCACCCAACTACACTAATTGCTGTTATCACCAGGGGTGTGAAAACAAAGCAGGAATTTGTAAAACTATTGATGGAATTCCGACAGGCAGATGTACGACACATTAATAGTTACGAAGAAAGAAATGGTAATTATAAGGCATCCTATCCACGCGACGAGAGAGAGGGAGAAGTTGTAAACAGGCCTTGGGGACAAATGAATGGGTACAACAGTAGACATTTACCGTTACGTCAGAATAGGGATGTTTACAGAAAACCAGATGTGCGTGCCGACATAAAAAATGGACCAGGGAACCGTTGGGAAGGTCAACAACCTGCAGACAGGGACGGAAGAGGGCAAAAGTGAAAGTTGGAATGGAATGTAGACCTAGCGGATAAGAACAAGGCAACCATAAATACCTTATTCACCGATTTAAAAGATTATTTAGAGGACAATCACGACACAAGCGATATAATTAATGACATTAATAAATGTCCAGAAATTAAGTTAGTTTTTAATGAGTGTGTACAGGTCAGAGCGTTAATCGATACAGGTTGTGAGGTAAATTCGATATCTGAATCTTTCTACAACACAAATAAATTAAATTTAGGAGTTTTTGAAGAATTACCGGTAGCAGGAGTAAAAGTTATTGGAGCATTAGGTCTGCGTTCCAAAAGTGTTAAAAAACAAATTTTCATTAAAGTTAAGTTAGGAACAGAATTAATCGCCGTGCATTTTATAATAGTACCAGAACTAATTCGAGATTGTATACTTGGGTTAGAGTTTTTATCAAGAAATCATGCAATCGTCAATTTTATTAATAATAAGTTAGAAATAGGAAATAAATTAAACTATGGAGTTGGTAGAAAGGAAATTAAATTCGAGGATTCGTCAGAAGTTAATATTGAAAGTTTGAATAATTGCCTACAAATTGAAGAGGATAAATATGAATTTGATATAAACAAAATAAGCAATTTGGAACATGTACCACTTGAGAATAGGCAGCGGTTATACAGCATATTTAATAAATATAAAACAGTTTTCAGCAAAAAACCAGGATTAATTTCAACTTATTACCATAAATTTCAAGTAACTGATAGAACACCATACTGTCAGAGGAGTTGGCCAGTAGCAACTAAGTTTAGAGAAGCCGTTGATGCAGAGATTCAGAGAATGCTAAGTTATGGGATCATCGAGAGAGCAAACAGCGCATACATTAATCCTATAGTACCTGTATGTAAGAAAGATGGGAGCGTAAGGATCTGTTTAGACGCCAGGACTATAAATGCGAGAACCATACCGGATTACGAAGGGATTCGACCAATCCAAGAGTTATTGACAATCGGTAAGAAGATCAGTTGGATGAGTAGTTTAGACCTAACTAGCAGTTTTTGGCAAATCCCGTTGCACGAAGATTGCAAGGATTTCACGGCATTTCTGTACAAAGGATTGTGCTACAGGTACAAAACCGTTCCGTTTGGGTTGAGCACAAGCTTAGCAAGTTTAACGCGAGGTTTGGACTCAATTCTGACGGAAGAAGTTAAAAGGAATTTAATTATGTATGTGGACGACTGTTTATGTATTTCGCAAAACTGGGAAGATCATGTGGACCAATTAGAAAAAATATTAAAGGTATTTCAAGACGCCAACTTAACAGTAAATTTTGAGAAATCTATGTTCTGCAGGAAAGAAATAGATTATCTAGGTTTTGTTATCACCACAGATGGTATCAAACCGCAAGAGCAAAAAATGATGGCAATTCAAAATTTTCCGCGTCCTAAGACACCAAAACAATTAAAAAGCTTTTTAGGATTAACAAATTTCTACCACCGGTTTTCAAAAAATTATGCACAAACAACAGCTCCATTACAAGGACTACTGAAGAAAGGAACAAAATTTAAATGGACAGATAGTATTAACCAGAGTTTTTTAGCTGTAAAGGAGGAATTTATTGAGGCTGTAACGTTAAAGCACCCAAATATGGAAAAGATGTTTTACTTACAGACAGATGCGTCCGATATTGCGTCAGGAGCACAACTGTACCAACTCGATGACCAGAATAACATTGCTGTAGTAGGATTTACAAGCAGAACATTTAAAGGGGCTGAGAGATTTTATAGCACTGCCGAAAAAGAATTGTATAGTGTAGTATTAGGATTAAGGAAATTTAGGAATTATTTATTAGGGAGAAAAATAACCGTTATAACTGACAATAAGGCGATCACTTTCATTAACCAATGCAAACTACTTAACGCTAGAATGACGAGGTGGATCTTATTAATTCAGGAGTATAACATCCAAATTCGACACTGCAAGGGAAAAGAAAATATTGTTGCAGATACATTGAGCAGATTCCCAGAGGATGGAGAATGTTCACAAGAAAATGGGGAGGACCGACTTGTACAAATCCAATTAGTGTTACAGAAGTTTAATCCAGAAGTGGGCGAACAGTTACAAAATATAGAAGTTTTACAGAAGAAGGATACAAAATTTAGGAATATAGTAGGTAAATTAGAAGAAAATGATCCAAAAATTTTAGAATGTTATAAATTGTTTGAAAAAAAATTATTTCGCAAGGAAAGAGGAATGTGGAAATTAATGATTCCAGAAAAATTCATTGAAGTATTAATTAAGGAAATTCATGAAATTTGCGGACATATAGGAATAAGCAAATGTTACCATAATTTTAAGGAAGATTTCACGGGAGACAAAGTCGCTAAAAAGGTCAGGGATATAATAATTAAATGTTTACGATGTCAAAAATGTAAACATGACAACAAAGGTAGAAACGCAGAACTTACGCCTATTATACCAAAAGGTAAGGGTGAACTAGTGTGTGTAGACTATTACGGACCATTGCCTCGGTCAGTCTACGGGTCAAGGTACATCTTAGTAGTGATTGACGCATTTTCTAAATACACAAAATTGTATAAGGTAAAAAACACAACAACCGTAACAACATTAAATCAAATCAGGAAATACATTAAAGAAGTCCAATTACCAAAATACATACTTTCGGATAATGGTACACAATTTACATCCAAAAAATGGACAGAAGGGTTACAAGAACTGGGAATTAGACAAAGAACCGTTGCAATACGAAATCCACAAAGCAACTTGGCGGAGAGAGTAATGCGAAATCTAGGTCAACTTTTCAGGATCCTGTTACCTGACAATCACCAAGAATGGGGAAGGCTACTTGAAACTGTGGAAAGTTTCATGAACGAATCATACCATGATACAATTGAGTCAACACCATTAGAAGTACAATTTAATACACGTCCGACACGAATTTGGAAAAAATATTTAATTAATCCAGGCAACACAGAAACAAACGACATTGACCACGGAGAAATATACTTACGAATTAAAAATAAAAGGGAAAAATTCGCTAAGAAGTTCAATGAACTGCATCCACCAACCGAATATCAGATAAATGATTTAGTACTAGTAAGAGCTTGTATTCCGTCAAGCACAATTGAAAAACGATATCACAAGTTCTGTGAACTATATGAAGGACCATACACCGTAATCTCTAAGATAGGAAAAACTACTTATAAGTTAGCTAGTATAAAAAATAATAAAACTCACATCCGAGGTATATTTAATTGTAGATTATTAAAAAGGTTTCATAATTAATTAGAGAGTTAAGTAAACAAAAATAAATGAATTTAACTGTAAAATAAAATGTAAACAAACACATGTCCTACAGTTGAAGAGGGTCAAGGGAACAATGTTAATTGGGGTTTACAAGAAGGGTTTGTTGACGTGGGATTCTAGACAATGCCATTGTTAAGAAAAAAGGTTGACCGCAGTTTAGGTCATAAAGTCATTTAAAGGGACAGTAATTCTAGTGGGTTTTTAAATGAGAGTAAGAGTAGGTCATAAAGTCATTTAAAGGGACAGTAATTCTAATGGGTTTTTAAATGAGAGTAAGAGTAGGTCATAGTCCATGTTACGATATGTATATGTGTATTATTAAAATAAGTTTAGTGTAAAGGTGTATCAAAAGCAAATTTTATCATTAATTATGCAATTAACATAAAATTTCTTGGGACTTATGTAACGTTGAGAAGCCCTAAGTAAAAGCTTTGTCCAATTCAAAATGTTTAAACCTTGTCAGTTAGAAATAAATGTCAAACATAAACGTCACTCCAACACATAATAAATTTTGTTAAAGGATTTCTAAGGAAACAATACTTCGAAACTACAAAATTATTGAAAGGGCGAGGGCAGCGTGACAAATTAAATAGGAAGAGTTGAGTTATGTAATGTGACAACATGGGAAATTAGAAAGTTTGTGTACGCCCAAGTTAACAAAAGAAAAAGAGACAAAAAACTAGGCAGAGGTACGTTGAACTCAGCTAAGAAACAAGATTTAACGAACTTTGAAAGACGGTTAGAGTTTGAAAAATCAAATCCAACCAACCAAAAAGAAGCGTCATCCAGAAATAAGCGAAGAAGGGGTAAAACGGGAAAACTCTGCGTAAGAATTCAAAAATCAGAAAAAGCAGTGAAGAACGAGCGTCGCAAGGGAGAGGAACTAGGAACAGGGCGAAGTTCGCCAAATCGTCGTAAAGTTGAAGAAAAGTTTTAAGTCATCGAATTATATTAAAATCATCGTAAAGTTAAAGAAGAGTTTTGATTAATTGACCAAGAATTCAAGCAACAGAGTGAGGTAGTTCAAGCTTCGAGATCGTCAAAGTGCCTATAAATTGGATTAAGTTTCTTGTGATATCTGCCATAAGTTCGAGGGATCATCTCACCTGTAGAACTCCAAGAAGACATCATTCCATGCTACTGAACCACGATAAGTTATTTGATTAGTTATTGTAGTTTTTACTTCAGGTTACCAAAGAAACCACGCCCCACTTTAAATAAAATCTGAGCTAGGCCGAGAGCCATTTAAACTTAAATTTTCAAAGAGCAATCAAAGTAACTTCATTATATAATTGGTAAATTATACCTGGCGCCCAACAAATCAATAAAACAATTGAGATATTAAAATATAAAGACTAAATTAAAATTACAATTAATGATACGATTTTGATGCACCTAATAATAATAATAAAATTGCTATGTTCTAGAATTAAGTATTTCATTGTGTTATAAATGTTTATGTCTAGTTTAAGTTGAATGGATGAGATTTAGTGATAAGATGAATAAATTTGAATACTCATATGTGCATCAAATAATTTGAAGATTTAATTAATTCAACTGTTATATATTGGCACCCAACTTTAGGTGCAAATTGTATTTTAAAGAATAAATAATTTTAAATATGATAACGTAGTTGTGTTTTAATCAAAGTAATTAATTAAAAATAAATAACAAAGGTTATAATATATATATATATATATATATATATATATATATATATATATAACGTAAGTTTACAGTTCGTTCTTTAAATGTTAAAATTGTAACAGAAAATGTATTTATTTTATTTATTTTTTAAATTTTATTTTATCTTATTTTAGTAAAACTCAACTTCTTCTAAGTTTTTAAGAGAGTGAACATTAATTTATCATTAGTATTGGAGGTACTACTTTACTTTTAAAAAAGTAATATAAAATAAGCGAGGCCAAATACTGAGAATAATATAAGAGTTTTCTCTTTCATACCTAATGCGATTTATAAACCAATTTTGGTTGAAGTCCAAGTGTACCCAATAAACCAAACAAACAGTTAAAAATAGTTGTTGTTTTTTTCTACTTATATCTTAAACAAATCACTTGAGGTTTCTGTCTGGTGTTAGCAACTGAATCCATCAGTAGATTCATAGTCTGGATCAAGTGAAGCGAGCATTCCTTCTACCATAGCCATGAAATACTACATTCACTTGTTCATTAGTCACTCAAGATTGTCAAGCAGGAAATCTCCGCACTATTAACTGTTAAATTGCATTACTGACGTCTTCAGTAGTGGTTTGAACGTTAAAACTAAGTAATTTAAATTTATTATATACATTTATTAGAAAGTTCAGTTTAATGAAATACTGTACGTGACATGAACGGAGTCTGTATCTCAGGGCCAAACAACATACACACTTTAATTAATTTAACAAGAGTAGGTGAAAAACAAAACCCTTTACTGAAATTGTCGGGGAAATAGTGGAGAATAATTCCCAAGGCTATTTTATTTTATTACGATGTTTACTTTTCATTACAGTTTATTGGCCTACAGCCGAAATAATTTGACCGTTATTGATAACATTACCTAGTTTCTTGATTATTTGAAGATAAGATACTTTGTAAATCTATTTACAGTGCTTTTTCGAAAAATATCTTTTAACTCTCGATGTACGGATATATAACGTTAAAAAAAAAGTACTGAAACTGTTTGATAATCTGTAAACGAGTAACAAGGGGTGAACAAAAACTAGGCTACATCTATTAATCCATTGAACTACCTTGTGATCACAAAAACGGCTCTTCCAGAGATAGAATATTAAAAAAAAAAAAATCTATATTTTTGTTATTACATAATTCCATGTAAAACAACATTTTAAGATGTGTTTAGTTTTGGTATTAAATATATATATATATAAGTTAAGTTTTGAAGAAGATAGTTATTCTCAAAAGTTGTGTAATTACATACTTTTTAGTCCTAGATACTAATCTAAAAAAAATTTAAAGATTAAAATAGACCTAAAATCGTTAAATAAATCCAACTAATCTGGTTATAAAAGTATAAAATGATAATTTTGCTTGTTAAATCGGACACTGACCTCTCAAAATAAACCATTTCAAAAGTAGTAACAGTATTAATACAACTAGTCAAATGGTTTCTATTCGATTTAATTCTTTCAAATGTGTTTTTATTAGGAGGTTAAAGATTGGCCCTAAAGAATGGGAAAAAATCTTTTTAACGCTTTTATACTTTTACACTACTGATGGTTGGCTTAAAGTAGATTCAACAGAGTGGTTTTTACATTGTACCTTCTTTACTACAATACCAGTCTATGAACAGAATATAACGATTTGAAATACTATTTTTTTTCGAGTTAAACAGTTCTTTAATTTCTGTTTTCCTGTATGTCTTTTTTATAAAGTAAATTGTAGATTTATTTTAAATTTAATTTTTTTATAGAAAACTGGAATCACTTATTTTATGAACTAACCATGAAATTTCCTTCTTAAAAATTACATAAACACGAGAAAGCTATGCTAAATTCATTGGCAGACTATTAATATAGTGTTTTCTTTCTCATTCTTCCAGTCTGCTTCTATATTGCATACCCAACGACTAGAATAACACCCGTATACCCAGAACTAAAGCTCTAGATTAACCTACTTGTTTCCTCTCCAATTAATGTAATGCAAACTTAATGCTGTTATTGTTCATTTCCGTCTAACGATAATACAGATACAATATTAACAGAGAGCTATTCTCTCATTGTGAGTGGCTACAAGTTTGTATTAGTATACTGAATTAAATTATATTGTTACTTTGAGATTCCGTAGTATATTATATCAACAAAGAAACAACAAAATCCCGATGTCGAAGGGTAAAGGTAAAATAATTATGCAAAGAGAAATGGTAAACATGGTTTCTTTCAAAATCCTTTGTTTTAAGGTACTGCTTAAATTTACTTAATGTTATTTAACTCCTTTGTTAGACTGTAATTGGGTTATTTTATTTAGTTTTACATCCTGTTGTATAGTTCTTATTAAAAGTGTTTTTAAATTGTACACATATTTATAACACACATTCTTTATATATTCTAATGTAAAATTATAAAATAAACACTGCATAATCTATTTCATAACTTACTTGTTTATTCAATCACAGATTTACACTCATTTTTCTTGATCAAAATCTTAAATTATAGCGGAATTGACCTAACACGTACCAACTATGAATCGGTTGATATTGTAGGGAGGAATGGTTACTTGACATACTGTTTCACCAAAGTTGTTGATTAAAAGTACCGACAGTTGGTGAAACATACTAACTGAGATGGTTGTACCAGTTATACCAACTTTCTGTCAAAAGTTGTACATTGAAAGTGTCTGTCTGAAAACATAAAATTACTAAATTTAAATAGGAATTATTTTTTTTAATATTCTTATTATTTTAAATTTGTCATTTCGATAGAATAACTAACAAAATTTACGTATTTAATAGAAAATTTTGTGTTATAAATCCAAATGCATATTACAAAACTCGTCAGACTGATTACCACAGTTATTTCTAGGCATAAAAATTCCTTTAATACCTCCCAAGCCCTTTATCTAATGAACACACACTTTACAAACAAACCAAACCATAAGTCGTGGTACATTAATTAATGTAATAAGTGGTGGTAATTAATGTTAATTTTTTTGCAAAATAAATATTATTTTATTAAAATGATAAGCGTTTAAAATTTACACTATTTAAACATCAAATTTAATGACATTTTCTGCCGAAAATTGTTTTTAAAAGAATTAAAGATCTTGAAAAATGGCGTGGTTAATGTGTCTTAGAATAATTGACTGAATAAGCTGTAAAACATCTGTAAGCTCCAATAATCCAGAATCCACCTAAATTTTCTTCCAAAGCAGCAATTCAAACATTAAATAGATATTAATATTTGAGACAAATTCAATCAAATGGGAAGATCTGATTACAATACTATCAATTCTTAAAATTAAACTACATGGAATATAGACAATTTTTACAAATTTGAAGTCACCCAAACTGTGACACAAAGCTCATCAAAATCTAGTATATCATATCTTAAATTATTCAGAAGAAGTGCACCCTTTCAACTAATTAGTTATATTTCAGATTGACATTTCTTATAAACCAATAGTTGTGATGTTAATACAAGTCAAAAGACTGATGGAAGGCGTTCAAAGCAATAAACTTCAATTATTGCTCTTCTAACATTTACTTTACGTCACACTCTATTGCAATCCGCAAACCAAACTTGTACGTAGGGCAGTATTTTGTAAATTAAAAATTCAGATAGTTTATTTGTCAAGCCGTGTTACAATTTTTTCTATTAAAATAACAGAAAATATAATTTTAAATATTTCAAATTTACAAAGAAATTGAAATAAATTATCAAAATAATGCTAAGGAAGTATGGAACACTTTACAGTGTTAAAAAGATAACTTGTTACTTAAGTTATAGTAAAAACATAGCATCCAAAATAAACGGTTCACAAACATTGCTTTAGCTATTTCTTAAACCCATTACACAAAAACTAAACTCAACAATAATAAACCTGTGATTCTGAATCGGTAGTTATTGAGCAAGATGGGAAAATTAATTTTATTACAACCTTGTACAAAGTGGAATAGCTTAAAATAAGATTAGAATATTATTATCAAATTATAGTAAAAGAAAATAACACTTCGCGAATCGCGAGTGAATTATTAAATCTGGTAAACTAATTAGCCGTTTAAGCATGTGACATTATATTAATAACGAGTTGATAATATAACAATTGCTATTAAACTAATTTTAATACCTCTTAAAAGATTATTTTCGAAGCGCCAAAATGACACATCTGTGAATTTATTACATAACATCAAAATCTTCCTAAATGGGAACCCCTGGCAATAAGGAAGGAAAAACACTTTTTTAGTTTTAAATATATAGTTAACTAGTTTCATCATTTCATTCTAAAATTTGTGAACTATCTTAAACTTGCTAATATATGTTTTGACCTAAAGAGCCTTTCCGACAAAATTATAAAATAATATAACATTAAACACATACTTCGCACATTATTAATTTGTGTCGCCAACCTCGGTGCGAGGTTCTGCATCTGAAATAGTGAGATGTTCCTTTAAAAAATACTACCTCCACTTGTACAATAAAAATTAAGAAATATTTCAGTGCCTAATGTTTGAATGCCTGCAATGTACAGGGAAGCAACCCACATGATCAAAAAGAGAAAGCATGTAAAATGTAACTGATTTGTGATGCAATGTTTTTATATTAAAACAGATACATTTCACTGGCCCATAATGTATTTTTTAAACTGAATTATTATTTATTTTTGTTTTTTTCTGTATAACACATGTACTATTTCGCTATATATTATAACAGATGGCTATATATTAATACATGCAAGCTATGTTCAAGAAGATCTAGCAGAATATATGCAAGATATTTTTATTGCTACTTTCATTTATTAACATTTCGATGTAAGCCTACTAATCAACTGTCATCCCTTGTTTTAATTAATCTATGTGTATCCTATGGTATGAATAGCGGTAAGATTCGAGAGTATAATAATTCATTTGAATAATTAAACCTTTCACAGCTGATCCAAACTCTTCTGATATATGTAACAATAGAGATGTAGGTTTGGTTGCCTTAATTATATAATAGTTAGTAATTTTGTAATTAATATAATAACCATTATTAATTTACGTTACTCAGAAGAAATTTAAATTATATCTTTTGCTGACAATTGCGTTAAACCTAAACACTATTTCAAACTTAATCTTTTGGATTAATATGTTTTAAATCATTTGGCTAGAAAAAATGTAAAACCAACCACCCTCTTAAATCTCGTAAAAAAATAAAATAAAATAAAAATAATAAAAAAAAAACAGCAATTCAAACATTACATATAGATTAATAATATAATGAAAAATTTAAAATTGGAAGGTCTACTATTTTCTAAATTAATCCACAAAGAATACAAACAAACAAATTTGAAGTCACGCAGAGTTGTATAAAACCTAATACTAGTAATGCATTGACATTTCAAATAAATCAATAGTTCTGACAAGTTCAACAATGATTGAAGGTCATCAAAACAATAAACTTTAATATAATGTTGTTCTTCTAATACGTATTTACTCTGTATTGCACGCCATAAGCCAGACTTGTACGCGACGTATCTGGAAATTGCAATTTTAGATTATTTATTTGTCAGGCCAATTTACAATTTATATAAAAATTCGCAAGATATATTTGGAAATGTTGTTGAAATTACTAAGTTGTGTTAATAAATGAAAATAAATTTAAGAAAATGTTAACTTTTCAGTGTTAAAAAAATAACTTAGCTATACCAACCTCATTGAAATTTATATTTATAGGAATCTAGATTTCCTGTGATCAATTTCACAATGAATCCTAGACCAATAATACATCTTTTATTTCTTATTTGTTTAAACATAATAATTTCTAATTTTTCATGTAATACATCTTTAGTATGATTAATATACTATTATAGTTAATCATATCTCTTACTTTATTTCCATTATCAAGGGAAGCAACCCACATGATCAAAAAGAGAAAGCATGTAAAATGTAACTGATTTGTGCTACAATGTTTTTATATTAAAAAAGATACATTTCACCTAATTCTACCTTATTGTAAACTTTGCATCACATTTTTGACAATTTCATTAAAATATCTTAACACATCATTATAATAGGCATCAACAATATTTATCTGAACAATAAAATTTTCTAAATCAAAATTATGGACAAATGTGTGATAGGAAGTTTTCATTTTAGCTTTTCCTAGTTCGATAGTGATTATTTGTACATTTTTTGTAATGTCCTTGATCTCAACTAACTATACTAGTTTACCACTATTTTGTACAACAATATGTACCTGCAACAGAATAACAAAATTTAGGTTAAGAGTGTTTTCCTTTTTTCCTAGGTCTTTTAATATTGGAAAGATGCATATTTTCCTTCGTATTATGGTGTCTCGCCTTAAGTTTACAGTTTTCCTTTTGGATTCGGAGACAATTTCTTCTTTGTTATATTTATTTTTATTTTTACTCTGTTTTTTACAGTCTTAACATAAATTTCTTTTGGTATTTCTGGAAGTTGATCTTTATCTAAATTTCTTCTTTCTTGATTTTTTCCCTATTTCTACAATTAACTTCTTTTATATATTCATACGATTTCTTAGTCCTTTCTTTATGGGAATTTATATAGTCACTAACAATTTTGTTTTCCATGTTAATGTTCAAAATTGACTTTGTATTTATGTGTCCATACAATATTTCGATGGGTGTTAATTTTGTGACGGACTGAATTGAATTGTTACATGCAATAACTACATATTTTACTTTTTCGTAATGGTATCATTTTAAAATTCAGTTTAGTTATTTAATAATCTAATATGTTCAACTAAAGTAGAATGAACACGTTTGCAAAGTCCATTTATTGGTGGGTGTTGCATGCTTACATAGTGGATTTTTATCTTGTGTAAATCCATTAGTTCTTTAACAAACTTGTTGTTAAATTCACTTCCTTTATCAGAAGTGATAATTTCTGGGATGCCGTAGATAGTAAAATGATCTATCAACTTGTCGCTTATCTCAGTTGCATGCATGTTGACTCATAATTCGGTACATTTGTAGATATCTAGAGAATGAATCAACTACTGTCAAGTATTTTGCCTTGTCAAGCGTTACAGTATCAACTGATAATGTTTCCATTGGTCTTGACGCTGTGAGCGTTAGAGTTAAATGCGTTTTCAATGGAACTCTTTCATACTTTCCTGTAAACATACATCACAGTTATCTATAATTTCTTGCACACTATTCCTGATATTGGGCCAATAATATTTACGCTTTCTTTGATTATAAGTTTCAGTAATTCCTATATGTTTAGTTTTACTAACATGATAATGGTTAACATTTTCTTGAATTTCTTCACAGTCAGTTATGTCTAATAATTTCTCATTTTTTTTAAATCAAATATAATTAAGAACTTTTAAATTTTCTTGAAATGCA
Source organism: Aphrophora alni (assembly GCA_963513935.1). Lineage (NCBI taxonomy): Eukaryota > Metazoa > Arthropoda > Insecta > Hemiptera > Aphrophoridae > Aphrophora > Aphrophora alni. The sequence goes on along the minus strand of OY740766.1, from coordinate 124,993,125 downwards.
TACAGCGAATTTTTCATAAAAATCATCCTCAAAGTATAAATTATATTTTACTTTTGGCATTAAGTATTATTTAACAAATTTAATTATGTCTTGCTCAAAATCATTTTCTGAAATTTCAACTAATAGTCTCAGCTTTGTTACTCCAAATAATTTCTCTATTACTACCTTTTTGTCTGGTATTTAACTAATGAGAGTATGTATTGGTTTTTGACATAATTTACCGGTTCTTCAGATTTCTACTTGTGTATTTTCTTCGAAATTTGAATGTATCGTCTGATTACTATCTTCACTTTCATCTAAGTTAACAATTATCGATTTATTACCATCCAATTCTGGAAAATAAAGTTGTGTTGATTCTCCAATATTTGTTTATAAATCATTATCAATTTCTACTTATTAACTATGCTTACTCCGCTTAACTTGTTCTAACATCAACTTATAAACTATAACATAAGCAATATGTCGTAACGTAACTCACAATATATATTGTATCTATTCAGCAATACAATAATTAATAAATCCAGATTTTTTAATTACACAGATCGAACAATTGATATTTATTTCATTTTTTCGTTTGTTCTGCCAACATTTGTTCTGCAGCGGAACTATTACAGTCTCTATATTTATGTCTACGCAGGTATTATTTGCAGTCCTGGGGGAAATAATAACCTTGTTCTTGTATTTGTTTTTATATCTCCGGACTGTGTTTATTGTGTCATAGCATTATTAAACAAAACTTTAGTGATATATTATAGAACTACGGAACATGTTTCAAGACAAAAAATAATAAAAACCTCTTAGCCCCTTTTATATCCAACAAAAATTACTCTCTTTTAAAGAGATGAAGTTTTAAAATTCTGGATTAAATTTCACGTTGTTTACAGTGATGTCGTTGCATCACCTTGTTGTATAATAACTTATGCTTAAATAACCCAATCTTCTACCCTGTACCAATCCAATTTCATTGCTTCAATTTTATAAACTAGTAACTATCGTTGCAAGAACGAGTAATCGTATCGTTTTTCAAACTAATTAACCTATCATTTTTAAAAGTAATAATCCAATATTTTATAAAACTGATTAAAATAATGTATGTATTAAAACAATCCAAGCTATTTTTATTGTGGACCACCGGCTTTAGAATCGAAAACTCGTCCTAAACAGATCGCTTGTACCTTTGAAGAAAAAATTTAACAAATCATCTAAAATGTACATATTTTGGAAGCATTAAAGATATTTTGAGTTCCGTTAGTGTGATTTTTAATTGTTTAAATTAATAACCCTACAAGTTTCATGTTCATAAATTATACACTGATTACATAAATAAATTTTCTGAGCGCAGTAAGTTTATAACTTGGGTCCCCAATCGTTCCAAAATTAACACGCCGAATATATTCGAATATCTTAATATGCTGTCATTTCAATAGAAGAGAGATTTACTGTGCACATCCTGTTATGTTTAATGTGAAACACTTCCGTCTCAAGTTTGTAAACTATGAAATTGTTACCTTTCAAAAAATTCCTGGCTGTATTATTAACCTTCAACTGGCTAAAACGGTTTTCTATTAAATAAGTGTCTAAACAACTGCTCCATGGACAGACTAACTTTGATAATTTATAAATTAATAGTAATTAAACTCTCTAATTCTGTTAAAGTAAATTTATACTTGGTTAAGAATTTTCATACTAAATCTAAAAGTTATTATATATCTACAATGTTTATAAACGTCTTAATTATTAGCATATTAATTAAAACTAAATATTGAATACAAATTTCATCGATTTTGAAAGTTTTTTTTTACTTCGCCTATAATATTTGTATGACATTCGTTCTACACTTAGGTTTTTTGTTTTAGTAGAAATTATGTTGTTCACAACCTGTATATTTTAAATGAACGCAATAAGTTATAACTTATACCTTTTTCTTATTTTCGAATTATGTTTTACTTATATAATGTTATGATTATATTATCTTTTAAGTTAGAACCCATTTACTTAATTTCTCGTTCACCTCCCTCTCCCTTCTTTCATACTTATTCTGAAATTATGAAACTACCATTTTCTTTTTTTCGAATTATGTTTTACTTACATAATGTTATGATTATATATATTATCTTTTAAGTTAGAACCTATTTACTTAATTTCTCTTTCACCTCCCTTTCCCTTTTTTCATACTTATTCTGAAATTATGAAACTACCATTTTCTTTTTTTTTCGAATTATGTTTTACTTACATAATGTTATGATTATATTATCTTTTAAGTTAGAACCCATTTACTTAATTTCTCTTTCATCTCCCTTTCCCTTCTTTCATACTTATTCTGAAATTATGAATCATTCTTCAATACCTAGCCAATATAATGTATAGATTTTAAACCGTAAACAATTTTTTTTTATATACTTTTTTCTAAGTCTCATAAAATTGGTATTAGATTCTTTATCATATTCAAGATTTCTTGCATTTAAAAATGTTATCTGACCCCATTCGCACATTTCAAACAATTAAAATGAATACTTTAATTGTTTTCAGTTCAACAAAAGTTTGAACAATAAGAGAAAGTTAATTTCAACAACTTTGTTAGTGTTTGATTTAGTTAATTAATTATCAAAGTTTCTTTTACTTAAATTGGATTCAATCATTATTTTTATTTAACTTTTACGTAATTCTTTAATGTTTGAACTGATGAAAGGAAAACCAATTAAAATTACAATGTAATCAAACAAAGCTGTGATTGTATTATGTAACCTCTACCTCCGCGTGCATCAATGGCGTATATAAAGAGTTACGTTATGGTTCAACAGCCTTGTTGTAACTTTTACCTAATCTAATTGTGTGGAAAAATCAACGTAAATAATTGGACTGATCTTCATATTTCCTGACAAAAAGTGTCCGAATAAGTTGTTTAACGTCTATAAGTTTGTTATTGTCTGTTGTGTCGTCGTCTTCAATAGCTGTCTGTAATAATTAATTACAGAACTCGTATGTGCCTATAAAGAAGATTATATGCCATTCGCTCGTATTATAGACTGTTTTGACAGTCTCTATAATTTATACTAGACTTGACAAGATATTACCAGAGTCTCGGTTTTATATCTCTCCTCCATTAGAAATAGAATAGAATATAGTGCAATACCTAAGGAATAGAGACAGATATTTATTTATATACATAGATTATTGTAGACTAACTGCCTAGGTTTGTGCAGAGATCTTTGGACAACCAAAAAAAAATCATACAGAATAAGTTTAGTTCAAATGCAAATATTAACTATATTAGGTGTATCTATTTGTGTAATGTTCGTATATACTTCGATAAACGAATTTGTATTTACAAAGTAAGTCTTAGTTACGCTCGAAATATCAAACTTTCAAAACGAAATTAGTTTCGGTTGTTAAAACTTGAAGTACTTCTTCATGAGTAATAATGTGGCACTTGGGTATGTTCCCGCTCATCAAAGTGTGTTTGGAAATAAACAAAATGGAAGGTCTCTAGCTACGAGGGAAGCAAACCACCAGTGTATGAGGATAGTTTTCCTGCGAATTACAAAGGAGTTTAACAAGGATTGACAAGATCAGCGAATCCACATTCTTATTTTTTATGAATAGGTTCAGGAAAACTTAATATTTCATTATTGAAGATGTACCGTTTTCATAACCTCTGCAGACAATGTTCCATTTTATTTTTAAATTTGTTGGGCAATGTTGGATGAATCAGATTATTAATACGGTTTATTCAAGGGTGTGTACGAAAGTTTCTTCAATGTTTTACACTGTTTATTTGTTAGTAACAAAGTTAAATAGATACAAAATAAAATGATAGCAGCAATAATAATATTATATTATAAGATTTTTCGTGATAAAATACATAGAATATGTACGTAAAAACCCGAAACAATATTAATAATAATACTTTCTAAATTAACAATTTGTTGTTGTTTTTTTAAGATTTTGGATATCTAATATGTATATTTAAATTAATATTTATTTGAAAATTTGTCATATTATTTTTATTGTACTGTGAAATCTTTGTTACGTGATTATTTTCAATTTCGTTGTAAGGATTAGTTTTCTATTTTCCAAATAAATGCTTAGTTAATCTGTTAACTGTATTTGTCACATTTTAAATTCGAGTTGGAGGGGTTTCGAGCTAAGTGATCACATAGGATACTAGGTCAGCTGTGAACTGTATGAATTCAAGAAGCAAACAAATATATGGATAAAACTGACTAAATTATCAGATGTACGTCTTTGAATGGTTTGCTTATCTGTGATTTATTAATAATTTAAAACAATTTATAAATATTTTATTGTAGTCGTGAAAGCAATGTTAAAACAGTAAATAACTTTGATAATTTACTGATCACTGTTACAGACACTCACCCCTCTGTTAATATGACTTGGTAGTACTGAAATTGTTGTTGTTTGTCCATCAACTCTTTTGTCAACTTTATGCAAGTGTTAATATTTTCAAATAGTATATGTGCACAAAATCGATTATTACAAGCAGGACCGCCATATAAGTAGAATTTTTTTTTTAAAACTGTATCATATGGTGTTATAATCGTATTTGGTTTTCTTTACTAATATATGAGTTACACATATACATAATTACAATTATTTCAACTTATGTCATCCCATTCATGGATTGTTCTCTCCTAACGGTTTCGCTGCATCAAAATGTCAGCATCTTCAGGATTGATCAGCTACTTGTTTGTCAAAGTCATTTTTTACATATAAATATTACAGAACACATACATACACAAACACACAATACAGAATTTTATATATGTAATTAGTTTAAAGAAATGTATGTCATAATATTATGTGATGTATTAAAAAATCGATGTTGGGATTTTCGCGGGTATAATCCATTTCAATTCCCGAGACCAATTAAGTCATTTTTTAATAACGTCTGTCTATCGTTATCTACAGCCCAAACGAATAAACCGATTTTTATCAAATTTGGTATGTGAAGGCATATTGTGGCCATATTTAGAGACTTTTTTAATGTAGGAGTACTGGCATAAGACCAAAAGACACAATTTCATCGCCATCTCCTTAATAATTTGGATTTGTTAGTTAACGTTAAATAAAAACAAAAATCGGAGTAGTTATATTATAAAACCAAATATTATTAAGATAAATTTTGATGAAATGCAATCATTACAAAAACAAAACAATATGCAAAGTCACAAATAAAATATTACAATTTTGAAATAATTTCAATGTCTGAAAATTAACCTTGCCCGCTTTCATTTAAACTACATTTCCTCAAATAACATTTACTACATAAAATGTTAGCAAATTTAGGCCTTAATTATAATTATATTTTCTTAAATATATAACTTGTAAAAACCTAAAACGTCGTTCATGATTTATTTTTGACTTTTTACAGACAACTACATAACTGACGTGTTTGACAAAGAATAGTTTTGTTTCATTAGTATTTGATTTTGAGGATGGGTGTGTGCCTAGTGTCTACAGTAATACAGACTCAAGGGTGTGTAGGAAAGTTTCTTCAATGTTTTACACTGTTTATTTGTTAATAACAAAGTTAAATATATACAAAATAAAATGATAGGAGAAATAATTATATTATAATATAAGATTTTTCGTAATAAAATAGAATATACGTGAAAAATATTAAACAATGTAAATAATAATACTGTCTAAATTAACAATTTGTTTTTTTGAATATTTTGGATATCTAATATAGATATTTAAATATCCAATGGAATAAATGGCAAGTGGGGAAACCTAATTATTTTAATATATATAAATATTAGTATAATAGGCCAATAAATATACCAATAAATAAATAATAATCGTCATATTAAAAAGAACGAGAAACTATGGTTTTAGTTTACATATGCTGAAACTTTCACAGTGTCTTTTCACTCAAGTTATATGGCTAGCAGAATGTTGTTTACAGCAGGAGAGATTTTATGAACATAATTCATCAAAGTTGACAATTACAAGTATCAATTTAATTGTATCTCTAATTAAAATTCATTACTATAATAATTTTTATAATTATGATCTGGCATGCATCTCTGAAGTATAAGGTATAAAATGAGATAATAAAATACAGTGAAACGAGACAGTGGCGGTTTCGGCTTATGTAAATTAATGCCGGATGTCATCAAACGTCGACCCAGTTCTTCAACTAAGTTTAGCAATGACATTAAAATTCATATTTTAAATTCACGCTTTCAGCATTTGCATTAAGTTGAACTAACTCAACGTATATTCATCTTGTGTACTTGGGATTTAAGTTTAGCTGCAGTATTATCTTTGCGTGGACTTGAACGTTGTCTACATAATAGCTGAGTGGATATGTTGATTTATCTTTGTACTAAAGAGAAACAAAGGATTCTATGTAAATGTACGGTGAGGCATGTTGTTAAAATATGTTAATAAATCAGCATGTAGCGTTATCTAATGTCTATGTTTATAAGTTACAATTACTTAGTGTGTGTAATTAACGCTTCTTCAGTGTAAATCGTATTGAATTATTTTGGAAATTATTAGTGAACCGTAATATTGTTTAATTTTTGGATACGGTTTTAAGTCATTTATACTTACTAATTATTTCACTAAAATTTAAATTAAATCAAGAGAGATGATTTTAATTAGGGTAAGCCTTTTTATGACAGCTCCATACCCATTTTTCTTTTACCGATAATTGTTCCAAGGCTATTTGGCTACACTTGTTCAAAATTTTATCAAAATCGTTAAAGCCAATTATGATGAATCGTGATTTTGTGTTTTTATTTATGAAAACTACCCCTGCAGTTATAAAAATCTCAAAATGATGCCAAATTATACTCACATACCTAGTTTGATTAAAATCCACACGTTTGGGGTGTAAAGCACTCCCCAGACGTCATTTCAAAAACCACTTTTTGGATCTAAGGATCTTTTAAATGGATAAATCCATACTAAAATATTCTTTGACATAACCATCAATTTTTTTAATCTATCATATAACTTTCAGTATATGTAAGAAAGTAAAATGGTCGTCAGTTTCTAAAATTTTACAATACAAAATGTTAACAAATATAAAATAATTATATTTCACAAAAATACATTCATTTAACCTTCTCAAGTGATTTTCTTTTCAAAGTGTTATTTTAAAACGTTCATTTAATTTTACGTCTGTAACAGTTTAATTCACCTGAAGAAGAATTATTTACTTCGTGCAAAGCAATGGGACTGCAAGTTCTTGCTTAATGGCGTCACTAGTTGTACAGACGTCTGGAGATCCAAGACAGTTTTAACTTAATATTATGAAATCTTTTATTTAAAATAATTATAATATTAACTTAAGTAACTTAGTAGATTAATATTAATTTCACTAACCATGACTACATTGAAGTTCACTAGTGTTAAATAAAGTTAGTGTTTAATTATAATCTATTGCAGACATTATACGTAAATAATGAAAATAACATAACTGACATGTTTGACAAAGAATAGTTTTGTTTGATTAGTATTTGGTTTAATGGATGAGTGTGTGCCTAGTGTCTACAGTAATACAGACTCTAGGGTGTGTACGAAAGGTTCTTCAATGTTTTACACTGTTTACTTGTTAGTAACAAAGTTAAATACTCAAAAAATAAAATGGTAGGAGCAATAATAATATAGTATAAGATTTTTCGTGATAAAATACATTATGTTCCTAGTAGATCCTAGGCTACATTACTGTATATAGTATTGAGGCAGGACCAGAATTACAGATATAAAGTTAACTCTCTCAACTCTAATATATTTCATCAGAATTATCTCAATGGAAAATAATTTCTCGGTGTCATTTCTTGCTCCTAAAACACATCTTTATTCAAACAAATATTTTGTTCCTAAAACAACTTTTTGTTTTTAAAGTCGGTAACATCGTTTATAAAAGTGGAAATAATGCAATATTATCATACTGGAAAGACTTTGTGAGACAGGCCTAACTTCTATCGCAGTTTCGAGACTTTTTTTTAAATATTTTTATTGGATATAACGTGTATAATCTTTTGCCTTTGAATAGGAAACAAAGTAATGATACGAACTATTTTCTAACAAAAATAAAAATTTGTTTTATGGCTAACATTGATGATCTGTTATATAATTCATATATTGTGCCTACATATAAGTGTTCGCTTGTTTATTTACGTATTTATTTTAAATTTTTTATTAGATTTTATTTATTTGTTTAACAAATTTAACGTGTGAAGTACCATAGTCAGATTTGGCAATAAAAAAACAAGAGACTAACTAAAGTTGTTTAAAATAACCTTGAATCAAAAGATGTAAATATCAGTTTAAAACATTCTCAACTCTTTAGACAAGTCATTGATTTACGAAGAGGTAGATGTTACATAATTTGATTATAACTTTAGTTGATAAAGATAGTGTAATTTTAATTAGATTTTCATTTTTTAATTCAGTTATAAACTTTTAGGATTTATGACGAACGTCAATCATGAAAGAAACACGTGAAAATTAAATAAAAAATACTGATCAAGTGCAATGAAATTACGAGAAACTTTATTAATTAATAAACAATATCATAACACTGGTAAAAAATGTGAATATTAACTTTCTCTTGTTTAAACTTTCTTCTGGATAGAGTTGGGTAACATTATTTTTTTCCTTACTCAAATAAACTTGTTATCAATTAAAGAATCCAATGCTTATGAAAAAGATCGTCGTGGTATTTTATGGATTAAAAATATATTGTCTATTTCTTAAAGTCTATACATTTAATTAATTGGGTGTCATAAACGACTATAAAGAAAATAATTTAAAGAGAGTCGTTAAAAGATAAACCTGTGACCTCATTCTCTAAAGACTAAGACTTTTGGCACTTAACTTTGAAGGAATTATTCTTTCAAGTTTTTTTACGTAGAATTTTGTAAGGAATGTTTCGCAATTCCAGAGGAAAAACACAAAAAGTTAAAATCAAACATAAATCGAAAAACATGATTTTAACGTTGTATAACTCATTGCCATCATATATAATGTGCTGGTTGTAAACAACATAATTAATTGGCAATTAAATCAATGTTGAAAGTACATCTAAAACGAATACGTCATAACTATTTTATGAATAAAATATAATCGATTGAATTGATATTTACTACTTCGTTTTAATTAGTATCATAGATATGATGAATTATTTTATAAACATAATATCAAAAACGTTTAAATTCGATATACAAATTAATAACCAAGTATAAAGCTACTTCAATATAATAAGAGTGTTTAATCACTATTTATTAACAAATTGCCTAGTTACTCTTTCAGTTACTTAAACACTTATTTAATAGAAAACCGCTAAAACCAATTAATAATACAACCATGATATTATTTGAGAGGTAACAATAATTTCAGAGTTGAGCAAACTTGAAATCGAAGGTTCTACGGAAGTGGTTCAAATTAACATAACGGAATTTGCAATAATTCAATCTTCCATGTTTTGTAATGGGAGAATATTTCGTTCGGATTGAATATCTTCGGTAAACATTTATTTTTATTTCATCGTACAACGTAATGGAAATAAACATTATTAAAAAAGAAAATTAAAATTTGAATAATGGCTAAAGACAACATCGACTTTCTATTAAAAGTGCTTTCTATCAAGGATGGTCAGTGTTGGTGGGGTTTGGCATTATTTCAGGGTATAGATGTGAATCGAGAATTCCGGGAATATAAAAGTGTGAAGGTAACAATTAAAAGTTTTCAAAAAATAATAATAATAACGAAAATAAAAACTAGACACAGGAAATACATACATTTTGTGTTGTTGTTTTAAATCCAACTAAAGAAAAAATGTATATTTATAGGGCAGTAAAATAGTTTCTTCAAATAATATTTCCTACATAAAAACAATCATGGAACAACAACAAAGCCTACAAAAATAGGAAAAAATATTAAAATTATATTACCTTTTATTTACCCTATCGTAAATTTTTTTAAGAATTTTATTATCTTTTTATTATTATACTTTTCACTAGACATTGACAAAAAAATTAAGGAGATTTACAGTATGCGTCGTTTTTTGTGTGTTTGGTACTATCAATTTTTACTTACAATGATTGTTAAATTAAGACCAAAAACAGTGACTAATAATTTACTTCAAAAAATTGTCCAAACGACAGAAAACACAATTTATTACAACGAACACTTTATTATATCAAGGTGACGTTTCCCTGACTAAGCCATCATAATAATATTAAGTTCTTATATGTACACAAAACCTAAGAAAGTTTATGCTAAATTTGACTAATATTCCTGCCACTAGAGCTATTATTAAGGGTTTTCCTGCTTGAATTTCTCACATTTAGACTACGTAGTGTAAAGAAAGTTGTGTGATAAGTAAAAAAAATCGATGTTGAAAGTTTTCGCGAACATATTCATCTTGAGGTCCCCTGAACCCAATTAGCCCTGATTCATTTATGCAACTGTTTCAACCATATTTAACGAATAGTAATGACCATTCGTCTTTATTATATGCTAATATTTAACACAAAATTCAAACTACTCGAACTGTTAATGCCGATTTTCTATCTATTCCACCACTCGTAATGTTTTTATAAGTTTGGTTTTTAGTAAAACCTCTCTTATTACTTATCACAGAAAATATGTTTGAAGATCATTGGATGTAAATTTTAAAGCTGCGAAATGAGATGTTGCACGTTGCATAATATATATGTAAAAACACAATATCAACGACATATCAAAATTCACCAACTTACATTTTTCGTTAATGAACTTTTAGAACGTTTAAATCCGAATCTAAACTTCTAAACATAAAATTATAGAAAAATTGGTTCGAAATAACTTTGTTCTTATTGAGCGTCTAGAGGTTATATGATATATAATATATATATTGATAGATTTTAATTTTAATTCATTTATTCTTCACGATACAAAACTAAACGAACAAGGAGAACAAAATAAAGAAAAAATAATATCAAACTATAAATTAATATATTTTTGAGGGGGAAAAAATTCAAATAGTGTAAACATAAACATGAAATAAAAGAACGTCGGTAAAATTAAAATTAAAGTAACATAAAATTACTTCAATGTGAAGAATTGGTGGACATTTAATGATAATTGTTGTCGGCTTTTACCTGAGGGTAATCGCAGAAGCACACATTACATACATACATACATACAGAAACTATTTGTGTTTTGTGTAATATACAAATTGTACTATACTGTGTTACAATTTTCCTAATGTACGTACTTGATTTTCTTATCACAATGTCTTATTAATACTATACATATTTATTATGTTATCAGTCTTTAGAAAGCTAATGAGGTTAAGTAACTGCAAGTGTTTATTTAGTTTTTATTTAGTTACTGTAGAAGTGTACGCTAATTGGACAAGACAACGAAGCTCTCAAGTTTGCAGAGTGCAAACTAAGCAACAACTAACTGTCTGTCTACCTCAAGCAAGTCCGTAGTCAATCAATTATGAAACTATTCATGGATGATTCCAATTCAATACAGATTACATTTCCCACATTTTAGAAGAATATTTACAGTCGGCTTAGGTTATTATGTTTTAAACATTCTCACATATATGTAACATAAAGAAAATTACGTTATTGGTGAAAAACAAACTATTCGACAGATTTTTATCACATTTTCAATCTCGGTGCGTTTTTTTCTGTAAACCACAACTATTTTGACCTTTTTTGTTTAAAACTGTAGGACTGAAAAAAGTTTGATTGCTATCTACCCAAAAACATCAATTCGGGAGTTATGGGTAAAACAGAAACAAGAGCTTATTTATGTGTCTAGAATTTCATTGTAATCCATACTATCATTTCTAGAAGATACTCGACCTAATAACCTCAATAGGGCTCTAGGTTTCGTATGTTACACTATGTTATAACATTACTATGTTTTTCTTTAATAATACAAAATATTTTATATTTGTAAATTTTATACTATCAGTTTCCAAGACATTCGGAATAGTCGCTATTTTGAAATTGTTTCCTATAAAATAATAATCTTTTCTATACATGTTAAAAATATTAACCAAATATGTAAACAAAATATTGACTCTATATCGAATTTCGTTTGGTATAGATTTTTTCAGAAAATACAGAAACTGGCAAATAGACGCCGAACGAAGAAGACCAATGTCCTATATCTTCGCAACTATTTAGACCACCTGAATCGTTCTGTATTATCAAGAGTATAGATTTCCGTTCAATTTTTTTTTTTTATAAATAATATTGAAAAAATTAAACTTTATCTATTAATTCGTTTACTATAATTTTATTTCTAACATACATATTTTTCCTATTTAAATTATCGTTTATATTTATGGTAGCAGGGCTCACATAATAGAGTCACTATATAGTCTATTAAAAAGTACTATCATTATTAAATGTCTTCCACGAAACAAAACCAATTTCGTTGTTGAAAAAGCTAACATAAAACACGTTTTCTGGTTAATAAAGTTATTATGTCCATAGACAGTAGGTTCAAATTAATTAGGCAGCATACACTATAATCAGTCATTACTATAAAAATGGGTAATTTTATATTACAGATAAGACGGTGAATAGGTATTACTTCTACATGGAAAAAAACTTATGGTATACACTGATTACTAATAGTACATACAGGTATTATAGCTACGAAATTTAGTCAAACTTTGGCTAACCTAACATTTTTAGTCTATATCCTGTGGCACTGATGTGACAGTTCGTTTCTAAATTCAACACTCAATAGTTCCATCGCTATTATATTCAAAACTGCTGGATCCAGTGTTGTCAGCAATTGCTTCATTTAGAAACTTGTCCAAATTCCACTGCCTGAATGTAATCGACACAAGTGTTATCGGACAAGAACACGATTACAATGTCGATATACACAAAGGAAAAACTGTTATAAACTAAAAATAATCGAACCCTCATGTATAAAGCTAACGCTCAATCATATCAGCCAGACCAGTGTAAAAGTAAGATCGAATAAAAATTCCTTTACTTTAAGTAAAACTGATATTTTTCCGGTTATTTATCCACAAGGGGTGACAAAGTCCAAAAGGTTGATCACCAAAATAAAACGTTAGATAGTTCTCTTGACTCGTATCCTAATCACGTTTCTATGTAGTCTTAATTATTTTAACCGCTCTAATCTTTTTTTCGCGTTCCTATTCATAGAATGCCTACTAATTTTATTTTACAACACTAGTCAGTCCTAGGCTGTGTTGACACTTTTAAGGTTCTCAAGTTCTTGGTTTTCAACTTGATATCGAGTATTATCCTCACCCTACTCTTGAACTTCGTGTATTAATTGTTGCATATGCGAAGGATGGGAGATATCTTAATAAACTATATTAATAAAATAAAACGTCCATTATTAACTTTAAAATAACTATTTAATAATTTTAAAACCAGAATTACAATGTTTTCTAAATATATTCGCTGTTGTCTCTACAAATTCTACTACACTCTAAATTTCCTTAACATGATAAATCAAACATTACAGAAGATATAAACATCTCAACAAATAACATGTAAATAGGGATGTGTTTATCATTGATTGTCTTCTCTAAATAACAATTATTATGTGTCATTTTAAATACTTTAGAAGTAACTTAACGCCAGGATACACAGGTTCGAGCCTGTATAATTTTTTTTTTCAGACGTTACACTGCTCCTCTGTCTTCATTAGTCCAACAGGCGTAAAATAAATACGTTAGGCAAACAAATAGGCCAAAATACAAATATGCAACTTATTCAAAAAGTCCCTTAAATCGACTTTTTTTTAACGTATTTTTATACGTTTACCTTTGTTAGGTGAAGTATTGTAATATTGAGATTAATCTTTGCTCAGTAGCACTCACCTTATTTATGTATAGTGTTTTCATCTCCACTTGTCAATACTTAACACTTTATAATGCTAATTAAAAACTTCATTTATTGTTGTCAAATTAAAATAACACATATAATCACAATTTTTACATAAACAAACCACTAAAAAGAAGGTAAACACTTGGGTTATTATATTGATAACATGTTCTTTATATAGAAGGGTTGAAGAATCTTAAATTTTTAGATTATTTAAATGATTTAAGGCTACTAAACAATTTACATTGGGGATGAAGGTGGAGGAAAAGCTCCCGTATTTGGATGTCCTAATGGAGTTGTTAATAATAGTTTAATTGCACCTGTTTCTAGAAAAATTTCAAATGTATGACGTTATTTGTATTATGAGTTGGACCACTCTAACAGGCATTGTGTGTGGATTAATATGTTCCTCATATATTAAACTACAAAGTGAATTAGGTACAATAAAGCAGGAGTTAAGAAACAGTTCATTTTCTGAAACGCCATTGACAAGACTTTTGCCAACAAAAACAAGACCAAAAGGAAACCCATGTTACTGTTCCCTTAATGAAATGTTTTTTTTTAAAGATGCGTGGAATCAAAGGCAAATTCGGTAGTATAACATTGTTTAATCTGAAAATACGTTGAGGAGAAAGTTAACACACCTGAAACCAAAAACAAATTGCAACTTCTTAATCATAGGTGTTGTATATAAAATTCCCTGTTTATGTTGACTGAACTGTTATGGGCAAACACCTAAGCTCATCAGCAAAAGTATTTTAGAACATAAAAAAAATGTAATAACAAGGAAACTAAGCTTTCAAAACTGAATGAACATGTTGAAAAAAAAAATTACCATATTGTAGATTGAGATATCTAGGCATTACGTATGGGAACCAGTTTGGAGGAAGAGAGTCTAACGATAAAAAACCATTTCAAATCCCAGTATTGAATTTAAAACATACGTATTCCTAATAAAATATTAAATTCAAGATATAAAAAAAACTGATTGATCACAGTCCTGCTCAAATAGTTTCAGGCCTAGAAAAGAGCAATGTAAACAATACATACATGTGAAGAGCCTCCATAGCTGGATGAAACTACTTCAGTTCAACTTAGATACTCTATGCATTATAAACAAACACGTAAGATATTTGGTCTCACATAAAGGACCTGAAGAAGTGAAGAGTTTTCCATACTTCTCAAGTGTTTTTTCCTCGTCATAGTGGTTTATATATGTAAAAACTGTGATAATATGTGTCATTTGAATTGTGTGTTTTAATTTATTTTTTGACGATAAAAATTGAAGTTTTTAAATTTTCACTATAAAGTGTTAAGTATTGACAAGTGAAAAGGCAAACACTACACATAAATAAGACGAGTGCTACTCGGTAAAGATTTATCTCAATTTTAAAAGACTGTAGATGGACAAACGTGGTTTGGGGTACACCTCTTGGCGTAGAACTCCTATTAAGAAATAGGTGGAAGAGTTAAGTTCAATTTTTGTAATATTAATTTGTATTTTGTAACAACGGATTTGATATAACATTTCAAAAAACAATTCTAGTGAATGTTTCTCACATATTTGAAGAAAGTATAGAGAAAATTATGGTATGGTTAAAAAATCCGATTTTGGAATTTTCTTTGAAATGGACATTTTAAAATCTCCCGAAAAAAAAATGGTTTTTGAAAATATCGATCAAAAGAGTATGCAAATTTTTTATGTAAAAATTATTTATTTATGTATCAATCACTCGTCGTTTATCCTTCAACCTACAAAGATATTATCGTGTTTGCCGTTAAAAAATCATATTTTGTGTCTCGTAAATTTGTATATATTTAACAGTTTTGAAAACAGTAAGTTACCATCATTTTGAAAATATACAAAAGTCTTAGTTTTTAGTATACTTATAAAATGTTACATAAAAGTGTGTAAGGTATATCTGGACTCAATAAATCCATTTCTAAAGTTATAAAGTTTTTTATAAGAAACACAAACGTATTGACAGAAGGGAAATGAAGCATTTTAGAACACATTTTTACTAGAACTTTTTTTCATTTTGATACTGTGAAACCATTCCTACATTATTTACAGCCATTATAAATTAAACTGTTTATTTTGATCGTCATGAGAAGATTTTAAAATTTCAACTCATTACAATGTAAGAAAACTTTGTCTTTCTTCAAAGAATTAAACTTGATATTATAGTGGCACGTTATCAATTTTTGTGAATTTCTGGACAAGAAATTTTCTAATTCTTAAAGAATAGCTTAGTAATCCAGTTAACCGGATAACAAAATGTAATTCATCTAGTAGGGTTTTATGAAGGATTGTGTGTCCACCACTTGGAGTAACTGACGTGTAAGATTTAAGAACTTAAATCCCGGCTGCGTATGCTGTTATCTAAAACGAAATACTCAGTCGTTCCTGGGAAAAGCTGGAGACAACCGCTTGGACTTTTTAATACTAACCCATGTAGCTTATGTTGAATGTTGTTAATTGAAGTTATTAGAAGCAAAAAAAAAACTTTAAATCGTACTTTATCTTATTCTAACTAAACTAGTGATAATGTGAACAATAGAATTCGACAGATTGGAAGTTTTAATAATTGTGGAAGTTGGTTTCACGATTACTTTGTGACATATTCACCAAGGGACTAAAGGCCTACATAAAATATTCTAATAAAACTAATCAAAAATAGAAGAAAAACAATATTTAGAGGGGATTAATTGAAAAAGACGCTGGCTGTAAGCAAGACTATGAATTAGTACAGTACATATGATTTAGTCTGACCTCTGTCATTCAGATACGCAGTCGTCTATGGACCAGTTTTGTTGTAATGGAGGAAACACTGAGGTCAGTCTTGCAGTGAGTTTTGTACTGTGCTTTCCGTAGTTATACGTGCATTTTAAAAACATTGGTTTGTTGTAATTGAAGGTGAAAACGTCAGGAAGAAAGTTGGCGGGAGGGGGTAGTCCTCCATAGTCAATCTAGCGAAACCATATCAAATGTGTATCGTTTTATTAAACCAGAAGCCAAAAACGGAGGAGCTATTAATTTAACAAATATGACCTTAAATACCAAATTTTCAAAAATTCGAATCTACTACTAAAAAGTTTAAAAAATTCAACTCTTTTGTAAATTTACTCCATTTTGAAATATATAATGATTTTTCTGGTTAGAAAGTTTGTCTAATTGTTTGTAAATATGAGCCTAAATACTAAATTTAAACAATATTCAAAACTATTATTTTTAAATAGACGTCATTTTTTTAATTTATGAAACGATTTTTCTGTTTACAAAGTTTGTCCAATTGTTTGTAAACAAAATAAAGTCGACAAACATACGATAAAACAAAACGCCAACATGACAAATGTTGACAGTAAAATGGAGCTGAGACAATGTCTGTATAAGCAGTAGTAGATATGACATCACTTCTCCTCCCACCTCTAACGAGCATTATGAAAATCGAGGCTAGATCTTACGAACTGTACTTAGAAGCTAATAGTTCTTGTGTGGGATAGCTATATTCTTATAACGGAGTTGTAGGCTTACTTAACTTTTTAATCTTGTTAACACATTATAAATAAAACAAGACCATGGCTGAAGTATTTGTACATCTTGAGTCGTCTACCTCAGTACTGATCTGACAATATTTCAGCGACTAGTGATTTCCATAAATGACATCTACGTTGTGGGAACTTCCACGAGGGACTTTTAAGCTAAGACGGTTCATTCATAAGTTTAGGTTTAATCATTATATAAAGAAATGTCGTCAATAAAGTTAAGATGTGTTACCATAACATTAGGTTTGGTCAATAAGGTTAAAAAATGTAGCCAATGACGTTATGTTTGGTCGATAATATTAAGAAATGTTGTCAATAAAGTTAGGTTGAGTTAACAAGGTTATATTACGTCTCAAGTGAGGTTAAGTTCTGTCAATAAGGTTAGGTAAATATCTCCAGTGAGTAAATTTATGTTGAGAAATGTTATCAATAAGGTCAGGTTCGAACGATAAGATTAAAAAACGTTACCAGTGATTTTAAGGCCGGTCAATAAGGTTAGATTTGAACAATGAGGTTAAGAAATGTCACCAGAGTGGATAAGTTAAGTCAATAAAAATAATAAATATTGACAGTAAGGTTTGGTTCAGTAAAAAAAATGCCGTCAAAAAGGTTTTGTTCGGCCAATAAACTAAAAAAGATGTTGTCTATATGCATAGGTTCTGTCAATAAAGTGAATAAATATAAGTTCAGTCAATAAAATTAAGAAATGTCACCAATGGGCTACGTCTGTTAAATAACATTTGAAAAACGTTGTCAATAATGTTTGGTTCAATGTATGCTTTTTAAAAAATTGTTACTAAGGTTGAGTTCTATTAATAAAGTTAAACAAATGTTGTCATTGAGGTTAGGTTAGGTTGGTTTTTTACTCAATAGTTTTTCTTTTTTATAGTTTAAATTAAATTATGTTTAGTTTTATAAAGTTTAAAAACGTTATTATGATCTTAGGTTCGGATGATAAGATTAAGATATATCGCCAATGAGGTTAAGTTCGGTCAATAAATTAAATCAATGTTGTCAATAAGGTTAACAAGTGTTGTATATAATGTTCAATGCAGTTAAAAATCTCGTCAATAAAGTTAGATTCAGTGACATCGTGTAGGTACAAAATGGATATTACAGCTTTGTGTTAATTGTCTCAATATTATACCTATATAATGTTTTATGTAAATAACAATGGCGTAACTAATAATATCCCATGGGGGAATATGTAAGTGGACATGCGATCCTCAAAGTATAACCTATAATTTTAAATGTTCTAACTCATAACTTGGCTGCAATTTCTTTTCAGCCCTTACGTGCTTATTACAAGGTTCGATACACTTTCATAAATGTCTGACTTTCTTTATTTTTTTATAGGGTAGTAGAAAGAGTAAAATTAAAACCACATTTTTGAGCAGAGGAAAACATACATAAATTAATTTAAAAAATAACGTAGCCCTTAAATAATTTTAAATTAATAACCATTAAATGTCTGTAAAAGACATGAAATCTAAGACCTAAGGAAATAAACTTTGCAAAATAATTACAATAACTTTCTCTTCCACAAATCCAGATACTAACAATAATTAATATCAATCACCACCTCTCCATAAATGTTTCTCCATTACTTCTACGTAAAGAAGAAAAAACGTTGTATTTTTGTAATTACTGTGTTTTCCCCAAGTATTTCTTGTAACTGTAAGGAAACAGTTATAGAAGGGTCCTCTTGTCTAACTTTTGTGAATGTTGGAACTGGTTCGTGTTTAGACTACGGATAGAGATACTATCAAATCAAAATGACAACAAAATAAACAAAAGCTATATAAACCAAAACTAAATATATTAACACATAAGATCAGCAAAATACTTCTCGTTTCTTACGGAATTTCATACCATACAGTTAAGCCAACTAAATGAAATAAATTTCATGTAAATAATATCTTCAGTTTTAAGGTTTTGGGAATTTTCTGCACTTTTCCAATGATAATACGAACTTCAGTGAAGTATTTGCCTAACTGTAACCACAAATATCATGGGAATCGTGACGGTATATACAGAGTGCTTCAAAAAGGATTTTACAACTTTGTAAATTCATATAAAATTCTCAGAAAACTTATAGAGATTGTTTTGATGTCATTTTGACGAATGCATTTCGCTTGGGTCCTTACATATTATATTTAATGTAACAGCAGATATTTCTTGTTGAAACTCCATATTGCAATCCACTAATAAAGCGTTTCTACTTTATGTAAGAATAATACTTGTATTTTATAATCCTAGGCTAGAAGGCTATATAAAAAATGTGATAATACATTAAAAAACTATTATTATCAATTACCACCTCTTATATTATGCTTAACATAAGCTTTCACGTTGATTCTATAAAAGCCACAATAGCTTTCAATATGTGTTTAACGGTGATCAGTATTATTACAAGAGTGCTCCTTCTACAATGGGTTAGAGGAAAAGGGGGAAGGATTTTACTTTCTTGGTTTCCTTTTTAATGTCGATTGTAAATTTACACAATGGCTACAAATTTTCTTAAGTTGTATACGTCTTTACAATAGCGTGATAATCTGCATAAATAATTTCCTACAAAGTGTAGTGTGGGAATTAATTGAATAAAATAATCATAACTGCAATAAAAATACAGTTCCCAAAGAAGTATGCAATGTCACGTCCTATAAATAAAATTGTATACCAAATTTTAAACCTGAATTCATAAAAAATTTACATTGGTACAATTTAGATTATAGGGGTTTAAAATCCCATTTTTTTTAATCATTAGTCTTATACATATACTATAAGTATGCATAGTAACATCATTTCAAAACCTTACAGCTAAAAGGGTTTATACAAACAAAATTGAATTGTGAAGGATTTTCTCACTTTTTACTTGGGAAATCAGAAACTTGTTTAGGCCTATACTTCTAATCAAAGAAAAATATTTGTCGAATTTCATTGAGATTATTATAACAGTTACCGGGGGAGATGAACGACATACAGACTGAGAGATGCAGAGTTTTTTTAATTCAGAAAATGTGATTTTCCCACATTATTTTTATTTACAAATCTGAGTAGTTAATATTTAATTTCATTTTAATTTTTTTATTTTTTTTTATGTTTATCTTCTCTTATATATATATATATATATATATATATATATATATATATATATATATATATATATATATATTTTTTTTTATTACAATCTTAATCCATAGATTAAATAAGTAATACATATAACATAAAATAACATGTATTAAACCTAGATATTAACTAAGTCCTGCGGTTTATGACGCTTAAGTCGTCTTTTGTCATATTCCACGTCTAAAAGTTGGATAGCTTCCACGTTCACATGTCGATGAAGTCTCTTTTCATGGCGAGAAGCGCAGTCTTCAATTACCTCATACACACTTTTTAGGTTTAGTTCAGAATGAAGGTCATCATTCCTTTGGTACCATCTTGCATTTGTAATTGTACGAATAATACGATTTTGTATTCGTTGTATAATTAGTTGATTTGCGGGTTTCGTACATCCCCATAATTCTGCACCATAAGTCCAAATAGGTCTAATAATTGAGATATATAATAACCTCTTGTGATACAAAGCCAATTGGGATTTTCGTCCAATCAACCAATACAGATCGCGCAGTTTTTGTTTTATTTGGTCTGCTTTCATACATACATGATGCTTCCAAGTAAGACGTTCATCAAGATGCATTCCAAGATATTTTGCAGATTTACTCTGTGGGATTAGTTTGTTATTAAGATAAACTCCAAAGCCTGGATCTATGTGCCGCAATGAGAATGTCACTTGAGAAGATTTTAGTTCATTAACCTTAATTTTCCAGTCTTCTGTCCATTGAGTTATTTTATTTAATGCCAACTGTAGGTTTCCTATTGCTTCAGCATGTGATTTATTCACAGCCAATATGACAGTATCATCGGCAAATGTAGCTATTGTGGTTTTATTTGTAGTTGGAATATCTGCTGTGTATAACAGGTAAAGTATTGGTCCTAATACACTACCTTGCGGAACTCCTGCTTTCATTGTGTAGAGAGTTGACTCAGATTCTTCTATTATTACTCTAAATTTCCTGTCAGTTAAGTATGATTTGAGAAGACGGCAATAGTTCCCCGGCACCGCTCTGCTAAGCTTAAAAAGAAGTCCCTCGTGCCATACCTTATCAAAAGCCTGTTGAATGTCTAGAAAGACTGCACAAGAAAATTGCTTTTCCTCGAATCCCCTTTCAATAATAGCAGTAACTCTATGGACTTGGTCTATGGTTGAGTGCTGGTTTCTGAAACCAAACTGGTGATCTGGTAGTTCTATAAATGGCTTCAACCTTTTGTAAAGGAGCTTCTCCCAGAGTTTAGCTACCGTAGGAAGTAAAGATATTGGTCTGTACGATGTTATTTCTTCAGCCTGCTTGCCTAGCTTTAGCAACATAATAATTTTCGCTGTCTTAAAACAATCAGGAACAAATTCAAGTTCAAAACAATCGTTGAACAGATTTGAAAGGAACATTATACTTTTTCGGGACAACTCCTTTAATATTACTGATGGTATTTCATCAATACCTGGTGCTTTTCTTGGATTTAATTTATCTATTTCCTGAGCAATTTCCAATGGTGTTGTAAGTTTGATACGTTTGTCATTTTTATACATTTTTGTTAGATTAGCCGCAGACTGGCACTCGTGTGGTTTAAATACTCCATAAAGATGTTTAGCAAACGATTCAGTCTTTTCATCATCACGCCGTAACCACCTCCCTTCTTCATCTCTAATTGGAGGAATTCTAACTGTAGGTCGCTTTAGTCTACGCGTAGCTCTCCACAACGAAAAGTTGGTATCCGCTTCAGCTGACAGACCTTCCAAGTAGCTCTCGAAACAACTCCTCTTTATTTCTTTAATTAGACGGTTAAGCTGATTACTTATTCTGTTAAATTTATTCTTGTCAACAGGGTTTCTTGATTTATGCCAGATGCGACGTGCTTGCCTCCTTTCTTTTATCATTTCTCTGACTTTAAGAGGATAGCATATACCTTGGTATTGAGAAGATTTGGGGCCTGGAGTTGAATTTCTAGCAGCCCCACGAATAGCATCTACAAACTTGCTTGCTTCAAAATTCAGATCCACTGTAGTTTTACATTTATCCCTTAGGTCTATTTGATTGTCTAATTCATTCCTAAAATCCTCCCATCTAGTATATTTATTTGTGGGAGTTGTCCTTTTCTTGTTATTTATGATCGTCAAACTTAATACCATTAGTATGGGAACATGATCTGATGACAGATCCTCAACATTGATCCTCTTATATGAGATGCGTTATTTGTTAATAAAAAGAAATTTACAATAATTCTAGTTACTTATTGTATAAATTTGAACGAGTTGTTCGATTTTGATTAAATTTGGCATACATTTTTAAACAATATTTTGGACAAGTTCGCTTAACCACCAGTATTACTCAAACCATTTAAAATAGGTACCTATTTACTACCTAACTTAAGGAAAACTGGTGTACGTTAAAGTCAGGTTTTAACTGAATTCCGAATCGTAATTCACAATGTTGATTACATGTAGCCCCAAACTTTTTTATTTTTATTTATTTATCTGAAGTTTACTTTACTAAATATTTAAGCTTCTATGAAGCAAAGAAACGATTAAAAAATAGTAAAAACCAAACAAAAAAAGTTGGTTAAAATAAAACTGCAGAGGACAGTAGAGGTTGTAAAGTTCTGTTGAGGCTTATACATCATAAAAACTTCCAAAATTTAACTACAATTATGTAATAAAAACTGGTGTTATTATTGTCTTTTTTTATGCTAAAGTTTGTGCGATGTTACGTAAGGTAAAACTAAGCTCAACAGATCTTTGAAACAAAGAACCATTCTGGATTTTATATTAAATGATTAAATACTATTGAAATAGTTTAGTCGAACAATTGCTATCATTAAAGTTTTTTTTTTTCAGTTAAATCGTCACAAGATCATGTGATCAAAAGAGAGGGGGCAAAAAGTTTAAGGGGGCAAAAGGTTTAAAGGGAGAAAAGGGAGGCTTGACAATTCCTGGGGATCCTGTCTGGATATACACATTTTTTTTCATGTAGTCTTAGGTAAGATCCATCTCTTTCACCTTTTCTATTAGAACTCTCTTGAACAATTCTCATTCTCTTCCGATCCTGATGCTATTAGAGTATTAGAGGGATAGGGATTTTTACTTAATGTTTTGTTTTTTCTTCCTTTTTTTTATAGGCCTAAAGCGATAATGACCAAAGTAACCCTTGTAGTCTCTCTCTCTCTCTCTCTCTCTCTCTCTCTCTCTCTCTCTCTCTCTCTCTCTCTCTCTCTCTCTCTCTCTCTCTCTCTCTCTCTCTCTCTCTCTCTCTCTCTCTCTCTCTCTCTCTCTCTCTCTCTCTCTCTCTCTCTCTCTCTCTCTCTCTCTCTCTCTCTCTCTCTCTCCCTCTCTCTCTCTCTCTCTCTCTCTCTCTCCAACTTGGTATTTGCTGCTCCTAGTGTTGTGTATTTCCGTGGTTTGTCCTGATCACATTTGTATCTTGTCTTTGTTTTGATCTCACAGCCTTAGCCTTTCAAATTAATAGTTTTTGTTTTTGTTTCTGATATGGCCCTGGGTTACTAGACTATGATGATGATGATGGACTTTTTCGCTTTTCATGATGTACAAATAAGCTATATCAATAAATTAACTATTGTATACAGTTTCATATTAACCAGATTTAATTTGCAAATATCTGTGTAAAATGTTGTTTAACTATACCTTTTAGTTCATAAAAGCTTAAATATTTCAAAAAGTCATATAAAAGAGTTCAACTGTATTTTCGTATTAAATCCTAAATCCCCCCTCCCCCTTAATGAATTGTAATTTTTAAAAACAAAGTTGACATTAAAATGACCTCTAAAACTTCATTGTATTGAAGAATTAAATAAACTTATTTAAAGTATATAGAAATGTAGTATTACTTTATATTTAATTATAACAGGTTTAACAATAGGATTGTTAAAGTTACCAACAAGCGACTAATTAATTTTAGAATTTATAAAATCGAACTCGAGAATGCCAGAGTTAGAAAATAAAAGCAACTTGTATAGCTTCATATTATCAAACCTAATTGGATAAAATAAAATTGGCCTCTGTTGATAAATTCAATTATCCATCAATGTAACCTCGTGGTGGTTTTATGGCTTTGATGTTTCTTTTCGAATAATTCGATCTTAATTACGAATATCCGAAACACAAATGAGTAACCAACATAATGTATGTCATCCTTTAACATATATGCTGATGATCCTAATAATAACATTAATCTATGATTTTCACACAATTTAATCTTAATATCTTACTTAAAATATATAGTGTACTAGAATATGGATGGTTACAATTAATTGTTAAGAGCGTAGTGGCTTAAAATACGAAACCAAATTTGTGTGTATTCAAAATGTCCCAATAGACGTGTGAAGACAGGAGTTTATTTATTGAAAACTGGTTAAACTATTCTTCAGTTATTCCAAAAGTACGATTAAACAAAATCTAGTAACAAATGTCCGAAAACATTAGAAAGCTGAGTTACTACAAATTATAGTTATAAATCTTTTTTGCCAGGTCACTATTCTGAAATTGTCTTTATTTTACAGAAATTTCTTTCTTTGCGTAACGATATGGGACAATATTTCAAAACTATGTTTTTTCAATGCTGAATATGGCAAATAAAATAGTAAAATATTTTTGGATTTTTCTTAACTAATTGATTTAATAATAATAAATACATATACCTTTATAAGGTGCACTTAAAAACAATATTTTGTATTTTATTGAAGTTTTCTTAAGGTACTATGACAGATAAATTTGAAATTTGATGTCATTCGACTGTTCAAATCCTCTTCAAAAAATGTCTTTACACATAAGATCAGCAAAATAAAAACAAAACAAAAGCAAAATATAACAATGAATGAATAAATAAATAAGATTCCCTATTATATTTATCACTTTAATCCTAAACTTATGAATGGGTTAAATTTAAAACATAATAAAAAAACAAAAGACTCCTCATAACCATACCAAAAAACAATTACAAATATTACATCCTCAATTGTAAATTAGTGTAATTAACCTCAACAAATAAACTAATAAAATTTAAAACCATAAATAAATTAAAGAACTACAGAGAATGCTTTAGACTTAAAAAATAATAAACCATGAATTTAAAAAAAATAAAATAAATAAATAAATAAAACATTTAAACTAAATTAAAGACGCCTGATTCTTATAAATTATCAATGTTGATTAGCTGCTTAGGATATTACTGAAATTATCCAAATCGCCAATTCGATTCTTCACAGTTTTATGAAACATGTGTGAAACAAGAAATAAACCTATAAACAAGAAATACCTGCTATCGACTAAAGGTATTAATATAATGATTGGAGTATTTGTAATTGAAATTGTTGGTGAGTCATTAATTTTAAGAGGGGTAACCTTAATTATTATCGCCTTATCTCTGAAAACATATCATGTATTATATTTTTTTGAATACCAAACCCCTTTAAAAACATTCTAATAATTCTGTAAACAATTAAATTTAAGAATAAAACAAATTGAATTGATAAGAAACAAGACACTACAAGTAATCCCTCCCACATTCATGATACCTCTTATTATAACTTTTTTGAAAAAGTGTGATTTGATATAAACTGTTTAAGTATGTGTCACCTAAACAACTTTAACTAATTCAATGGCATATTAAACACCTTGGTAGAGCAAAATTTTCTCAGCAATCAAAATTGCTGCAAACTCATCAATATTGCACATTTTACATGTTCATCATATATTGTCCACAATAAATTTGAATCATCAGAAATCTAGGATATTCGATTTGTTTGATCAGTTCAGTTAGAAGGCATTTACAGTTGATAGATAAACTGACACTGCAATTAATGATATTACACATCCATAAAACAATTTAGACATCCCTTCATGCTAAACAATATAATTTAATTTTTTCACCTACAATCATCTAATTAAATCCAAATTAATGTTAGATTATCATTTGATAGTGAATGAAGCTTTACATTTTTTTAATGTTTGCTTAAATTATATTAATATTAGTGAAGAATTTACATTCACCGTTCCAGGAAAACTTGGATAAATTTAATTTCATAAAAATGAATACATAATCAATAGAGTTAAAATTGATTGCCACTGTTTGAATTACTCAGTGTTTCAGACAACCAAATCTTAGTTTTATTTGTGTTTAGAAAGGTCCAAAATGATAATTAAATTTGCATCTTAACACCTAGAATATACTAAATATGAGATATTCATAAATACTATTAGCCACGCCTATAATTCAGTTCAAAAATTGCCTATTGTAAATAACATTATTAAAAAAATATTATGTCAACAAAAATAATGTTATTGACTACGTATCTATGTATATACTCTAACTTATTTCATTGTAGTGTTGCGCCACTAAAGTTAACATATACCCTACTTATATATTCAAGTATAAAATAATCTCCAGTGTAGTTTATTCTCCTTTCACTGTGTTTGAATGATTTTCTAAATTTAATAAAAGCTTGGAAACACAATGTACACATAATAATGAAGAAATATGAAGTTTTACTTTAAATTTTACAAGTGTTTAGGCTTTTATCAATCAATATTTCTTTTTTATGCATTGCATTTAAACAGTAGTCTTACATAGCGGTTTACTTTAATACATTTTTCTTTACAGTCGCAGCATTTGTTTCCACCAAGGTTTATCACGAAGTATTAAATATTGATAATTTTTACAATGTTTTTTCCCACTGGATTGTAAAATGAATATATTCCGCAGTGCTGCCGCAGATGGGAGAGGATCGGATAAAGTGATATTGCTTGGCAACATGCAACATAGCGGCAACAACAGATTTATTTTGATTTAACTCCGCCCAACAAGATACACTAAATACATTTTTATACATTAAAATGACATAAAAAGTTTGAATAAAGTTTCATTTTGTTGCCAGTTTAAACTTTCCTCAAGTTCAAACTCCTTCAAGTTTTCTATAAATTTATTGGAATTGTAAAATATTCGTTGACATTATCAACAAATAATAATACTGGAATTTTGCCATTTAGTATTTAAACTATATTAATTTATTTTCAAGATACTATATTTATGTGTTTATGTTACAGAAGCTATAAGAAAGAAAGAGAAGAACAATTAATTCACTTGAACTCCAAGAGGCAGGCTCCTTGTTCAACTTCTTAGAAGTCTCCTACAAAAGTCAACATTTCTTTCTCAAGTTTCAAACAGTCTTTTACAACAAATGTTAATTACTTAAAAAGAAGGCAAGTACTTTGACCCCACTATTCTAAAAAAAAAAAAAAAAAAAAAAAAAAAAAAAAAAAAAAAAAAAAAAAAAAAAAAAAAAACATAGTTAAATAATAGAAATTAAGTTTGTAACTTATAACAAAACTCATATTTTGCGATAAATGGGGATATATTTTTTCAGTGTAAGTAGTATAAACAAGGCGGATAATGAAATCATTAAACTACTTTTAACAAAACTAAGTCCATTGTGTACTTTAACTGCTGCCATTGTGAATCTGAAATCATAATAATCACTAAAACTTTATTAGATTGCCCTTAGAATACAATAAATAGAATAATACATTTGTAGTTTATAAAAATTTGATGGTTATTCGGGGGGGGGGGGTAAAACGCATCTGATAATAATTTCTTATTTTTCTTGAAAATGTATTGACTTCAATTGGTATTAAATATATGTTCATAGATTTTGTTATTAAAGCACTAAATAGCTGAAGTCTAGTGGCTTAAAAATCCTTCCAGCATAGCTGTGCCGGTGAGCGCAAATATTTCATAACACAGTGTATAAGATGCTTACAATAATTTAGCTACCCATTCTAAACACCCACCTGAAAAAATCAGTTAAACATCCATTTCCTGAACATTAACATTAATGTTTTGCAAAAAGCATTTTTATTGAACAAAAGCATAACTCATGACATCAAAGGCTAATCAACACATAATCTCAATTTAAGACATTATATTTTGTCATTTCCAGGAATTTGGTTGTAAGTAAGAAAAAAGGTTGATGTTTTCAGTTTTTACATTCAACGGCCATGAGTGGTAGGGGTGATGACACCACTGGCGCAGCTGCATTGCATGGACAATTATACTAAATACCTAAAACAAAAATAATAAACAAGTTTGACTACACTTATGAGAAATAATGATTTATTCCTTATATCAATTTTTAAATTTCACAGTTATCTTTAAGGAAATTGTTGACCACATTTACCAGTACCGTGGTTAACTTAAAGAAAGAAAAGAAAACCACAAAACAATACATTATACATTTACCGTAACTCGAATTTTTTGTTTGTTTACTAAATGATTGATATTCAACACCTATATATAAAACAAAATAACATATTACATTAATTAAAAAGTTATCATAATATCAACTTTTGAAACTAACCGAAACGTTACCCAAACGCAGAATTAACTTAAACTATTGCATTTTTTAATCTCGTATAGTAACTGATTAAAAATTTTGGACCTATATAATCGTAAGAGGTTAAATTATATTATATAAGTGCTTTGTGTTTTATTTTTTCTTGTTATAAAAATAAACGATATTACCATTTCTCAAATAAAATAATTGTAACAGTTTATACACATATTGGTTTATTGGTAATATTTCTAACTGACAATTCATATAAAAGCATAACTTTCAGTTTTTTTTTTTTTTGTTTTTTTTTATGATTCGCCAAATGTGATTACCTATGAGATGTTATTGTAATTTAGATTGGAGTACAACAAACATCCTTAATAATTTTGGGTTACAAATATATATTAATTTTAATTTTTTATTAAGAATTTAGATTGTTTCTGAAAGTATTAATGTATTTTTTCCCAAATTAGTTGAATGCCTACAAAACAGCTAAAGATTTTTAAATGCCAACTTTCTCAATAGACTGTCAATTACAACCAAACAACAATATAGTTTCATCATGATATATTCCTGAGAATGAAAAAATGTCAAAACTTTTATAATATAGGTTTAAATATTTTGTTTTACTTACATAAACCTGTATTTTATTATTTGAACACAAGTTTCTTAAAATAAACAAATAATCATTTATATTACCATATATAATTTTCAATTCTTTTTGTGAATAGTGGAAAGGAATGTCATTGTCTTAGCCTTATTATGGAAAACTTCTATTTTATATAAACACCCATACGTAAAAACTAACAAAGACGAAACAGTTCAAGTGATTTTTTTTTTTTTTTTTTTTTTTTTTTTTTATGAAATTGATATACAGAGGTGAGTGGTACTTATTTGTGTCATTTACTTTCCGTTATAAATATTCTCTCTCAAAATATCTAGAACTAATTTTTACCCATCTAGCAGTATGCCATATAATAATAATAATTTTATTTATGTTATAAATATGTTTGACACATATTAAAATGCCTTTGATGTCCAATAAAGTTTTATTCTGTAAAATGTTTTTAAGTTTATCTTTTGCTCAACCTGGGCCACACATTTTTTCCAATAATGGCTTAATATAACCTTATCATCTTTTAAGAAATGAAATTCATGCTTAATGAAGCAGAATCAAATCTTTCAGTATCTAAACACTGCTTTGTAAACAGTTATTTACACTTGATGACTTTGCAACGTACGGGTTACATTTGAAGAGTTATGGTTACATAGGAGGGAATATTGGGGGGGGGGGGTATTGGAATGCGTGTGGGCCCTTAAGTTAATTAACCATTATTGCAATTAACACTCCAGGTACACTAAGCCAGCTTATAATCAGTTAAACAATTAATTATTATATCTAAGATTATAAACCAATGGTTACTTACGTATTAACAAATCGTTAAGGGGAAACGTGGTCTGGTTCAAAGATAGCGTAACCTTTGTCCGTCATAACTATCTCTGATCCAATTACGGTTAAATTCGCGACCACTTAATTATCCATATTCCTGGGGGTCTTTAGGTCTGAGAACACCATTGTTCAGGTTAATATGGATTCAAACTTTAAAGAGTCACCAATTAAGTTCTTGCGATTATTCTCGTTGGCTGCCTGGCACACAGTCTGCCTGGCACAATGACCGTCTCCTTGCGCAGGGCAAATGACGCACTCTGTGTCGACTTCCCGGCGCGACAATTCGAATTGTGACGAAACGCCACAGCCACCCCCGCTGGCAAAAAGAAAAAAGAAAAACCATATGGTCTCACATTCCCTCCCTCCCCCGGCAAAAAAAAGAAGAAGCCTACCCTGTATACGGTAAGACTAAATACGGTTCTAAATGTAGTTTTTCACAAAGAGCTCAAATTCTTATTTAAAAAACCAAATAATTTTGAAGAGGTCCAAGGCTACTTTAAACCCTCTTTGTCTTCTTACCTCCCTCTCACCCCCTCCTCCACAACATTTACACAATTTAAGATCCTCCATATATAAATTGTAGTAAAACATGCTCTATCAGTCTTTGTTACTATACTTTGAACAGACAGATGTTATAATACTTAGGTCCAACAACACTAGGTCTATTACCAGGCTACGAATAAATCTGGATTAATGAATATTGTGGATATCAGAGAATTACTCCATATTATAAAATCAAAATTTAGTGTAGAACAGAATAAATAACAATCCACTTTTACAATCACTGAAAGATTTTATATCTAATTTTATTTTGTTTACTTTTAAGTCAGTTTTTATATCATAAATTTGAGGTTGTTGTGATCTAACTAATAGTGACGTTCTAAAATTTTCAAATTTATGATTAATTATGCCCGAAACCAAAAACCAAACAGTAAATATACTATCAGTTTAATTATTGGATTTAAGAATACATTTATCTTTTTAAAAAAAGAAATATTATTTCTTGTATTTAACAATATCTCTCTTGATTTCTCATGATAATAATTTAACCATCACATAATATTTAGACTATTTTCAAGTGAAATCCATATCTATTAAGCCCTCCTATGTCTATAACCTTAATGGCTGATATAACACCTCAATCCCAAAACAACACCTCTTTGGGACCAAATTGTACTTTATTAATTAATAGTATGTACAATACATGCTTTTTTCATTTCTTTATTGTAATTGTAATTTTTTTTCTTTTAGATTTTCCTCCGGGGATTTATCCTCGGAGTTAGACGACACACCTGATGGACCTACACCAGCACCTCCTCCTCAGACTCATCCTGCGACACATGCTCCACCACTGTCTAGTCATTCCAGTGCATCCAGTATGTCAGGACCTCCAAACTCTGGAGACTTATCCCTTAACCTGACAAAACAAAATTCTAAAACAACAAGCGCTCCTTCCAGTCCTGCAAAGACAAGAGAGTCTTTGTTGCAACGTGTGCAGAGTTTGACTGGAGTGGCGCGGGATCAAGGTGCTTCCTTAATTGGCAATGTCGGTAAGTTATTCAATTATTATAATATACCACAACGAACAATTGCTAAAGTTACTTGTGAATCCCTGAGTTGTATTGCTTACAGGTGTTATTATTGTAATTATATTGCAACTCTACTAACTTTAACTTAAGTGTAATTTTTTTTTTTTTTTTTTTTTTTTTATAATGATATTGGCATTAAACTTTTATGAAGAAACTATTAATTCTGTATTTCAAACTATTTTTTTTTCTGTGTTTCTAAATATCAAATTCAATTGTTTTCAAATTCATTTGAAAAATTTATATATTATGAATTTAAAATTACTCGAACACTCTGGCAATTATGCAATCAATCTGTTTTATTTATATTTAAATATTTAAAATTTTGGTAATTGGAAAATATTATTTCATAATACTTAAATTAGTTCATATTTATACAAAATCCCTTATTCTGATTAAACCTGTATATAATTTCAAAGTTGTAAAGTAGATACCAAATCACCATCTACATTGGATAGAATAAACTTCCATTATTAAACCAAAAATAAAATATTTCCGTAATACCATTAAACCAAGTATGCATTAAATTTTTGGTAACTACAACCATAAACTAGATTCAGGTATGCATGTGAAAGGCCTTCTTTTAATTTTTCAGAATAAAAATCCAACTACCAAATAGTGATTGATTATGTGTAATCATTTTCATCGAGCCTATGAATTTTGCAATTCCCTTTAGCATATGCTTAGTATCTTAGTGAAAATTCATAGAATATAATAATGATAAAGTAATAGCTTATAGTTTGTCTCTTAAGAAATACATTAGGAGGAATATGCATTAAGTTTAGTTTCTATGGATACTGCTACTTCTAAGAAGTAGTCTGCTTAATTGCTAGACAGTCTAATTATCTCCCGAATGATCTGGTGTGCCAACTGACTTGCATTAACTTTTTTAATTAAGTTTAAGGAAATTAAAAGAAATCATCTACTAACTACCTCCAACTTTTATTAATAACAATTTTTGTTATAGGTATAAAAATTTTAAATGAACATAATATACAAAATTAATTATTATTTAAAATTATTTTCTTACATAATAAAATTAAATACAATAATTATATGTTTTACCTAATAATTAATATTTATGATTTATTGATTATTACATATTGCTTTAATACACAACCTTTACAATCTTGAAAAAAAAATCAATTATTTATTAAATCTATGAATTATATATTTTTCTTTATTTCTAAAATTCAAGTACCTAATTGCATGTTAGATAAAAGCTGTAAATAAAAACACATTGAGATATATTAGGTACTTATAATATGTAAATATATTATACTAGGACAGATCAAAACTTAAATTGATCTAGTGGCTGGAACCCTTAATTTGTGTGCAAGAGATTTCGGGTCCGTGGGATGCTTAAAAGTTTTTGTGTTGATGTCGATATCTATGATTAGTAGCAAATCCTGGTTATAAAAGCTAGAATTATGGACACAGAAACTGTATATGATAACTACACATCACCTGATAAAAAGCCATCAAGGAGGCATAGTCTATAATAGGCTGTTCTGCTAAGGATTTATTTTATTTTTCAAATCAAAATTTAATGAAGTTTCTTTTGATATTTTAAAAGTTAAAGCACTCTACTTAAATTCGTTGGTATAAACTACACTCACCATATATGATGTTCTGTTGTAATTGTGAAATAATAGAAAAAATCAAATCAGAACAACAATTTGTAATTAACTTTTGATACCAGTTGATGATATCTTTAAAATTAGAAGTCTTTGCTAAAGTGGTTTTGTCAAATGCGAGTAATTTTTTACAGCTTATGGTATTTATAGAGAGATTGATGAATAAAAATTAAAATGAGGGTAGCCTTTTACAACTCCTGAAATTGATGTGATCAAACAGCAGTTGAAGATTAGTGCATAATTGAATATCAAGATTTAGAAAAGAAATAAAACTTCTAAAGATCATATTTGTTTTGTATCAAAGTCACAATTGTTTGAAATTACAATGATTTACCTTATGTATATTCCGGCTTGTGACTTCTTTCTGGGTATTACAACTAATATGTTTCAGAACATCTGCTCCGTCTGTGAAATTTATTGTTTAGTTCATGAGTTTTGTTGAATTTTAATGTTTTAATGTATTAACTACCTCAAACGAGTGAAAAATCTATGAAGATGGAGCAGATGTTCTGATGCACATTAATTGTAATACCAAGAAAAAAGTCACATGGCAGAATATACGTAAGGTAAATCATTGTTATTTAAAATAAATCATATTCTATTAACATTGTCACAGAGGTAAATCTTGGATGTTACATTATGAACCAAAAACTAAGCATTTGGGTTTACAGTGAAGATAATAACTTTACCCGACACCAAAACAGCAATTTTTTTACCAAAGATTAATGGCAAAGTCATGATTATTATCTACCTTAACGGTGGAGGATAGAATATATTTTACCACCACCTATTGTTTCATTAATTTCAAATGTATATTAAAATGTATATATTATTGTTTCATCTTCCCTGTCTTATGTCAACAGCAAGGAAATTCAGCTGGGTGAAATATATTATCCCAAGTATGTTTGGGATAATAATATGCTCTGTTCTCATAAAGGCAGCAAATGTGGCAGTTAACCATGGCACATAACGATATAGTTATATCTCATATATGTCAAAAGGGGTTCTCTGAATCTTGAAGAGAGAACAACCCAATGTACTGTTTGTCCACTGTTCTTTCAGGGTATTCATTAAATTTGTTTCTAATTTCTCTCAGAAAACCTCCAAGAAATGCCTCTCTTCGTGGAGGAGGATGTAGTTTTGTTGCACAGTCACCCAGGTGATTGGCTCTGTCATTGCCAGAAACACCACAGTGACTGGGTATCCATTAAAAGTTAATATTTTTCATGTATAATCTTCTCCGCATGTATTTCCTGAATACAGTAGTGGACCTCACTTGGTCGATATTATTTGAAATAAAATACTAATATTTACAATAGGTGATTTCCATATTACAATATATGCAATATTATTGCTAGTTGTAACTATCACTTTTATTTTCTTCCATGTACAGAGTAGGCTGTCTAGAAAAAGTTTATAGATATAACTATAAAATGATCATTGACTTGTTCATGAAAATTTGAGTTTTTATATCACCTTGAGTCCAAAATGTGGTTTATGGAATGATGTCTAATTCTGTTATCCATGCAATTATAGGATTGATAATGCTCAAAATTCTTATGTGAGCATACTTTGCCCATATTTCGATTATGTTTTTTATGAATGCCTACCATTTTGGGGGGGGGGAGCATATTGTTGAAGCTCTGTTGGCCTCCTGCACTTCGGCTATGAGCCTATTGATCTATTATTGTACTGTACACTGACCCCAGTGCCTCTGACAAGCTCTAGTATCTTGTGTAGAGTGTTCTTATCAAAATTTATGTTTGGTTGCTGAGGTCCAAAGATTCTCCTTCTTTTGGACTCCAGGACCTCTTAATCAAACAAAATGTGTACTGCAGTCTTAGGTACGAGACCGCAAAGTACCTACCATAATGTCAAAATACACAATTTAGATTTATTCAAAATCAACTGTAACTAGTTGGATCAAATTTTGTAAAATGTAACCATTAATGATTGAGTGTACACCTCATCATCCTGCTGGAAGTACCTGTATGAAGAATTTTTTTTCAAAGTGCTATATTCTTCCTGCAGGATGTCCCAGCCCCACCAGACCTCACAATATACGACTTTTTCTTGTAGAGTTACCTGAAGAACAAAGAGTATCAGGATAACCCACCACAAACAATTGAAGCCCTTAAAGAATGGATTCTAAAGTGGTTCAAATCTCACTTCCAATGCTGCAGAATGTAATGAATAACTTCAGGACCCAACTGGAAGTATGTGAACCCCTGAACGGACATCATCTTACTGGAGTTAGTTTTAAAAATTAGTGTACTTACTTTTCTTTCATGCTTTTTTCTATAGTTTGGATGGTGAAAACAAAATTTAGAAAAATTATTGAACTTTTGTTTACAGGCTTTTCAAAATCACTCTTAAAGGGTGGGGCAGAAGCCCCACCCTTTATTCACATTGCACCAATATTGTATAAATTTTTGGCTCAAATTTAAATATTCTAATCTCTATAATGTGTTTATTATGATTGACTTTCATTTTCTGACCAATAATTCCTAAATCAACACTTTTGACAAGTGTCCAAATTTAATAGATATCATTAAATTCAATTTTGTTCCCTTTGACAAGAAAGAAAAGATTTTTGTATTTACGTGTAGAAAATTTGTGCAATCTGTATTTATTTGTTTGTGAATCATTTACTTAATATAGAATATAACAAATTTTAGAGTTTTTTGCTAAAAGCAATCTTTAGCATCATGGATACTATAAATAAGGTTATAGTCATGAATCATGTGTTTAGATTTCTGAAGGAATTTCTATTTATAGGTGCTGCTGTAACAGGAGCTACTGCACGACCTGCTTATAATAAGGACCGATGCTTTACTTTATTAGTCATCGATGATCAAAACACTGATTGGTGAGTTGCTAGTTTACTGCACTTGTTTGTTTCTAAAGCTATGTTAAATGTCACCTCAAATTTTCAACACGAACTAACAAAAGTATAGTGTTATGGGAGCCAAAGTAGGCTATCTATTTTTTTATTCTTTTTTTTATTTTTTTTATTAAAATTATTATTATTATTATTTATTATTTATTATTATTATTGGTAACATGCAGTTGTTCAACAATATTGTCTTATGATGCAGCTACTTTTCTAACGTTTAAAAGATATTGTGTGTTGTAAATGTTTCGTAAGTTTTGTGTTTTCATCATTATAACAAAGAGGAAAGAGTATATGCATTGAAAAACTTTAATAAAGAAGGCTATGGCTGATATTTTGCCTCCAATCCACTCTCACTTACTATATCAATGATGAATTTGAGAGTACTGGCTCTGTAATGGATGTTCCTTGTTCTGATCATCCAAAGACACTTTTAATAGGTAACAATGAGATGTGAATTTGTTTGACAGTTACTCAGAACTTAAATAAACTTACCAGAAGACGGACAGTATCTCAAGAACTCAGAGAATTCAGAGAATTTTGAACAAAAATAAATTAATTGAATGTAAACACATCTAGTTTATTCCATGCTTGAAAATGATACAGAATGCAATACCTAGTGAATATAGCTTAATCCTCACCTCTTTATGCTACAACCGTAAGTGCTTGGTGGTATTCCATTTTAATAATTAAAACAAACACTTTTTAGTATAAACCACAACTTTATTTAAAATTAACCGACCATGGTTTCACTAGTTATAGCATTGTCAAGGTAGTTTACATGAATGTTTGGTACAGTTCCCAATTTCCAAACAACATTGTAAAACTGTACCTGTGAAACTGTAACAATGAAATTGTGAACTGTGCCTCACTTCTTTTAGCTTATTGCTTTATATAATCCTTGAATATGGAGTTTCAACAAGAAATATTTACTGTTACATTAAATATTTTTAATAATTGTCTAATGAGGCCATTTTTAAATCATCAGTCACCATAAAAGTGCTTATTGGTATACTGAAAATCAACATCTGTTGGTAGATCAACCACGAAATCAACCCAAATTGATCATGTAGGGTTTTTGAGTACCTAAGCCTTACTTCTTTGATAGGATGGTAACATAAGATTCATATATTCTGAAGCTCCAAACTAATGCACTTTCAGGTTTGCAGATTCATATTTAAAATTTTAATTAAATTTATTTCAACAAGATGCTTTCCCGCCACATTATGACATTACTGTTGGTGAGTACTTGGATGAAGTCTTCCAAAACAGAGTAATTGGAAGGCAACGAAGTCTTAAAATTCCACCAAGTAACCTGATATCTAACTGTAACTTCTATTTCTGTGCACATCAAAACTCAAAATCAAAATGATTGATAGACTTTGATTTTTCATTACACTCACTGATTTATGTAATAGTATGTGTGGGTGTGTTCCATCAACACTTAGACAATGCTTCAATATAAATGGGAAAGATTTTGAAAACAAAAATGAATGAGTATTATCTTTGCAACTATTGTAAATTAATAAATAAATGATTAGTGTTAAGTGTTTAGACCACTCTTTATGTAATATGGAGAAAAAAAAATCGGTTTAAGTTTTAAGAATCTCTCCAAGTTTTTTGTTAGGATCATTTAATCTAGAATAATGGTTATTTCAGTATAATAACAATATCATTTTAATATTTGCATTTTAGTGTATTTTCTTCAGCTGAGATTGTGTGAACTGGAAAAAAAAAAAAAAAAAAAAAAAAAAAAAAAGATACGATTAGGTTTTTCTTCAGTAATATTTGTAAATAATGTATGTAAACTTTGTTGACACTAATTGAGTTTTGTTAATAAGACATGTCAGATGTTGACAGACAGTAGACTAGTTTAGCCATTAACAGATCATCAATCAAGAACAAAACTCCCAGCTGTATGACAAAGTGACAAAGATACTTTGTGTGTACTACCCTCCATGAAACGTCTCTACTTGAATCCATTTGTTTGAGTTTTGAATTTTCTCTTTCATTTGTTTTTAGAAAGTAATTAATTACTAAAAAATAACACTTACATGAAATTCTTATTCTGAAAACGGTTATTGATTATTCAAAATGATCTAATCTAGCTTCAGGAAATGTGTGAACATGCAAAAAATAAAGAAAAATTCCTATAAACATGTTTCTAAAAACAATTTGTTTTCTGTCTTCATCCGTGTTTGTGTTTTTTCTTTAAGAATTACAACTTAGGAAATAGATTAAATATTATATCCCAATTTAGTATCAACATTTATATGTAACCTTTATACCAGTATATCAAAAATCAAAGTTATTTTGACATTTTAAAATGGTTCAATGTTAAAAATCATTAACTACCGGTACATACACAAAAATACAAGAGATAAAATATGTTGTTTTTTTAATGACAAACACAACAATATCTTCGTTTTTATTATAAGTTGAATGATAACCTAGTTATTGATTTAACAATACAGTAATAAAATTCTTCATAATTGAATACAACAACTATCGGGTAAAATAAGTGTTATACTTAAAAAAAATAAATATCATAAACTCTGGATGTTGTCAACTAGGTACCAATAAATAAATTACTAAATTTAAATTGAGAATTCAGTTAACCTTTAACATACTGTTAAAATGAATTGTGGTTGGCGTTAAAACAGCAAATATTTTGTCTTGTATTTTTTTGTAAGTTAATGGTTGCAAGTTATGTTTCATTGGTAAACTGGTAAAGGGTTACTTACAAAATGTGTATAGCAAATTTTTTAGACACATGTTTTTAAGTTGTACTCTATTCTTTATTTTTACATGTGCAATCATTTGCTGAAATTTCACAATATATTTTTTTAACTTGCACTGTAAATACTATTTCATTTTATAAAAGTTAAGATTGTTAAATAATTTTATATAATTTGTCCATATTGTGAGAAGTCATATCTGTAACATGGTCTCTTGATTAATATTCATATTTTTCTTTAAATTCCTGGGTTTCATCATTGACAATAAACTGTCATGGAAGACTAATATTGACTATATCAGTGCTAAAATTAGTAGTAGTCTATTTGCACTGAGAAATCTGAAACAATATTGTAATGTTCAGGTATTTATAACACCTTACTTACCTTAATATACCCTCTACTGAAGTATAGAATTGTATTGTGGTGAGAATTGTATTCCTATCTTCAGAATGTGTCTAGAGTATTGTAATAATATGAAAATTCACAATGTTACAGTATTTGTTCTCCAATATAAAGCCATTAGGATAATTAGAGGACTCTCTAAAATTCAATCATGCAGGGAACCATTTAAATTATTTTAAATTGTCACTCTACCTTTCATTTATATATTTGAAGCAATTCTTTGTTTTAAATTTAAATCTCAACACATCCAAAATAAGGACTTGTGCAACTATTACACTAGAATGGATTGTAACCTATCGTACTAAACAGCACAGATTAAATTTATTTTGTAAGTTGCCTTCACAAGCTGGCTCACTATTTGTGAATAAGCTTCACCAGATTTGGTGGAGATAAATTATTATAAACGTTTTTTAATCAACCTGAGACAATTTACTATTGTCTGGATCATGTAACTCTGTGGAGGAGTTTCTACATCACTGCTGACATAGTTATAGGAAGCCTCATTGTTTCAAATTATTATTGTTATTAAAGTGCATAAGATACTGTTATATGCAAGGTAGTCTTTTGTGAATGATTTATTGATCTTGTTTATGGATATTTATTGTATTGTATTATATTGATTGATTCTTGTATTATGTATTTGTAATGTGAGGATGAGTCTTATACAATAACTGTATTGTGTCCAAGACTAATAAACAAATTGAAATTGAATTAAAACTAATAAGAATGTATTAAATTTGTTACAGGTCAAAATATTTTAGAGGAAAAAGATTACATGGTGATTACGACATTCGAGTAGAGCAAGCTGAATTTAAAGAATTGTCAGTAACAGCAAATGGAGAGTTAGGCACAGTTGTTAGCATGGGTGTTTTTCGTAACGGAACAAAAGTTGTAAGGTTAGTACAAGTATGTCAGAATTGTTAAAATACTCTAGCTCCTACTTTAATGTCTTACATTTTTCAAAGTTGTAAATAAATGCAAGATTCTTTTTTCTTTCTTTTTTTCAAAATACTAATACAAATAATGTATTTGAACCATTAAGTACATATATAAACAAATCCTGGAAACTTACTACTGCTGTTGTTATGTGTAACCAAATATTTTGATTAATTTACTTTAATTTCAACAATTTAAAAATCTGACAAATAAAAATTTTAATTGAATAATATGTTTTTCAGATCATTCCGACCAGATTTTGTTCTCATTCGTCAAAACCTTCGGGATGCAGGTGAAGACCATAAAAATCTTTTACTAGGATTCAAGTTTGGTGGAGTTCCGAGCATCAATTCCCTCCATGCAGTCTATAACTTTCAGGTATTTAAAAATTTGTCTATATAAACAAGTTATTTGGACTGTAAATAAATTCATGACTTTAAAATTTCATCCGACTATTAGTCCAACGTTTCATATGAAGAAAAAATTTTTATTAAATTTTTTGTAGAGCTATGGCCTAAAGATATAATAAAAAAATATAGTAAAACTGTATAACTTTAGAAAACAAAAGGTGTACAAAGAAGTTGTATTATGACCTAAAGTGTGACTACTATACCACGACTCTGAAATTAAAAACTTCTAATTTCATAGGAAATTTGCAAGAGAAACCTCTTCACAGATTTAATTAACAGAGGTCTAAATTACTTCAAGGTCTGATAAGAGTAATTAATAATAGTGTATGCATTATCTCCCCTCCTCATTACATCATGCTCAAGTACCCAAATAGTATATATTTTATAACACTGTACCTATTTTTTTTTTTTTTTATTTAGAATGGCTTTATTTATTAGAAACCAGTTTTTTAAAAAAAATTTACGAGTTAGATTTTAATAAATTATAAATATATAAACAACAGGTAAAAGATAAGAATAAAGTCTGTAAAGTCAAAATTTCATATATCATCAAGCTCTTTTCAGCAATTTCTTAAATGTACCTTTTGTGACATACTTATAAAATGTATTGTTTATTGTGAACTTTAGCCATAAATATCTATGGATATTTAACAGAATAAACAATTATCTATTTAATAAGAGACCACATTAAGACACTTTGGATATGGGGAGACTGTTTTCTAACTAGAATTGAGTAACTAGTTTGTGGTACGATTATGGTTGTAGTTGTGTTGAAGTTAACATTTTTGTTCATTAAATTTTGTGTATTGAAATTGAAAAAAAATTATACAATTTAAAATACTATGGATAACAGTAGCGTTGAAAAAGCTGTTATGGTTTATACGAGATTAAGGAAGCAGTGGACGTAGGATGTATTGAGTACACCCTCAATATACCGGGTGAATAAAAAGTCAAGACCCCCCCCCCTCTAATATTTTTCTAAGTAAATATACAGAGATATCCTTTTTGTATTCGTGCAATCTTAGCAGGAAGTTTCATTTTATGATTTTGAAAATTTTGAGCGTCCCCCAAAAATGGGGTTAACTTTACACTTGCATTAGTTTTCAAGGTAAAGTTACTTTCTCTGAAACAACTGGGTTATTTTTTTTCTGTGTTCTAAATCAGTTAGGAATGCAAAGGACAAAGATTCCACTCTAAAGTATGACCTATTCTGATGAGATTGAAACAAAGAAGGGGCTGGTTTGTACTAAACCATACATCAAACTGGGAAAGTCCACAGTACTAAGATCACTCATTGCAAACAAACATCTTATCAGTAGGCTTTACAATATGCATTGGAATCTTAGTAAGTGTAGACTTCAATAACATTTGACGGGCTACCATTTTTGATAGAGAAGAGATAGCGAACTCTGGATTTCACCATTCTTTAATTTTTTGTAAACACTTCAAAATGAGGTGTCACTTGAAGGGGGTTTACGTTTAAAAAATTTGAGTTGCCCCCAAACCCCCCATTTTTGGGGGACACTCAAAATTTTCAAAATCATAAAATGAAACTTCCTGCTAAGATTGCATGACCACCAAAAGGATATCTCTGTATATTTACTTAGAAAAATATTAGAGGGGGAGGTCTTGACTTTTTATTCACCCGGTATAATGCTCAGTATAGGCTGTTTGTAGCTGCTGCTACGTTACAAGAAACAGACCCCAAAATACAGTTGATGTACAAAATGTCAAAAATTACTTACCAAGCGTTATTCCAGTTGGTTTGTCTACAATATAAATATGCATGAGTGTGTGAGCGCCGATGAAAAATTGCTGATTACTCCTAGGTAAGATTACAAAATAAATGTTCACTTAATTTTTTATTTTTTATTAACTGCAAACAAATGCTTTAAATACATATTGAACATCTGTTATGCAAATATTTACTTGTACAATAGTTACGTTTAAAAAATATCTTAATTTTTAAACAAGTTTTTATTAACTTATTTCTTATCTATCATCTGTCTCATATTCATTATGGAGGAAGGCCTTATGGTTGTGTAAGTATTTATTGGTATTACTGTTTAGAAGAAGCACATATAGTGGGGCTATTGGTACTGATGATATGGATGTACATGTTGGAGAGAATTGCATTAGGTTATATTCTGCCACACCACCGGCCATAAAGGCCCTGAAGGGGGTTATTATCGGTAGTGGTTCTGCAATCTCATCAATTACTACTAACACCTTAATGCCCAAAGTTGTGAATCACTGAACTGAGTCAAATCTGGTAATAAACTAAATCAAAACATTTCTAAGCCCACCTCTTTTTTGTCAATAACTACTGATTCTTTAATCGGTTGTGAATCCATTTTTAATCTCTTGATAACAAAATAAGCAACAATTGATTTGTCAACTTCGAATTCAGCTTTTTGTTGTGCATTCATTCTTCTCTTCTGCTTACCAACAAATGAAACATCAGTTTCTTTTTCACCATCTTGTACAGAAGAACTAGTATGTCAAGGACTTAAGGCGGGAGTGTAGGCGGTGTTGGTGTATGAGCCTCTAGGGTACTGTTGTTATTCGAATA
The DNA here is from genome assembly GCA_963513935.1 of Aphrophora alni. Taxonomy (NCBI): domain Eukaryota; kingdom Metazoa; phylum Arthropoda; class Insecta; order Hemiptera; family Aphrophoridae; genus Aphrophora; species Aphrophora alni. Next base: position 124,949,633 of record OY740766.1, on the reverse strand, counting down.
ACCAGGTAATGTGTAATTGTACTAAACTGGTTGTTTTTCCACTTCCTGGATAAACTCCATACTCTTTAACTGATCACCCATTTTCAAAAAAAAAATAGCCTAACCAACTAAACAATACACAACAACAGTAAACAAGTTGATCTACAAGGCTACTGAAGTTGAGACACAACCACCATGCTCAATTGCTAGCAACTGGAAAATGACTGGTTTTCCACATGTTGCGTAGGAGTTGATCTATGTAAAGTGTCCTACTTGACTACATTGGTTGGGTGTCACAGATGGTTACTCAACCTCTTTACAACTAGAGTTGGATTTCAGTCTTACCCTCGTGTGCAGAACGCCTTAATCTTCCCCACTAGGAAAAAATACAACCTGAACAACTACTTTTTAAACCTATATTTGGAACAAAAACATTTTCATAGACAAAATGTACCAAGCTTAATAGAATAACAATGTACAGTATATATAATAATTAATATATTAGTAATATTATTTTCTAAATTAACACATTACACTTTTTATTTATTTATTTTATTTTTATTTTTAGTACTGAGGTTATAAATTATAAGCTTGCCAAATTACATTATTAATGTATCAATTTCTTTTACAATTTAATATTTTAATTTTATTATTTTAATGTATAATTTTATTTCTATAAAATATATATAGGCCAACTATTATGTTATGGTCTAGGTGTAGTAAAACTAATGTTTTTTTTTTTTTTGTTTTTTTTCTAGGACAAGCCATGGGTGTTTGCTCATCTTATTCAGATTCAACGACGTCTTGGAAAAGAAAACTTTCCACTAATAGACCAAACATTTTATCCCAATTATAAAGAAATGGTATGTAAATAAGATCCTTATTATCATGAACAAATTTACTCTACCTCACATGTTATTTTTCTCCTTTTCAAAATATGTAAAACATTTTGAAAAGATAACATTTCCATTTAGACCTTGGTAATACTAAATTAATTAAAAATCGAATAATGATGGTTGAGTGTATTGTCTCTACGGTTCAAACAACTAAACTAATTGTCATGCCGTTTTTATTAATCTCTCACTAGGATGGTCTATTTGTAAACTACAAAACTGATTTTTTTTACGAAGTTTAACTTGTGGAAAAATTAATGAAACTTTCAAGAAGTTGGTAAAGGGACAACCCTTCTATACCTATTTTTTTTTTATAAGATGAGTATTTTTTATAACAATCATGATGAAATTTTTTAGTGTAAATGAAACCAAATGTAATTGGATGGTATTGGAAATTATAATATAAAATATTTCTTAAACAACTCTAAATTTAAAGTTGAAATCATACGAATGGGTACAAATTTAACATATGGACACTAGAATCCATTAAAATATCCTTCATAAGTAACATATATCAATTGATATATTTAAGATATTACTTTAGAAATGTTATTTGACATTTCTGGAGTAAGTGAAAAGAGTAAAAATGTAATTTTTAATCTATACTTTTAATTTCGACTGTTTTATGGTGGATCATTTATTAGAGATTTCCATACAAATGATGGTGTGATAAGATTGTTTTAATATATTATTAGGTCAAATTATTGTATTTATTTTTTATGCACTAATAAAATACAAATTATAATTACAATGATTCTTTTATTAGAAGAAAGTAGTTAACATTCAGAGATTCGGAGGATAATAAATACAAATATAACAATACATAACATATGATACTATTGTTGATATGTTGTTACCTGCTTGATGATTAATCTGTACGCCTATTTCAGAGTATGGTTTGTATAAAGCTCAACACTCCCACTCAAATTATACATTTCATTATGTATTTGTTAACAAAGAAGGTATATTTAAATTATAACAAAAAATCATAACTGAATGAAATTGTTCATTTTAACTTTGACAACAAAAATATAATTAACTGTGTTAGGCCTACTTATATTTGAGTTTAGTCACACCAAGCATGGATCTTAAATATTGAAATCTTTCTTTTACTAATGGTGTTGTAGAAATATTTGGCACTTGATCTTGACTTTTTACATACATAAATATATGGTTCTCTGTTCATATTGTTCTTTGGTGAAATGATACCTAATGTCAATATGCACTTAATGCACTTATGAAATTCTGGATTTGTTATTAATCTTATTGCACTCTGATTGTCAAGAGCAGAATATTACAGTTCCTGTAAAATTTGACTCAGACATATTAAATCCTTTGTTGGTTCACTAGTTTAAATGTACTGTGCTTTAGTTGTTGAAACATACCATTGTTTTTGAGATTTCCAAAAAATTACTGCTTTACAAAAAAAAATAATATCTTGTCTAGTAGCAACTGTCATATAGATTAAACAACTAATGGCTCCTCTGTATGGAGCTCTCACATTTTCTGAATTTTGATTATAATGTTCATTACTACTCATAGAATGATGTAGATCTGCAGGTAAAGAAACTGGATTACAATAATGCATACAAACCTTTTCTAAAACTCTTTTAGCATAAGCAGTTTGATGAACAAATATTGATCTATCAGTCATTTTACTTATCTATAAGCCTAGAAAATTATATAAATGATTAGTTCTATTTACTGAGCCATTTCAACAAAGTATGGACATCATCATTATTACTTCAAGCAAATAAACCATTGTCAGCATGTATAGCCAAAATTACTTTCTCATTACTTTTCTTACAGATGAATCAGCTTAACTTACTTTAAAATCAAATTTTAATAGAAAATTAGTAAATAGTTTATTCAAGCACCAAGAAGTTTGCTTTAGTCCATACAAAATTCTTTGTAATTTGCATACTCTGTTTGGTTTAATATTTATATCGTTGGAGTTGTGTCATATATTTGTCTTCTTCCGCATCCCGTTTAAGAGAAAAAAATATTATCAAACTGTGATCATTTCAATTTTTTTACAGATAAACAAAATAGTTCATATTGAATTAAAACTAACAACAGAACTAAAAGTTTTATTTAATTAATTCACTTCTTTTGCAAGAATCCCCATGGAACCAACCGATCTTGCTTTATATCTAACAATTCTGTCATCTATTTTCTTTTTATGCAATACAACCATTTCTAAAATTATTTCTGATCAATTTTTTTCTGATCTTCAGGTAATTCCATTAATATCCATGTTCAATTACCATATAAAGCTTTAATTTCTTCATCCATAGGTATTTTTCACTCAAAAACATTTTCACTACTTATAGTATCTTCATAATTTATGGATTCACAACATATGGCAATAAATGCCATACTTTCATCAATATCAGCAAATCTAGAATGTGGTTTGATTATGGTTCAATCGCGAAGTTTCATTTGACTTCAAATGTTTTATAATTTATTAGTTTCACTAAAGTAAAGCCTATACCATTTACTTGTTTCAAAATAACCATCAAAATTACCTATTTCAGCTTTATAGTCCCATTACTTCCCAATCGTTTTGAAATGTAAGTAAAAACTTCTGTACCAAATACTAAAGTTCATCCTTTAACAGAAGAACTATCAGTAACATTGAAATATAAACAACTGTATTGATTGCTTCAGTCTGTAATTCCTTTTTAAGTGGCTTTAACAGTAACACAATTCTAACTGCATCTACTATAGTGCACATCTCCTGCTCAGCAGAACCATACTGTTCTAGTAAATATGGAACAAAAGTTTGATGAGTTACAACATTTAATTTCAGAAGATCTCTAACTTCCTTGTTAATATATTCCGTTCCTTTAAGTATATTCTAAGTATTTTAACAGGAAAAACAATATTTATTTTAACTGCCTGAAAAAAAAATTTATAACTACATCATTTTTGTTTGATATAAAATAGTTTTGAAATGAGAAAAAATCATCTTTAAATAAAACAAAATATTTTGAACCTCCTATAGAAGATAACTTCACAAACATCTGAATACCTCTGATATGTCTAATACCTCCTGGTCGACAAATGTTTGAATGAATAATTTCCCCAGGATGATCCTTTCTAGTACCTGTTGAAACTAATAGTAAATGATGTTGTTTTCCAAGCATACATACTTCATAAAAGAATTCATCACACCCACTAGGAACAACAATGGTATTATCTTTAAGAAACTGTCTAACTAAACAAATATTTTAGTGGCCTAGACATTCATGCAGCATTTTCAAACTATTTTTCTAAGCAAAAGTAACTGGAAGAATTTCTTTTCGTTATTTGGTTGAATAACCTTAATATCTAATTTATATAGTTTAGATTCTCGGATAGCAACTAAAACAACTTCATTATTTTTCAAAAATTTACATTCTATATCATTTAATACCATAGCTGCTCCACAAGAAAATAAATTTAGTTTTATTTCTGGTACGTACATAAAGAACATTTATGAGTACTTTTTGCAAACCATTCACCATTAATGGGTTGATATGTTTAAATTAACAATTGTCCAATTCCAAAAATATTAATTCCATTTCCAATTCTTAATGGTAAAGATATTTCAAAATATTTACATATGATCACTAGCTCCAGAATCTACTTACCAACAATCTTTACATTAATATGTAAAGCATATTCATGAAATTACCAGCAAATGCATCATGTTTAGTTTTATAATTTAAATCAATAGATCCATTTTCTTTTTACTTTCTAAGTACTTAACAATCTTGTTTCCAATGGCTCTCTTTTTTACAATAATTACATTTTCCTGGTTTTTATAAGAATTGTCATTATTATTATTTTTTTAAATTTTTTTTTTAATTTAGGCCTTGTTTCTTAAGTCAATAATGCAGTAGATTGAACTTCTAGTTGTAAATGTATAGGTAATCTAAATTCTTCTATTAATAACCTACCAGTAAAGTCAGATAATGTTTTTTTTATCATTTAGTGTAAAATCCCATACACTATGGAATTGATTATATGTTGCTGGTGGATATCATCTGGTGGATCTTTAGTATATCTATAAAATCTCTGTTGTAAAAAGTGTATACAGAGAGCGCCAATTATTAGCATGGAGCGTGAACAGAGGAGTGTGCAAGTCTCCTACTCCGGCACCCACTAGTCTGCATCTGCAGAACATTTTCCCTATCACGGCGGTGTACAGTTGGTTGCTCCACGCATTTGTCTGCCGCCTGCCTATGACACCTTACAGTTACTAAAGTCATATTATCGTTCACAGCGACACAATCGTAGCATAGCGTGGCTAGACAGCAACTGACTACTTTTTTGTGCTGACTGTACTGAAGACTCACAGTCGAGTAGGAGAGGGTACGACCTTAGAGCGCATGATCAATTACGATTCCTGCTGCCTGGCACTATCTGTACTACCTGATGACTTTTATTTTTAAAACTTTATAAGATTTGTCCCACATATCTTTTTCAGTGTTAAGACTCATCAGATAAATTAAAAAACCGTTTATAGTTGGTACAATAATTCTTTGAGCTTTACTAACAGTTTCTGGACCATAGTATAATTTCATTTAAAATTATTTAGTTTTCTTTTGATCTAAAGAAGTGAGCTTTATTTTGTTTGAAATGAGCTAGGTTTAATATTTTCACCACTTACATCCCAGAAATCATATGAATTAAAAATGTTAACTTACTCCATTTGTCTTCACCTCTTAATTTATCTACTTCTTAAAGTTCAGCATCCATCAAACAAATATATATTTTTTTTTAATTTAAACAAATAGCCTAAACAAAACTAATTGAATTATCCAATAAAAACATAACCAAAATATAACAAATATAAATACAACTACAAACTGGGCCTATAACCTATTGAAATATTATATAGGTTATATTATTGTATTTATTTGTCACACAATAATAAAATACAAATTATTGTATTATTATATACAAATTGGAATTACAAAATAAAATAAGATAGTTAACATTCAAAGATTCAGAGGATAATAAAAAAACTTTTAGGAGACACAGGCTTACCTTGAAATGTGGTCCTTGGTATTGACCTAGTAGTACACAAATAGAAAAACACGCAATAAAACACTAACATTCTAAAATATTGTAATGGAAAATCGTATAAAAATTATTTTTCCTATCTTGTTAGTTAACAAGCTTATCCAGAAATTGTATAAAGAAACCAAATTTGTACACCAATTTTCATCCCAGTCTGACACCTTGTTCTAAAACTGGACACATACATAAACATGCTCGTTATAAAAAATATATATATTTAATTGAAAGTGACTTTTTTTAAATATAAAACTATTAGTTTCATTAAACAATGACTAAGATTAGATTTTATTATACAAAAGAATGTTAAAATATATTTCTAAAAATTATCCTGAAGTATTGTTCTGTGGGTCATAATCAGTGACAATGATCCCAGTTTTTAGTTGTATAGGTCAGATCTCTCTAATAGCTGTTTCCAAAAATGTAAATTAGCTATTGAAAAATTAAATGCAGTGGAGAACATAAGACAATCTAATACCAACTTTGAAGATATTACTTTCTGTAATTGAAAATCTATTCTCATGTGACCAAATACCTTGAATTCTGTTAATGTTGTTCTTATTATGTTTCTATTACTATTTCTTAATTATTATTCTCATCTGATTTCAGCTTAGTGCTCCAAGATTCCCTGTAGTATTTAAAATTGGTCATGCCCATAGTGGTTTAGGTAAAGTGAAAGTTGAAAACAACACGGACTTTCAAGACATGTCATCTGTAGTCGCAGTAGCCAATACATATTGTACTACAGAGCCATATGTTGACAGCAAATATGATATTCATGTTCAGAAAATTGGTGAAAACTACAAGTCTTTCATGTAAGAGTTGCGTAAAGCTAATTTATTATTGATCACTATTTATTTTTCAAGACTTTTTTGCAACCACTCAGAAATAAATAAATGTAGTTTTTTATTATTAAGTCATTATGGTAATCCAATTATAGAAATAAGATGAAAAATTAATGAATTTAAAAAAAAATAACATAATTTAACCAGCTATAATCAAAAATAGTTATTTTAAATATATTTGATACTTTGTAATAGTTTTTAAAATTTATATTATAAATTACAAATCTAAAATATTGTTCTTAAATGTTTATTTTCAATTCAATTTATTAATCTCCTTTCACAATACAAACATTGTATGAGACATATCATGAAACTTATTAATACACTAATCCTAACATGAAACAGAGTATTAAATATTAATTTTTTTAGGAGGAAATCAATTTCTGGAAATTGGAAAACAAATACAGGTTCAGCCATGTTAGAACAAATCCAAATGCCAGATCGTTATAAAATCTGGTTAGACGAAGTCGCTTCAATGTTTGGAGGGTTGGATATATGTGCACTGGAGATGATTGTTGCAAGAGATGGAAGGGAATATATTATAGAAGTTAATGATTGTGCTTTATCTCTTATGGGCGACACGCAGGAAGAAGACCGAAGACATATAGCTGAATTAGTTACTCAGCGCATGCAGGTATTATTTCTTTTAATGTGCAATATTTCCATAGTGAAATTATATTTTAGGAGATAAAAATTTCTAACTGCTGGAAATGTCACAATATAACATTTTATTATGATGCTTCAAAAACACCCTATAAGTTATAATTAACTGAAATTTAAATAAAACATTCTACTTTTATTCTGAATAAAATCAAAACTGAAAATATTTAGCATGATTTAATTAATAACAAAAAAAAACATTTTTTTTTTAATTAAAACTCTATTTAGTTTGGTTCTCCTATGTTTTTATTTGGCAAGGAAGGGGGAGCTCATCTAGGAGAAGAAGGGGAAATCACTTGGCCTCATTCTAGATCAAGATTGAATATTTGTACTCCCAAACAAATGTATTTATTTGTTTATTCTACATCAAACGCACAGTAATTTTATATAGTATTGTGGATAACATGTTTCCTATATTATAAGTTATAAAATTAATATCTATTACTACTATAAAATTCAAAAATTTCATTTCATTTCAAAAATCAAATTTGTACAAGTTGTACATTATTTTAATTAATAGAGTCCTGTTATGTAAAATTAGACAACACAAATGATGTAACCTGATTATAAATTTCCATAATTTTATTCATTTACTATTTGACTACAATCATTAAAAAAATTAAAAAAGCTGTTATAAAATATTATATTTATTTTAGAAGACAAGTTAAATTCTACAGAAAGTGTCTTTGTACTTTCCATACTACATTGAAAATAAATATCTATTATTTAATTTTCATTACTGTTGAGACCGATAGTTCTTGGTGGAATTCCATGTTTAAAGATAATAAAACAGAATTTTTGTATTTTGTAATATCCACTTTTTATTAGCCTAGCGGACCAATGGTTTTGCCTGCTAAGGCATTGATGAGGCTGTATTACAGACTGAAATAAAAAGAAAATAAACAGAAAACCTTAAAACTAGAGGGTGGGAGATAGGATACAATGAATGGAAGGTTGGGGAAATACCCTGCCTGGGCAATGACCATAGGAACAATACATAATGGGAAACCGAGTTGATTGTTCTAAGTACAAATAACTTTTAAAGGTTTTACTAATGGAGAGTTATACAAATCTAACTGGTCATTTAAATCTAAATTAGGATTACAGTATCTTATTCTTTTAATTTCTAAGCTCTCCAAAGCATTCAATTTCCTACCTTTATTATCAAAATGTAATATTTTAAAATCTACACTCGAATTAAAATCAGACACTTGATGTATTCTTAAATGATTGAAAAACTTGAATCCTCATATCCTAATAGCCAACTTCTTTCATGTTCACTTAATCTAGATTTAAAATTACATCCTGTTTGACCTACATAACATGAATTACAAATTTTACAAGTTATCTTATATACACCACTTCTCAACATTTTGTTAATTTTATCTTTAGAATTATTTAAAATCTTACCGGTACCTAAACTATTACTGCAATAGAATGCCGGCCTACACTCTGTTTCCCTATTTAAAATATTTCCAACTTTTTGGCTAACATTTCCTAGATAGTTAACTTTCTGCCATTTAGTGCTATTTTTAACTGGAGTTGGAAAAATAAGTTGCCTTGCATTCATCTTAAGTTTTTTCTTTAGCATTTTATTAATAATATTTACGTCATATTCATTATTAATAGCTATTTGTTTAATGCAACTTAGTTCTTTATTGAAATCAGAGTCAGACATTGGAACTTTGATGAGGCAATACAACATACAATGGAAAGGTGCCAATTTATGATTTAAAGGGTGCCGAGATGAAGCATGGATAATGTTATCTGTGAAAGTTTGTTTTCTAAAAACACTAAAGTTGTGTTTACCATTTTCAATTTTTATATTTAAGTCTAAGAAATTAATTTGATCTTGTTCTCCAACTTCCCCATGGTAAATTGTATCGCATCATCAATTGAGTTCAGGTACTTATAAAATAATTGAAGTTGGTGGTTAGAGCCATCAAAGAGACAAATTACATCATCAACATAACAATACCAATAAATAATAACTGATTTAAATGGGTTATTGTTAATTATTTTGTTTTCAAAATTGTCCATAAAAATTTCTGCCAACAGTGGTGACAATGGGGACCCTATAGCCAAACCATCACATTTGAAATATTAAGTCACAGACTATAATACAAAATTGTAGTGAGAGAGGAGTTAAAGGGGAGTGGACTTAAGAGTGACATACAGTCAGGTTGTAACAGGTATGAGATTGTGCCAAGGTTTCAGTGGAAATGGGCTGCCCTTTCAATGTATGTGTCCCACAAATAAATTTGCCTGAAGATATTTGGGACCCTAGTTACTAGAGACAAAAGAAGATTGAAGTTTAAGAATTATTATTATTTAAGAACAGTAACTTATATTGTTAATGTTATCCATGTAACAATTTTTATAGCACAATCCTAGACATTTAATATAAAATCTGTTCCTGATAGAAGAAAGAGATCACAATTTTATATAGATTTGACAGTATGACAATTATTAAATCTTTCTTTAAAAAATGGTCTTCACTTTTTTTTAAGTACAACTTTAACATATCAAAATCTATGAATGTTCAAATGGTTGTACATGTTTTCATGAAAATCTCATTATACCTTCCGTCAGTAATCTAATTGTGGACTATGAAGCTCAATTTATCACAAAATTATTTTAAACTTAGAAAAATAAATTGTAATCTTCAAAATATTTTGCAAGAAGATGAGAAGGAGGACTTTTCTTTGTCAACTTTCATCCATAGGAAAAGTAATAGTACTGATAAATAAAAGAAATAATGTCTCTGTATTTTAAACTATTTTGATGGAACCCCTTATTCCCATGATTTGTACTGAACTTCAATTTGGCTCTACTTTCTTTTTTATAAATTTCTTATACAAAATATAGCCAAACCATGTAATACCCTTGTTTGTACATGGAAGATATTAAGTAGTCATTATCCTACTAAGAAAAAAAGTAGTTTCTTAAGTGAAAATGACCATGCCAAAGTAAATCAAACCTTAATTAAAAAACTTTGTTTATTGTATATTTATCATCATAAGATTTCTCTTCATTCCTTATCATATTATAATACCACAATGAACTCATTTACTTGAACAATGTGTGTATGAACTGAAGAATGTGCTAGATTTACAATATTCAAAGATAAACAATACTTTACTTAAATTTACATTTTTAGTTTTTATGTTTCAGCAATGTTGCAGACCTCTAACTGGTACTTTAACAAAAACGTCTTCTCGCACATCAGTCTCTAGCATGCAAACAGGTGGAGGTTCGCCAACAGAAGAACGGCCGGGATTGCCTGATCTTCCTACTTCTGGGTCCAGCCCTCAACCCAGACGTGACTCACAAGGTAACAAACGAAGATATAGTCTTCAACCACAGCGAAACATCAATTACTAATAAATTTATATTTTATTACCCTAAATAACAATTTTTTGAGATTTGTCTTTCACTAATATTTGTTAAGTTTTAATAAATGTATAATATACAAAAAATATATTGTTAATAAAACTATAAAGGTTGGCTCGAACATCATTAATTCATTGCAAATTTCATTTATTGTTTTATTGTTGTTAGATCTTATATTTAAAAATCTTAAATTGTATAATACATCATTTTTTGTAAAAATAGGGAAAAAATTGTTGATCTAGAAAAGCTTTCCCTAATGAAGACAGTTTAAACCTGGTTCGGTGACATTTATTTTTTAGTTTTTTATGAAGACTGAATAATGCTTAGATTTTAGTCCATGGCTTGAACTAAAATACAGAACCAATACAACCAAAAAATGTTAATTTAAATCAGCCTATAACTTGAGGACACAAACTCTTGATCTCTTACACGAGGGTCAACCAAATTAATATACTTCACTTGTAGCTCATAATTAATTAAATGTAACCATTATAACCTATATAATTACTTCATTATACTAGCAGTACAATATCTTTTACTTATTTTATATGGTTAGATCTTTAGCAATTTTAGGATAGCATAAGTGTTTGCAATTACTGTTCAATAGATTATATATTTTACCCTGCATTCTTAACAAGAAACATTTATTCTACATTACCCACTGTGATCTAGGTTAGTTTTAAATGTACCTGAACGTTCTTTCTATGTGTGCACAAATCAATAATATCTGGGCCAAAGGTTTATATTATAGGTATTATATTAAAGGTATTATTGCCTTTTCTTTTTAAATTTGAAGGTAACATTAATTAAACATATCAGTCTAACATTCATTTTTTGAGAAAATCATAAAATCTTAAACTATCAATTAAGTAATTATTTCTAGAAATATAATAATTACTTATATGAGTAGTTGTAATATAATAACTCATTTTTATCCTTTTGATTCATGTATAGGGATATCTCATGTAAAATATTCACAACATCAGTAGTGGTCCTTATAAATAAATTATACTTTTGTTGTCAGAAATAATGTAATATTCCATGAGTGCAACAACTCAATTAATCAATACTTGACAGTTGACATCTGGAACTCATAACAAATAAATTAACCAGTGTAAAAAAAACCAATGAATCGTTGGAAGCTCCATAGGTTTAAGTGCTAAAAGAACCAAATAAAAAGCAGTTACATTTCAAATAACTTTATAAAAAATAACCTGGTTTAATTTTCGTGACTTACTATTTAATATTATATAGTTTTATTCCTAAATTCTTATTTTATTATTAATTAAATTTGGGCTATATAGAATTAAGATACTATTTCATGACGAAGAATCAAGAATCATTGGTTTTAATTTTCACCAACAAATAATTGTACTATTTTTAGTGTTATAGTTACGTTGTTGTTTCACTTTTGCTGTTTTTAACTTTGTTCTACTTTTACCTTTGGAAACTTAATGTCATGCAGTGGTGGAAGATGTCTGGTGGAAAACATAAACATACCTTTCCTATGTTCCTAACCTAACCTAACCTAACCTGATTTCCTCTTGAAGCCTGCTGGTCAGTTCATTGCTATGATAACTAACTCCTAGTGTGAGGTGTCCAAATGAAGTTTACCGTGAAAAACCACATTCTACTGTCTTTGTCTACATTCTTTGTCTACTTGCTAGCTGGGTCTTATATTGCTCCAATTCTATTTCACCACAAGTAAGGCACATTTCACAAGATGTGTACATTACAATGAAATCTCATTCAGTATTAAATTTTAGTAACATCTTTGCATTATTCTTCTTTTTTAATTAGGTATTACAATGAATTAACTCAAAAACATTATAACAGAAAGTATAAAGTTAAACCATAAAGACAATGCTACTTCAGTCCTATCATACAAAGACAATGCCTGTTATAACATACAGAGCTTTGTTATATTTTTTATTAATTAACAATTTAATTAGCAATTACTGTACTGGGCGACAATATAAAACATAAATTATTCTTTTTCAACTGTTGTGGTTTTTTAACAATTAATACTCAAAACAAACTTTTACCTTTTGAATTTTTAAACATTTATTGAAATATAAATCAATACCAAAACAAACATTTACATAATTTCAAATTATTGGTTCTTAACTAATACCATTCATTCCCCAGTCATACCCCTACTTTATTCATTTTACAATGGGTTTTATTTTATACATTAATAATATTCAAGGCCTTGTAAATGTCTTTCCTTGAATCTTGACACACAATAATTTTATCAATTTTAAATCTATTTTTTAATGAAAAATATATACCTTTTCTACAATTACAAATGTGGAAAATTTAACTTTAAGATTTTTGAATTCATTTTGCTCAGTTTTGATTATTCTACTTTAACATTTACTCTTATCTCGGGTCGGGATCTTTGTTGGCTCAATTTAAGTGAAATTTATTTATGATTTAAATAACATATAACAATTTGGTACTTATCACAATGTTGTTCCCATGAATAGGTTGATTTTTCACCGTACACTACACAACACATTTATAAACTCTTTCTTTATTAATTCACCACACTTTTTGATGCACTTTGATGAACTTCCTTCCCTGATGTACTCGAGTGACTGATTCTAGCTCCCTTTCGGCGATGAATGCTAATTCCTTTTCACTTGTAGATCGTGATTCCCCTTTTGAAACTCTGCTTGGCTCTCTTCTATTCTTACTTGACTTCTAACAACAATTACTTTAATTAAGCTGACTTAGAGACGTCTTGCCTCTTTTGTCAACTGTTCTCGGAGATTTCCTGGACCACAGATCAGACTACTGCTGGTCCCAGTCCTTGACTCTCGACTTCCCTTTCCAGACTACTCTCCTTTTGAAAATTCGGTCCCTACCGAATTTTCTCCCTTCTTTTAAACATGAGTTTCGCGTCCTTCTCGCTGATTCGTTTAGAATCTTTCAACTTTCCCAACACATGTCTTTTTCTCTGTTCATTGGACTGTTTCAAATTTGCCCGTTGGTTTTTTCACGTGGGATCGCATTCGATTGGTCGTTTCTTTCTTCTTTTCGTTTTTTGTTTTTCGAAAACAGTTAAAACTTTCTACCCTGAGTACTGTTATTTGATGTTAGCTTTCCCTTCGATTTCTCCTTTTTTGTTTTTCCTTTCTTTTTGTACAATTTTGCAACACATCTGCCTTTCCCTAAAGATACCGTTATTTGAATGTTTTTTTCTTTGTCGGCGCATATGCTCCGCCAAGGTTAAAGAAATCTCTAACTCTTTTGTGCTTGACACGTACTTTCTTTTTCTATACCGTTAAGTTTGCAATCATAAACTGCAGCTGACAGCTGTCGCTTATTCCCTTCATCAGATAATATTTGTTTCCATAAATTATTATTAATTTATTTTAATTTAGTTTTCCTTTTCTTTATACGTGAGTTATTAATTATTTAGTATTAGATATCATTAATCACATTTATTTATACATGACAACATGATATCGTTACACTGTTCATGTTAAAGTCATTAAATAATAACCAAACTCACATGCTAAATTTGACTGAACTGTAATTACAATTTTGGCTACTATAGCTATTATAACATTTTTAACAATCTACTTTTTAAAGTTATAAATTTCATATTTACATCGAAAACAATACAGCTGTGAATTATTAGATACAGATTTTAATGTTGAATAAAATGAGCTAGAATTCGTTTAAAATTTTAAAATCTGTAGCCATTCTGAAATTTATAAGCCTTTTTTTTTTTTTTATTAAAACACACTTGTCCAACAATTAGCAAAACCGAGCCTATATGCCAAATTTGAACAAAATCAGACAAAAATTTTGACCTCTAGATTATTTACTAACAAATATATTAATAAATTCCCAACAGTGAGTAAAAAAAGGTGCCAAATTCATATTCCATGGTTAGGTTAGAATTGGTAAACTAGTCTAAAAGTTTCATAGTCTCAACTGTTGGTTTTCCATGAGGAAAAACTGTACCGGTATCATAAAATTTTACTAGTAAGCAGACAATAATAAACTTAAGGGCCTACATATTTTTGTAAAAAACCCAGATCAAAGAATCAGGCCTCGTAAGAATCTAAGCTTTACACAGGACGCTTGCTTACCTAATATTTGAGCTATCTTGATTCCCTGTCATGATCCATTGTAGTAGATCTTCTTCACTAATAAGCTTGTTTCACCACAGCACCTTGGCAAGATTTTCATGTCCAGCAAAGTCTTTGCTTCAGTCTAATCCCTCTGTCGATTGATTGAATTCGTTCTCTCTATCCTTATACTTATTAGTCTTTTTGACTCATTATAAAGTTACAACCAAACTACCTACCTAACTTTTTTACCCTTTCATAATAATTGTTTATGTTCTGGTGTCTACTAAAGGACTTAGAATATTTTCTACTGTTTAGTTTGAATCTAACTTAACCTTAAATCCTAAATCCTAACCCTACAAACAACATTGAGGACATGCAAAAAAATTTTAATGTGATAATACAGTGATATACTTAATGAAATGTTAACTGCCACATTTAAAATTGTATTGTTTTATAATACTGGTATTTTTTTAAATTCTGTGTTGTATATTCTAGTTGATTATAGAGTTACATTTATTGATGGTTTGTTTTAAGGTGTCATAAAATAGCTATATTTTTGTTTTATTACATACATTGATATTTTAAAGATATTTAGAATTAAATACGGTATATTTGTCTTTATATTATAATATACTGTAAATCCTTAAAAGTTATTTATATTAATTGTGTCACTTAAATGTGTTAATTAATTGTAATCAATCTTTTTTAAAGAAGTGTTTGTCAAATTTTGTTTTTACTTGGGTAATCAAAATGCATTATTACAGTAATGTTAATTATTTTCAGTTCAGTAAAGACTGTCATTTTCAAACCTAATTTAATAGTTATATTTGTAATTATATGTAGTGTGACGATATAGATTTCTCCTATAAAAATGCTGTGCATTCAATGACTGTGTCCATAATCAAAAAGATTCATTCTATAAATAAAATTGTATGAAAATATCTTCAGAAAAAAGTACAAATTTATTTAAAATATTCACTTATTAAATAAGACAAATCTATATTTTATTTATACATTTTAAATCATCTACTGTCTGTATTATTCTATATAAATATCCTTTCTGGGTGGAGGGAAGGTTGAACATCATTGACTTTACTGCTTTGTTATGATTTTGCTTTCAGTTGTTTTTCTTTTCATAGGTTAAGTGTAATAATAACTAGTATATAGTAAATAGTCTATAGCCTTTTCATAAAATAATTGGTAATGAAATGATTTCTTTTTAAATTAATGGTGACTAAACACATAAAAAGATATTTTTAAGTTTTCAGATACGACCATGTAACCAAAGAATTTAGAACCACTATACTAATAACGAGTAAAAAAGTCTTGATTCTTTATAAAAATAATACATTGTTTATAAAGACTTATCAAAAATTCTCTTTCCACCCTAGGATTATAGAATACTCACACAAAATTATCAAATCACTTACTATGAACATTATCATAATTATTGTCTCTACATCTACAAGCAATGTTTAAAGTATTCCCTGCCAGTCTCCAGACATTTCTTGACACATCGAACTATTTTCTCGAAGATTGTGTTCAGTATAGCATTGTCTGCAAGTTTCAATTTACTGTATGTACAATTTTTTTGTAAAAGAGTAGGCTTAGACTTTTTAAAACCATAAGTTACGTCCCGTACAATATGAGACAAAAATTTGTAGGGAGAATTTCCTGATGGACTTCTATGGACTTTGGATTGCCCAATATCTAACATTTTATTTCCTGTCGGTATTGATTCCCTTTCAAATTTGGTAGCATTACATATAGAACTGGTTTTCAGAATTCCTAAATCAACTGAAGCACTGCATTATAATGTAGTAGCCTACCTTGGTGATCATAAATTATGACTGGAATTATTGTTGAATACATTGTTCATATACCAAAACATGTTGCACTAGAAACAAATGATCCTTAAGAGATAACATCTTTCTTGTCTTAATATGGCTCCTTAGCAGCCTACTTCCAGAGCCGTGTGCAGTCTGACACCCTTTGTTATCCCTATTTCTAATTACATGTAGCCAGATTGACATTACTAGTAAGCATTATGTAACAGAAACTAGTAATGTATTTAAAAAAATTTGCACATTTTCTGTAATGTAACAGTCAAGACCTTAGATATTTTTTTTTAACCTATACTACAATTGTGGAGTAATTTACTTCTTGAATTATCCTTGCAGCTGCAATGTGTCAAAAGGAATATAGATGTAAATTGTAACTATTAAACAGAATATGTCAAATCAACAAAACTCCTACACCATTCAACATGGTAACCTTATTTACCTCTTTTCTTTAGTAACCCCTGATTATTTAACATTGAAGGTAGCTGGAACTCTTGTCAGTTCACACCAAATATCTCCATTGTTTAGTATAGCATATTCTACTATTTATTTGCTATTGTTCATTTCTGTTCACTAATTTCCATTGCACTTACTATTCAAAAATTAATTTCTTAAACAATTTGTACCAAAATGTTTAGTATCTTAAATTAACCATGTCAAATATAACACACATAAAAATATGAAATTATCCTTATTCAGTTTGTATTAGAAAAATCACATTATAAATATAATATCTTATTGTCTACACCATATTCGTAATAAAAGAGATGACTTATAAAAAAGTTTTTCTACCCATATTGAGATGTTTTTAAAGAGGAAAAAATACCAGATATAAAAAAGTGGAAAAATGCATCTTAAGAAGTAAGGAAAGATCAATACACCTTGTGAAAATTTACATTATTTACTACAACAAAAATCAAATATATTATATTCCACGATTATAACTATTTCACTTCTGGTATAGGAATTTTATAAACATATATTTTTACTTGGTCTTTACATTATTAACAAATAATGGGCAAACTTAGGAGTGAAATTCGGGGTTAGAGGAAACTTGTAAAACTTAAAAGCATACATATTGGTAGATAGTATATATCCGACTTATGTGATGTCTAATGGAGGGCCATGAATTAAACAATTTTTTTAGAGTAACATCGCTAAATTTATAAAATAATGAACAATAAATCCAGTTTGATGAACTAAATTTAAGGACTAATGAAGTCTAACTAATGTTATAAGTTGATCTAGGCAATTCGAGACTATCAGACAACAGACCTTGCTAGCTCATAACATTAATAAACTTAAATGAAACAGAAAACTACTCTCTATTGTCAAACCAACATTATTGGGGTTTGCTTTAATTGCTCTAATTGACTATTATTCTGAGAGAATTAATTGTATTAAAACGCAAAATTCCACTGATCAAAACCATTCCACATCTCACATCACACCACCATTAAGTCAAACAAAACTGATTTTGAGTTCTCTTTTTTCTGTTTAGAGCATTCATTCTTTTCCAAGTGCCCCGTTAAAATTATATATATATATATATATATATATATATATATATATATATATATATATATATAAATTTGGTGAACTCACCACAGCTTGATAAGCACTTTATAGATGATGATACATAAATATATAATACGTTATTTACACTGATTAGAAACTACCATTGTTTCATATTTTTTAATAACCTATAACAATAAATATTGAGCTGATTTTGAAATTTATAGTTATTTTTTGTACAGGAACTTTGGGACAGGATTCAACAACCTACAAAATTCAAAGTGAGCGTTATATTGATGTTTGCTGGGTTAGATGAGCGTGCATTTGTTATTATTAGTTAAATTAAGTCAATGTTCCTTTTCATTTAACATGTGATTTTGCCTTGAATTGTATAGCATGACCATTTCATTTAAAGTCTGTTAAATGTGCTATATGTATAGGATTAATAATAGGATAGGCAATGCAATAAGAGAGCATGTGTCAGTTGATGCATTCTGTAAAAAACTTTATTTATAATATAAGCGTTGTAAGGGTGTTCTAATATGTCTTATAAAATATATCATGAAATTAGTCCTCGGTTGTTATTTCAAGCTTATGCATCGGTAAATTAAAATGCAGAAGTTGTAAGAATGTGCAAATATAGTCTAAATTTTAGTCATATATTATGATCTTGTAACTCAGTGCTTTATACCATTAGTTTCTGTGATTGGGGAATAGCCATTTAAAAGTCAAAGAAATTAAAATATTCATTTTATACTAAACCATTAAAACCTACAAACATTTTATTATAAAGAAAAACTCATTTATTTCAGAAAAAAAAAATGTATGTAACATAAATTATTAAAATATTAATAATATCCTACATTCCATAACAACTTGAATGGTTTGTGTTCATAAAGAAAATTAAAATAATTAGCCAAATTTAACCTTCTACAACTAAGCTAGCCTGGTGATACTGGCCGAGCTACCTTGATAACAGTAGCTAAAAAACACAATAGTAAAATAGTAAACCGCTATAATGGTAAAACAAATAAATAAATAAAATATATAAAAAATCTTGCTTTTGCTTTAGAAAAAGTAATGGTCATGAAAACCTTCAGTTTTAAAAGTTTTGGCAGTACCATAAGCTTTCCGCTAAACTGCCTTTTTGTTTTGCCAGTAGATTTATCTGACTTCTTATTTATTTCTTATTATCAGCAAATGTTACTTAAATTTGAAGTAACACTCTGACATATTTGTGTTTTGTTGGTTTACCTAGTAGACTAAATAGACTATTTTGTAAGCAAGTAATCGGAAACATTTATAAATAAAAATAAAGGTTAGAGTTCTTGTGCAACCTTGAAAATTATTAATTAGTGAAAAAGTTACAAGGAAGAAAAATAATAAAGGGTAGATAAAAAAGATGACAATTGACCCTATCAGGACTAATTTTATGTCATATAACATAGTTTAGGAAATGCAATCAATATTTCATAAACTTTCATCTTTTTAAGTTACTATAACTTTGCTAGAGCAGAATCTGAACGCTTGCTTATTTCAGCCATTTTGAAATTGTCAATTTATATGAACAATTAGATTTAATATTTAAATAATTATTTAAAATTGATGTTGAATGGTAATAACATAATGTGTGTGTTTCATAATGTGAGGTGTTCGTTTATTCAAAATAATGAAACCTAATAAAAGTATTAATTTTATGAAATGATGCGTTATTTTATTATCTATACTAGACCTTAATTGTTAATCACTTTTTCATATTTATATTCTTCACTTTTCTTCTATTCCAGACAAAAATAGTTACTTATTTTTATAATAATATTCTTATTAATACTTGAGTATTTGTTTATTCATACAAGAAAATTATTTTTAGGTTAATTTGTCCTATGTAGATGCAAATTCATTACCTTAAATCTCTCAAAGATATCCACATTTAAAATAAGATAAGACAAATGTGAGATAAAAGTTATATATTGATCACTTGAACTGTAACAAAACAATCATTTCAAAAACCATTAAAACAAATGAATTAAAAAATACGAAATAATTTTACTATGCTAAATAATTCTTTTTTATTCAAAGAAATCAATTTTGTTGTAATAAATTTTAAAAAATATCAGGAATTACTGAATATTATATATATATATATATATATATATATATATATATATATATATATAATTCCATTTAAGATTAAATATATTATATTATTTACTTTACCTGGTAAATTAGAACCAACTTTATCCTAAACTAAATCCATTAAAAAGTTTTAAAACTACATTACCAGCATATTTTTAAAGTATTGTTCCTCTATTTTTTTCTGACAATATAAGCAGCATTTAAAATTGTATATTGATTACTTGTAATATTTATACAAACACTCCATAATCTCTTTACTTGTAAGTCTTACAACATTTGAACAGAGGAATTTGCAAGCTTACATCGACTGGTTACAGTATTGAAGAGGCCAGAAGACATGAACTTCCAGTCGAAGGTAAGCTTGTTAGATTCCTTTGGATGTTGTAATCGGTTTTAATGTAAATTCTGGTTATAAAAAATAAAACCTGTGTGTTAACAGCTTCACAGAGCAGTACAATGAGCAGCGTTAGTCAACAGTCAAGTCGTAAAACTGAAGATGCTACTCAAGCGCAGAGACCAGCATTTGGGAGACAAAGCTCAGCAACTGGCAGTGTTACTGGTGAAGATACCGAGGATACAATGAAAAACTTGAGGAAAACTTTTGCTGGAATATTTGGAGATATGTAAATAATTTTTAACTGGTTATGATTATAAATGTTACTATACTCGGGAAGAAAAAATTATGTCTTTGTTCAAAAATATGGTAAATGTTTTGTTACATAGGTTGGTGTTAAATTAAAAGTTTGTTGCAATCTGTGATAATATAATTATGTTGACATTTTTCTTGCAATAAGTAATTTAGAGCAAGAAACTAATTTTCTCTGAAAGGCAACATGAAAATTATATTTACCGAGAGAAACTAAAAGTTATAAATTTAAGATACAAACTACTTTGAAGGACAATATCTGGGTATAATAATATATACATAAACTTAACAATAGTTCAGCTAACAAGTAAAATTCAATATTTTCTGGTTTTATTTACACACAATTGCTTGACAGAATCAGAGTAAGCTGGTAAAATTGAGCAGAAGTTTATAAACACAAAAATTTGGCCTTATTCCAGTGTGATTATTAGTTTTTCATTGCTCTAAGTTAATAAGTAAAAACTTCATTTGTAACATTTGTAATGAATAACCAAGTTAACTTATGTGCTTTGTTTTAAAAGTATTGTTGTAGAATATTCTATTATAACTAAGTATTGCTTAGTAGATATTGCTTTATGTGGAGCACAGTTATTATAGTCTCAATAATTATACCACTAATTAAAACATTCATTTATATAAGGCTGCCCTCAATAATTATTAACAAACATTAAATGTTGTTATTTATAGTTATAATACATTATATTTTAGGTTAAGTGATGCAATATTTGTAGATCTTGCATATATTTTTGTTCTCATTACTTGATACGATATTCTTGATCTCAAATGCTAAGAAATTATAATATACGGTAATAATAAAAGTGTCTTAAATGTCAATATTTCATTTCCAAAAACCGTTCTTTTTCCACTTTTTTGGAAATGTTGTTGAAATGTTTTGGCCCAATGGCAGCTGTTTAAAAAATAATTGAAACATATTTTGTAATTAAGGCTAGATATATTGTTTATATTTAGTGTAGACTTTGTATATGTTTCTCTTCTAATGTTATATTTTTGCAATGACAAAATATCTTTGGACTTTTGGGAGATATTTATATCAAACTGCTATAGTTTATTTTACGTCAATAATCAATTAATTAAAATACTATTTGCACCATAAACTATATCATCAAATTAAAATACTCTAACTGGTTTAATGTAATCAAAATCAAATTAATGGATGAAATAATACACCATGTTTACCATTAAACATTTGAAAAGGTAAATTTATCCTATTAATTAATATATTTACATATTCATAGTAGGTAATATAATACTCAGACCAAGATATAACACTCATTTCATGAACATAAGTGATGATGATTTCAGTTAACTTTTTTATTTTTGTTTTTATTTTTTTTTTTTTTTTAGAAGGGCCAGTATTCACTACCCTGGGTATACCTCTTAGTTCTATACTTTATTGTGCACCCTCATTCACAGAACCCAAAAATATAGAAAATCCAATTTAAATTTGAAAATGATGTTTATAAATATACAAATGCTGGAACAATCTTGAAAATTAAAAATCTATTTTGTTTATTTCAAAATAATAATTTTTTCTAGTATGATTGTATACTTAGATCTTCGTTCAAGACCACTTGTGAAATTTTTACTTCTAAGCATCAGAGCAATAATAGTACAATATAGGTTAAACAGTGAATGAATGTTATGAAAAATAGAGTATTTTGTTAAAATAATCAGAATCAAAATAGTGTCTTAGTTACAAAACAGAATTGGTGACTATTCAAATAGTCATGAGCTATTTACATTCACCATGACATGTATTTACACAAACATTAAATACCAAATA
Source organism: Aphrophora alni (assembly GCA_963513935.1). Lineage (NCBI taxonomy): Eukaryota > Metazoa > Arthropoda > Insecta > Hemiptera > Aphrophoridae > Aphrophora > Aphrophora alni. Next base: position 124,926,766 of record OY740766.1, on the reverse strand, counting down.
TTGTTTGTATATTTTAAACATAATCTTCTTATTTCATATTTATACAATTAAGTGTATTAGTAATTTCATCTCCCTGTCATCTTGTTTTGAATTATAAAGAAAATTTATTTTTCAAGAGGGGATGACATTATCATAATATACAACACAAAGTCAAGCTCTCTCTTTTGCAATTAGACTTATTTCTCTTTTACAATAAAAGAGATATTAATTTTCTCTAACAATGAAACTACATGAAAAACTATTTAATTAATCTTATATATTGTTTCTTTTTCAATTTGCTTTAAATAAAATTATCTGCTATGCAATTACCGGAATAGAGTTTATCCTTTGTTACTAGTTTGATATGAAGGTCCAGTTCATAATCCAAGAAGAGGATTATACAATTTAAAGTCAAGTTAAACTCTTGTTCTAGACAATAAACTTTTAAAGATATTATATAACCCATTTATAAAGTCTCTATTTACTTTTAATAAATTCAACTATTTAAGTATCAAGCCCAACAGAGAAACAACAAATATTTAAAATGTATATGTATACTGTTACAGTATACAGTAGTAATACTACAATGTTTAATAAAAGTTTCGCACTACAAATCATTACTAGAATCCTAATTGCTTCAGAAAAATAGTAACAATGTATCCATTCAAACTATTAATAAATTTATATGTTGCTACAGTTTTCAAATGCCTTATAGAACAATGAAATAACCTATGAGCCATTTACAAAACAACTTACGATAAATATTAGAGTGATTTTCATAGTATTAGCTGGTAGTAGTAAATTATAACATTAATTGCTCATTGGATTTTATAAAAAAATGTGTACATAAGATATTAGAAATCAAATTTTATTTAAATGATTTGATTCAAGCTGAATTAGATTTAATGAAATTTGTAGTTTTATACCAGATTACAGAGAATGGATAAAATTACCACACAACAAACAGTTTATTAATTGATTAAAATCAATACTTAATCTTGAAACAATTCGAAATTGATAAATTTTAACATTTGTAACTCTCTCACTAAATAAAAATGATGAAAGCTGACAAATTTGCTTGAAAATTTCTTACAGATACTTAAAAAAACACAAGCACTGCTAGTCGATAGTTTGCTAATAATGTATATATTTTTGTTTAGTTCTCTTGTGATTGAAGATGTTTAGCGGAGTTTTTTTCAGTTACTATGGTATAGATTATTTAAAACTAAGTAGGCATTAAAACATATTAAATTATTAATAAATAAGCCTATGGGGAAACCAGGAAAATGTATTAAATTTTGGTGTACAGCTTGTTGTAATTTCTTATTAGTATATATCCGTGTCAATTTATCTAGAGTCAAATTAGAAGTACCAGTAATGTAAGTTAGTAACTCATTCAGACCTATATTTGTTTATTTTAAATACACTAATACAATAATATTAAAGGTAGCTTTCTTTGATGTAATAAAAAAAAAAAGTTCTTTAATGTTTTAGCGATGCAAACAAACTTTACAGCAACAACAAATACTTGTGTAATTGATTTCTAATTTGAACATAGTTTCTTCTTTGATTATTGTACTTTTTTATTGTATATTTGATCATATAAAAACTTGAAAACATATAATACAATCATAAATAATTATTTTGCAATGAACAATTTATTAATAGGAAATAAATTTGTATTGCTTACATTGACCACAACACTTATCTTGAAAAAAGTGAGTAAACTATCAAGATGGAATGTTAATAATATGTTTAATTAAATTATTGGTTTTAAAGGAAATTGTGATTTTAACTTATGTTATAAGTTTATTGACATGATAAATAAGTATATTTATTGTGTCTATAATAGTTCTCTTTAGTCCAATTACAGCAACATGATTCATATACACACAAGTGACATCTTCAGGTTAACTATGTTAGGAATGACATTTACACATTATACCACAATTAATAAATTGTAACATATATCAGTACCAAAGTCCTACAATCCTTTCATGTGATATGTGTTATGTGTTTTTTTTTTTAATTTTTTTAACATTTGGGTTATCAACTTGTACTAACACACTAATATATGTTATGTATTAATAATTGATGTGGTGTATTGTGAAAAATCTCATCATCAACATCACCTATGGGCGAAACTTGTCATAGTAATTTTACTAAAGGGTACTGTTATCAATGCAATAAGGTGTATATTTATTTATTAGGAAATAGAAGTTTATAAAGGACGAGCTCTTCAATGATACTATAAATTATAAAATATGAGTATAATTGTAATTATAATAATTTGTGTAACTTTTTTTAAGTTACTAATAGTTTGAAATATTTTTAGTAATGTTCTACTCAATATTTACAACCAAAATAAAACATAAATAAATTGTTTAGTAAAAATGTAATCCAACATTATTTTTAAAAAGAAGATCAACCACGTTTGCAGTCGAAATGCAATAAAATATTTGTCACTGAAAAGCCTTTTATCATATTTATTATCTTACTTTAATGATTTTAATTCAAAAAGACATCTTAGCAGTTGTGTTATATGCAATGGCTTCCAAGATGCCTCATGTATGCCTGAATAAGAAGACTTCAAATTACTATTTCTTTTACTATTGTGTGTGTGTATATTATATAACTAGTACTAATATATTACTTTAATATTAAAGCATTATGATCACTATGACACAAGGTCAATTTAAAAAATAGTCACATTTGACATGGCATAAAATCTGATTCGAATTTTTGTTTTGGTTTTTCTACTGAATGTCTCTGATAAAGTAAATCTAGTAATAGCAAAGTCAAAAGTTCATGGATTACTTTTCTGTTTTTATTCATAAAAATAATCTAAATTTCAAGACATCTAAAATTTAATTTAACATTTAACAAAATCATTTTTACTTTCATTGCACTATCACTACAAAAAAAAAAGAAGGAAAAAAAAGAAAAATATTTAAAAAATAAATGTTGGTCTGAATGTATAGTTAGTAGAACACATTGTTATATATAATATTAATAATGATAAACTTTGTAAATTATAACAATATAATGTGCAATACTTGTTGTTAAAATATTTTCATTGTTGTCTCTATTATTTTACGTGTGTTTTTATATTAAGTTATACAGTTTTATAACAAAACAGCTTTGAAACCAAAGATTAAATGTATTATTAAAACCAATAATGGTAAGGTTAATACAATTGTTAAGATAACGTTGTTTAGGTTATACACCTAAATTTAGGTTAAGGTTTATATAATTATGTACAGAACTAATTTGTTCCATTAAATCAGTGTTAACAGAAATTCCACTTGAAACAACCATTAAAATGAAATAATAATAGTACGATACTGTAGAGATATGACTTAAATGTCATCCTAAGAAGTGTGTGATCTATTGGTGGTAGTTTCCCCACCCCAGCCATGAATCCATTATTTGTTGACCTAAATATAATCATTAATATTGACTTGTGTAGCATGTAGTACACACTTGTTTAAGCCGACTGAATCAAAAATGCTGTTGGTTAGAGGATAGTGATTATCATGTAAACGGAGACATGATACCACTAGTGGGGGCGTCATCTTCGCACTACACTTCAAGTATCGTTAGCATTTAAGTAATCTCGTCCACAGTACTTATTTACTTTTTTTAAATGAATTGAATGGATTCATTATTTCTCATATTATTTAGATGAGCTTTTCAAATTCAATCTGTATTAAGTACAATAAAATTCTGCTTATGATTAGCCTCTCAATTAAGGAAACAAATCCTAATCCTTTAAAAAAATTAATTAAGCGTAAAACTAATTAATTAATTGGCTCAGTTGTTTAAGCCAATACATTTAGTTGTAAATCAATCAAAAGATGAGTATGGCAAGATTTTAATAAATATAACACTGTTTAGCGTTCAAAACCTTATATTGAATATGACTGAACTATTATAAGTTAAACTTATTTCTTATTCTTTTTACACTACTTTGACAAAGATACAAAATTAGTTCTGTACAAAAAATAATAGTATCCATGTGTGTTTTCCATGTCTCTCTGTATTCTATGAAATACTTGTCATGTGTTCTTCTAATAGACAGCACAGATAAGCAATTTTTCAGAATAACATTTATTGCTAAATCATTAAATGTTAAAATAAAACCCCATCCGAATATATTGGGATATTTACAGCATAGACATGTTAAATTAATTTGATCAGTCTTCTATATTTGTATATGAAGTGATATTTTTATTCCACTGATTAGTGGTGATGTAAAATTCTCACTAAAAGTCTAAATTAAATCAATTTTAATCATACTTCTGACATTATTTAAGCATTATGTTTTATGGAAACAATAGTTGATAGATGATGTCAAAATTAATTTGATGTGAAAGTACAGATAAACTTTTTTCTTCTAAAATAGACAATATAAAAGGTTATAATGTTCAACAACTTCAAATAATTGTTAAAACAACAACACATTTTAAACTTTCACTTTCAAAAATAATTTACTACACTTGTATCTCGAATGTCTAATAAAATGAATATGCAATACATAACTTACAGTGGTTAAGTAATTGATAAATAATAAAGTGAGCATTGTTTAGGTTACTTCATTTGTATCTTATCTTTATTATGAATATTACAATCACGTTTAATTAAGAAATTGAATTTTTTTTTTTAACATTTTTTGATAATATTACCAAGTAAAAAAAAATTTAACACTTATTATTTTTTGTTTAATATAACTTTACAGATATGCAACAACAAAATTTAGATTTATAAATTACAAAAAAACATCGAGTAGTGGTATATGCAAATATTAACTTTTACTTGAAGTAAGAACATGTATTTGGTTAATAAAATATATATATATATATATATTCTTCTTTGTTGTATTTAAACTCAAATATATATATATATATATATATATATATATATGACATATATTTGCAAAAAAGAAAGAACATTTAATATATTATTTCTATATCAAACAAGTAATTTTTAAAACGATATTTCCAAATTTACTCCAAGTTCATTTCTACATGATAAATTACTAGTGCTGTCTGTTATTAATGTTCACAACTTGGACATATATTATGAACAATAACTAATTGGATGTTTTACAAAATAATGAACTTGTATAATTATTTGACATATTACATTTTGTTTTACATACCTTATATCAATTATAAATTACCTCTACATTCCTCTCAATATTACAATAAAATGTTGATAGTCAAAATTGTGTTAAATTATTTATTTTTATTCCTAGATGAGTTTCAGTTGTAATCATAATGTTGTCAATTTTACTGCACAAACTTTAACAACAATTTAAAAGATCTACAACCCATGTTCTGCTCAGTTCCAAAAGTACCGGTAAGGTATATTATGGTTGATTTAAAATAACTTTATAGCTATTTGTTATTAGTACCTCTTGTCAGACAAGAATAGTAGAGGCTAGATAGACAAATCTTGCTGCTTAATGAGAAAGATGTAATGATAATTACCCACTCAGAATTTATTTTTGGAATATTGACAGCAACATTAAGTAGTAGGAAGATAGATAGATTTAAGTTGAAGTCATGAAGAGTATAATTAATGTACAAATTCACACCATAATACCAGCCCTATTACTTCAAATAAAACTGTATTCATTTGTCTTCTCTCCAAGATAATTTCACTTGATTAGTATGTTTTGTCAGAATTTTTTTATTTTTTTTTAACATAATAAATGATGTTATAAAACATTTCAAGAAACGCCAACATGAGCAGAATTTTATCAAAATCATTTGAGCCAGTTTTGATAAAATCATAGTTTATTTGGTAGCTCCTCCAACATATTTTGAGATATTAAAAAAAATAGAAAATCACATTAGATATATATAGTTAAAATATGAACCTAACATAATTTAACTTTCTCTATACTATGTAGGCCTACATGTAAGTAATATGTAAAATTATTTTAAGAGGGGAAAAAATTTATCTAAATAAAACATATAATAAGGAAGCTGATGAACAAAACTGAAATGAACTCTTTTGATAGGTTTCAGCCATGTCTCGTTTCTATTCATTCGTCCAATTTCACAATTGACCGACATATCGTGTGATAATCTTTAAAAATTCTCTATCTCATCGGTAACCTTACTTATTATTTTCTTCATTAACCCAAGAGTTAATGATCATGATGAAACAAAATGAAATCAATTTTTGCTACATGTTATTAACGAGTTGTAACTATAAAAGACACATTTTTTCTTATCATCTTTGAAAATGCAACATTTACTTAGCAACTTGAAAAGTTCTTGCTTTTCAAGTATACTTACTTAAGTACAACTTAAGTATACAACTTTTATTTATTTTTGTAAAAACGTTACATCTTTTCGTTTCTGATCTATCTTATCCATAAAATATTAGAGTATGTTCAGTTGACATCCTCCAATATACATACATTACACATCATAATTATACATTTTTATTATTATACATCATAATGTATGCCCAAACAGCTAAGCCAATGTTTATAACGTATACACTAATTTTTAACATAGGTGGTCTAGTTGTGCAAAAAGAAGCCGGCAAATTTTAAAATCATTATTTTTCAACTCTAATTTAAAAAACTTACACCAAATATAGATGAAGGAAGATGAATAAATTTCTCCCATGGGAAAAAAAATGACATAATTGTTTAAAGATTTATAACTTAACCTAACCTAATTTTTATCATTTGGAAACAATCAGGTGTTGAAGAGAAATTTTATGAACAAAATTAATTTTTGTTTTTCATATTTTTTGTTCCCATTAGATTATTTTTAATATTTTGTAAATTTTCATTTGTTATTTTGATTCTGGCTACTTGCTACTCAATTATAACATTCTAAATAAATATTAAAATAATAACGATATATTATCCTATTTTTATCTGTTTCCAATTTTAAATGTATCTCCGATTTTTTTATCCGATTTTCAACTTTGTTCCCTTCTCATTTGCACAATCCTAGGATTTGTAATTGTTAAACAAAGTCAAACATCACCACAAAATTAGAACTTTGTTCATTTTAAAATAACATGATTGAGCACTTATTTTACCTAATGGCTGGCTGCTTATGAAATTTACTTTATATGCCCTGTGGATCTACAAACATGCTTTAGTACATGTCTGTGTCTTTCCCATGTTTCAGTAAAATTTTTAAAACCTTCGTGAATACAAAGATAATGAAATAAGTTTTGCAGCAATCTTTTTGTAGTGAGAAATTTTTCTCAATTTTGGACGCCAGGAGATAGGAGGGCAAGAGATAAGTGAAAAATTTCAAATGGTCCACATGGTAATGTGAGGTAGGCCTACGTCAATTTAAAGGGTATGATGTGACCAGAAAAAATACAATTTTTTTTTTTTTTTTTTACTGAACCACCGTAGCTAAAATGGTAGTCGTTAACGTCATTGTGTTAATATAGCTGAAAAGTAAGTTGTATTGTTATTTAAGAATGTTTTCAAGTAAGAGGAGTTCTTTCCCGATTTACGTTTTGGCCCCTCAGAGGATGGGAGATACTCAAAGTTTTTTAAAATAGAATGTAAACCTCATTCATGAGGTGGATACCTCATTTTAAAGGTCTTTCTGTAACGAAACAAATGACATTAAAAAAAAATTAAAAACTTACTATCAAAAGCAAAAATGATGCCCAAAAGAGTGAATTTACAACTATTAACATAAATAGTTAAAAAATCATTGCTTTTTAAAATTACCATTTAAATTTTTCCACATTTCTGTAGTACAGTTAACAATTAAATGTAACTTCCTGAAAACTGCGGTAGAATAAGACAGGATAAGAAAATGAAAGTAATTAAACTTGAAACTTGAACAGGTAGAAAAGTAATGGAGTTTTCATTTTGTAAAAGTTAGAGAATCCAGTTTCCTGTGAAACCCCTAGGTTAATTTATACCTAGACTAAATTCCACATCTTCACCTTTCCTTTAAAGTTGTTTACTTTTTTTTTTTAGTTTAATATTAGCGAAAGTTTAAATATGAAATGCTATTGAAGAGGTCTTTAAGTAAAACATCTAGATTGAAGTTTATTTAGTTATTAGTATTTGTGATTATGAAAAGTGCTTGAGTGTCTATATGTGAGAAATTTTAAGAAATTAATGTTACATACTACCACAGACAAGAAAGTCTCTGTAAATCTCTGAGTTTTAATTGCCCCGAGTTTTGAGTGTATACAATCTTATCCTCGTTTGCTATCACTATGAATTCTGCATTTTAAAAATAATCACTACTAAATTTGGACCCTAGGTCCAAGGTCCCTGATAGACAGAGACGACTAGTTCGTTAAATACATTTCATTTCACAAGATGGTGCTTATATTACATTTAATAAAATGCAATCAATGTTTTATTTATTTTTACTACCGTTAATGGAGCTTAATTAAAATATATATATATATATATATATATATATATATATATATATATATATACCTAAATAGAAAACAAACTAAATAAAAAAGTCAGAACTCCGAAAACGTAGATATTTGTAAATGTAATATCTCTATAAATTGATTTCATTCATGACAAATCAACTTAGTCTACAATCCATTTGTTATCTTAGATAAACGCCCTGGTTTAAAAAAAATCGATAACGAGTTATTTATTATTAGGCTATTTAAAATATTACATCGAGAAATGTATTGTTTGTTTCGTTCAAACTTAATCAAATGACATATCGAAACTGCAGCAGACTCATTTTATATAACCTCTGTACATTAGGAAACTAGAAAGTAGAAACAATTAATTGTAATGAATTTTATATGGTCGGATGTTTAGAAGAATGAAAACAAGGTCATCAGTGCGCATGCGTGAACAGCATCTGTTTAGAGATAAGCCTCAGAAAGGGTGGGGGGCGACCTTGTTTGTTTTACATAATAAACTTGGGAACTGAGAACGTGTTATCCTTTATGCAGGCTCATTTTATATTCTTGAAAGAACGCAGTGCAATATTTTAATATAGGCCCAAATAAAAACAATACAGTATTATCAGAGTTTGAACGAACGGATATGGCTAATGGAAAGAAACTATTATTTCTGTCAACTTGTTACAACGGAAATACCCACCAATTAAATATTTTACCTGCTTTGCACCTCAACCCATCTGTTTACTTAGGCCTACGTCCGATTTCACTGTAGGCCAAAAATCGTTTCGTCGTAGTAAGGGATGTCGCCTGTTGTACATAACTTGAAGTAAAATTTAATGACTTTCTGATTTGGTATTGTTAAAATCTAGTAAAACTGAATTTTGTTCAAGGCGCCGCAGGAAATATAATGTTCTAAATTCTTGGCTTACAAATTGAAATTTTTAATTATCCAAAGTAAATTTTCCATAAATGAAACATCGTTATTTTAAATTTTTTTTTCAAAATTAATTTAAAAAATCTATTTTCCCCGATAATCTGTTTAACAGTTTTGAATGGTCGCCATTTTGAAACACTAAACGTAATTTCCAGGTCAGACTACATATTTAGATTTCAATAAGTGTTTTCTAAAAATATAAAGACAATTAGAAAATTACTCTAAAGATATTTAGTCCACATACCAAATTGTATCAAAATCGAACCACACGTTTGTGCTGTAAAGCACTTTATAAACGGCAGACATTGCAAAAAATACTTACGGAATTTGGAAATCTCAAAACAGATTTGTTGACCCATATAACTTTTTTTATACTACGTATATTATGGGTAAGTAAAATGTGTCTCACTCTAAGTATAATTTTCGGTAATTCCGAAACCATACTCTCCAATAATATACAAAAGTAATTTTTAAAGATGGATTTATTCCGAAACAGGCACTCTAATTAGACCAAAAATTGTATTAACAGTTATTGTTTTGATATTGTAGCTCATGTATCACTAAGAATGGCGATTTTGTCGTAACGCGTTTGACGTAATTTTTGTGAGATCTTGTAGGCCTATTCCGGTTTTTTTTCTATGTTGTACTAACAGTCATTATACAAGTCCAAACAGAAACAACAAATACATTAACAATTTATGGAAGAATGAAATTAAACGATACATTTTGCAGTGGAATAGTAGAACATCACGAAAAGCAGAGTTGTCGACATTCTGCAGTGGGTGCGGAGAGGGGGAAGTTAAAGACCAATGTGAGGGGAGAAATAGGATTCATTCGGTTCTATTGTTGTTACACCTGCCTCAACATGTCATACAGTTTGCCTAATTTCCTAACAAAAGGCGTCTTAATTTCTTTCAAAAGGTGAAGTTTCATGTTATAGATGTTGAAACTGATTTGGCCTATAATTGTGGAATGGAACTTGTTTTAACTTATTATCAAACTTTTTTGAAAGTTCGTGTCCATCATAGGTTCAACAGACCCTAGGGAGGGGGGGACTACATTTATTTCTTACACTTACACTGTCCTCTTCCTTTCATACCAAGTGCGTTTACAGCATCGATTCCCAACCGGTATGCCGCGGCACACTGATGTGCTGCGAGCTGCGAGTCCTTCGTAGGTGTGCCGCGAAATTATTTCATGCAGAGTTGTTTAGGAATTATCATTAAAGTTTTGCATCTTGCCGCTTTTGTATACAGTGAAACTTCCCCATTATACAGTGAATTTTGGTACAGGATGTCTCTCAAACGGAAAAGTTTAACTTTAAAAACCTTACATAGTTTGATTTTCTTCTTTTTATTTACATTTTTTTAATTTGCCTATTTGTTTATTGAGTTCTGTAGTACGAATATTATAATAAATATTATTATTGTAGTAATAACGAATATTATTTAATTTACATATTTGTGTTTTACTCTGTATTTTTGTGAGTTAAAAGTGTTAAAACCATTAAACCTGTGTACTATAAAACCACTTAACAGGGATAGTTCAATATTTACCCGCTAGTGGCGATAGCGCTAGAATGCAGGCCATTGGTCAAATGTCAAACCCTCAGAAGGCTGAATGACTCATCACTTAATCATTCTGCCATCGCCAATGTCGTTTTCAATTCCAGTTACAACTACTCAACTAGTACTGTTTCTTTTCGTGTTGAAATTGATCGCTTAAGAATAACGAATTACTTAGTACGAGTTCAAGTGAACATGGTGTTGATGTTAGTAAAAAGAAAAGAAAACGAAGTGACAATAAATTTGGTGACAGGAAATTGTCGTCAGTATCATGAAAGCTACTTATCATTCGGTTTCACATCGTCTGGTGGAGAACAAACCTCGATGCCTAATTTGTGGCGAACAGTTGTCCAACGAAGCAATGGTACCAGTAAGTTAATTAAAAAGACACATACTTACGAAGCATTCATTTGCGGCTGAAAAATCTGTTGAATATTTTAAAAGACTATTGTCAAATCAATCCACCCAGGCTTCAACATTTTCAAAACTATCATCTATGTCGAATAAAGAACAGGAAGCGAGCATTGAAGAGATGTCTAAAGATGTTGAAACCCAAGTGAATGAAAAACTTAAAGCAGCTAATTTTTTTTTTTTTTTACTCTTCAAGTGGACGAGACCACATATATAACCGGGAAACCCCAGGTCTAACATTTGTTAGATTTATTTGCGAAACTAACTTAATTGAACAGTTTTTATTTTGGAAAGAGCTTCCTGAATCTACTACCGGACTAGACATTTTTCAGTTAGTGAACAGTTATTTTACCATTGCTAGTTACAGAGAAGCTCTTGTTGCTAAGTCCTTGGTGCCTGAGCTGAATGATATTTTGCAAACTGTTGTAAAAATAGTAAATTTCCTTAAAAGTAGGGCTTTGGAATCACTTAACTGTTATTGTGTTAAGTACTTAATTACTTAACAGTATGTGTTCTGCTATGGATGCTGAACACACCCAGCTGTTGTTACATACAGAAGTAAGATGGTTAGCTCGCGGACGTGTCCTTCAAAGCAGGCCCGATTCTATAACTGGGCAACATGGGCACTTGCCCAGGGGCGCAAGCGTACAAGGGGCGCAAGGGGGGGTCATATATATTTTTTTTTTAATTGAAAAAATTTATGTGGTATATTAAGGTGGTATATGTCGATAAAAGTTTATAAATTTAAAAAACTATAAATAATTATAGAGCTGAAAAAATCAAAATTTTAAGGTAGCACAACCATATTTCAGATCTTTCTGAACATTTGGTAACATTTCCATGCTTATCGGTTAGAAAATAGCGTCCGAAACAGAAAACTTGTTTTGCCCCCTCTTCACCCGCGCATCGCAAAAATCACCTCGTTCGTATAAATTCATTCAATGGTAGTAAGTGTAAGGCCTCTTAATTATTGTACTTATACTTCAACGTATAAGTTTTATTAGTGAGAGAGTATTGTTTCTCCTCTCAATAAATAGTCTATATTCTCACGCTCAGTCTGCATGACAATTTCTAGGAAACCTAGAGCGTCTAGTGTTTGATGTTCTCACGCACTCACGGTTGGAATAAACAAATATGGAAATATGACTCGGCTGGACAGCAGTTCTCCGAAAAACTTGAGTGAATTGGCAATTATTGTTAAGAACTATATTTTAGGGTGGGTTGGTGGTCCGTGATACTGTAAAATACAAAGTTGTTATGTTGTGACGTCAATCATAACACCTACGCCTGTAACTGCAGTAATAATACTTGCAAGTTTTTACAGTAGATTGCTAGTCCGGGACACGGCGGGTCCATAGGTGGTGGATAATGGAAAGACTTACCGACTCACCAACTAAAAAGAGTTCGGTGAAGTTAAGGGAGAAATCCCTCTTTGAACCAAAATTGGCAAAGATGAATTAATCGGGGGGGGCGCATCTCTTTAATTTGCCCAGGGGCGCTACAAGAGTTAAAAACGGGCCTGCTTCAAAGATTCTATGAACTTGGAAAGGAGTTAATGATATTTTTTACTTTTAAAGAGTCCGAGTATGATAATTTTCTTAATGACGCCTGGTGTAGCAAAGCTGCATTTTTAACAGACATATTTGGAAAACTATATATTTTGAACAATGGCTTGCCAGGAAGGCAACAGAACATTCTTTCATCTTACAGACAAAATAAGTTCTTTACAGCAGAAGCTTTCATTAGGGATAACAAAAATTGGAAAACAAGCGTTGTTTATTATTGATGAAGAAAGTGAACTGATTGTGGTCAGAAATTAACGTGGTCTTAAACTACAATACTGTAAATTAGTTGAAGATGCTGAGGCGGAGTCAAAACTGAAGAAAACTAAAGTGAATGTAGACTTTGGATCCCTTTGTTGAGCGTATATCCATTGATCTCAAAGAAAGCCATGAAATCCATACTACCGTTTTCTACATCTTATATTTTCGAAGCCGCTTTCTCGTCAATGAACGCCATCAAGACCAAAAATCGTTCTCAACTAAAGACTTTGGAAGACAACGGATGTGCTTGTTAACCATTCAACCCACAAATGAACTTATAATGAAGGGGCACCAGGCACAAATTTCCCACTAGATTTGATTTCACGCATGATTTATTAGGACATTAGAAAAAATTCAAATGTACCCAACATATTCATAAATATATTTCTGGTTTCTCACAACATTAAAATATATTATATTTGTATTAATTTTATTTTTTTTTATTATTATTGGTTTACCTTAGTAAAATCATTATTTCTAACAAATTACTAGTTGTGTCCTGATGTATAAAGACGGTAACATAATAAAACATATTATAATATTTAATTAGGAAAATTAGTGAATCCATTGTTCCGTGACTAAATAAGGATTTAATTAGTGTGCCGCCAAGTAAAAAAAGGTTGGGAATTACTGGTTTACAGTATAGTATTATTTTTAAATCGTGCTCCGCAGCTCTGCTGATGTGAATTGATGCCAATTTCCATAGTTTCTAATTCATATTATCTTCAATATCTCGGTTCATAACAAAGCTATGAGTGCAGGTCAAATAGTTTGTTCATAGAGCCATTTCCATGTAGAGTTAAAAAATACCATCTTACATATACTGAAAGTGAAAGATCGATAAAAAATCGTCTATAAAACTGATTTTGGAAATTTTGTGTACAATAGTATTTCCTGCCTTCTAAAATTTAATGGTTTTATAAAATCTTTATGAAAATCAGTGAAACCGAATTTTGCTTTTTAATTTAGCGAAAATCGGAGGGGGGGTTAATTCGTTATTATTATATAATTTTGTAAATTACCACATTTTTCAAATGGAAGATATTTTTACAATTTAAAAAAAAAGAAGAATTTTTTGTTTGATTTATTTCTCTCTCTCTCCCTCCTTTCTCTCTTTCTCGCCCCCCCCTCTCTCTCTCTCTCTCTCTCTCTCTCTCTCTGTCTCTCTGTCTCTCTGTCTGTCTGTCTGTCTGTCTGTCTGTTCTATGTCCAATACTCTACTGCCCAAACCCATTAACCGATTTTAATCAAATGTGATATGTGGACATACTTTGGTTTAATCTTGGGAATTTATAATTCTTGGAAAATTATGAAGTAGAAAAAAAAGAAGAAAATTACGATGTTCTCAAAATCAGCTGTAACTATTTTGTTCAAATGTACCCAGGGACCCAAACAAAACGAGTTGTTCGCCATCTTTCTTAAATTGTCGTATCGTGAGTTATCTGGAAAAACAAAACAAAAAATCGATCATGGGACTTTTTAAAAGACATAATTTATGAAAATCAGCTCCACTGATTTCGTTCAAATTATAGTAAAACGTTAGTCTAATATTAATACCCTAACTCGCATGCAGAATATAAAGTCAAAATGTATTACGGTTCAGGAAGAATTGACAAACCACGTAAATGAACGTTGTCCACGTTTAAAGGTTGATTTTAATCAAATACGATTAAACGTTAAGGGCACGTTTAAAGACACGACCCTATTTAAATAGATAAACTTTTTTTTTAAACAGAGGTGTCATGGTTCATATTCAAGTTTTGACCAATGACTAGAGAACTGACATATTTGGTGACGTTTAGTTTCAACTCGTTTTTATTTGGCTTTAAGGGTGGGCGAGTGACAAAGGTTGTGCATTGTTTTGCATAGTTTATAACTTAGGTACCATAGGCCTACTTCGTAACACCAGAGACTTTATTATTATACGACCCTACCCTATTATAGTCAGTACTGGTTTAGAAATCCCGAGCATCACACTTTATTTCATGCTAGATCCCCTCTCTTTCATCTTTCCTATCAGGTCTTTATCAACCAATTCTCAATCTCTTCCAAATCTGAAGCTATTAGAGTATTCGAGAGCTAGAAGTCTATATTTTATAAGGCGATGTTGTCCGAGAGGTTATACGCCTTTAAACTACAAGAGGAAAAACATCATCATACAATTTTATTCTTTATGGATGTATAGAATTCCCTGTTCCGAGATTTTAATAATTTCAAATTATGTGAAATTTAGATATTTATGAGATGTGGTAGGTATGGAAAGGTAGGTATCTATTTTCATAAATACACAATTGTGTGTGTATATGTGATAAAACTAACAATATTTTACTTATTACTTCCATTTATTACCACTGAGGTCATACACTTATGACAAATTTTGTTCTAATACAAACAGAGATATTCAGTCAGTTTTCGGCAAGTTTTCTTACGTGACAAAAATATTTCTTTAGGTCTCTTGATAGATTATGTAAAATATCTATTTAATTGCGATTTAAGTTATAAATAATCAAATATTGACTTAGCTAAATCCTGTTTAAACTGTTTGTTTGTTTGTTAAAAGCGTCTACCACTCGTAATGTAATTTAGGAACAAAGTTCTTTGCAACTAGGTCGAAAGATTTATGTACAAGGTTTTAAAAATGAATTATAAATGTTCAATTGGTTAACATTCACAATTCTAAGGCTCTTTACCCGCGAGTATTGTATACAAGGGTGCTCTAAATACAATAGTGTGATCGAGGCATAACGTGCAGTAATAAAAAACAACATCGAAATCAAAAAATAATGTTTTCTAAAAGTTTCTCGCAGGAAATTTGTACTTGATCAAAAATATAAAACAATACTTGTTTAATGTTTTCCTTTATGAAAATTAAAATCTTTCCAAATAGGGTCACACAAAAATATCAAACATATTTTACGTACATAGCAGTTACACTATTCAGTTCCCTCTAACATTTGATATAACTCTCGTACTTTTATGTACATTTAAAACTCCTGGAACTATCGACACCCTTGATTTAATCTCTTACAGTCTGGCTTTAAAAATATAGGCTACAAATTACATAAAGATAGATTAAATACAAAATATGAAGTTTTTCTTCAGTACTTTGCTTACATTTTTAGTTTGTTACCGTAGGCGTCAATGAATCGGAATAAAATATAAACAATAGTCAGATTGTTTATGTTCACAATGGTTCTACTATTTACGTAAGTACTATTAGTGATACTACTATTTAATCAAAACATACGAGTTTACAATGGAAATTAACTAAATAATCTCGATCCATATTCAAATTAATACCTAAAAATAAACTCAGGTAGACAATTATACCTGTTGCGGGAAGACATTCAAAGATTGGAGGAATAACTGATAGGCATAAGAACATGTGACAAGGTTGCAAAAACTGGAATTAAACCAGTAGAACGATGTCATAATGACTCATTGATGTTTTGCAGACACAGCAAAGTCAGAAGTGGGTTAAAAATCTGTCTTGAGTAGCATACGAGTAAAGCGGCAACTTGACTAAGAAGTCATTGTGCAACACGTCGCACAATGTTTAGAAATACTGAAATATACTATTGGGGACAAATAAACTGGATCAGTTTAAAATGAGAGAAATCAAAGAGTAGTTTGCTTTTACACTAATGAAATTAATTAATTAATAAAAAATTTATATATTTATGTCTTCTCATCCTGTGTGTACTGCTGAAGTGCAGAGCGGAGAAATCAACTTTCCAGTCTCGGCTAGGAGGCTAGCGTGAGTAAACCCAAGTAAATAGGAAGCGTCCTAATACAAAGAATTCCGCATTGCATTGCATTTATTAAGGATTACGTCATTCCACGAAGTTGGGGCAAAACGACAAATCTAAATAACATAGCTGCTACTTAGTGCTGATTGAGTAAATAAGAGGCTAAGAATAAACTACTTGGATGTATGCAGCTGATATGATCACATAACAAAATGTAAATTTCCTTGATGTTTTTTTGTTTATCCGATAGTTTGACGACCTTGACTTTGGTATTAATGTATGCAGATAGCCAGTTGTATGAAATAAGCGATTAGATGTTTATGAAGGAAATACGTAAAGGAAAATCAACTATAAAACCGTTTCAAAACTTTGAAGCCATGTTTATTTGTTGAGATTTTAAAGCTATTTAATAATGATGGATTCTTGTACACGTTATACTATTGACATAGTTTAAGCAGACATTTGACATCATTTAAATGTATAAAAAGAAATTCGTGACGTTTCGAGCGTATAAATCAACTCCCGTTAACACGTTATAAACCTAGAACATCCAGGAAAGTGAAAACTTACATAAACGAAAATTACATAAAGTTATCCGACAGCCTTATCAACTAAACCAGTGTAGAAATATTCCATTATGGCTTTCGTTAATAACATCAGAATTACAAATTGAAAATCGAAATTACTCTTCTTTAAATAAGGTCGAAATGTGTTTGGTTAAATGTCCACAAGGAGTGATGACAATATGCCACGAGCTAAACTTTTGAAAGAAAGTCAATAATTTGTTTTCCCGATAAACCATTACGTCACTTCTCCGTTGGCGTACAACCCTTGTTTAGTTAGTAGACCAGTGCTGGCTGTCATGTTAACTTGTGTTTCCTTTCCTTGAACTGGGAATTCTGTGAATAGTAGCAAACACGTTTAGATAGACTATTATTAGATACAGGTTTTAAATCTGAATAAAATGAGCTATTGTAAGATATAGTAGAACAAACAGATGAAAATTTATGCTGGAAAATAAATCAAGTTTTAAAACCAATCGCCAATTTTAAATTGATTATCCAATTTTCTTCTTAAAAGAACTTGTCCGACTATTTGTAAATTTTCAGAGAATTTGTTGATTGTAAAGATTGGAATTTTAGCCTAGATAAGTTATTGTAAATCAAAAAAAATTAAAAATATAAAAAACACACATATATAATAGTGTTTTAAACAGATTTCAGAAGAGTAATGTTTACATTATGTTAAGCCGTGTGACCTCTTTAAAACTGCAATGGTATATATCCATAAGTGTTGGAGCAATAATCGATATATTTACGATGACTAAAATCTATTCTACACAATATTTAGAGAGCCCCCTGTTAGTCTAGTGAGTAGAACGCTCTCCTTATGTAGAAGAGATCCCGGTTCCCGTCCTCACATTTATGGTGTTGACCAAG
This sequence comes from Aphrophora alni, assembly GCA_963513935.1. NCBI lineage: Eukaryota > Metazoa > Arthropoda > Insecta > Hemiptera > Aphrophoridae > Aphrophora > Aphrophora alni. The sequence continues at coordinate 124,908,475 of OY740766.1, read as the reverse complement.
CATCTTGGGGATAAAGAACTACAATTACTAGCGAATTCTGACCACAACATAATAAGATGAAATGCGGTTCACAAGACCCATTGTTACTGGCTGTTACACTAAGGAGAAAAGTATTATTTCAGAAATGCGTAATGTTTTAAAAATCAAAATTGTTCGCTGTGTTTGCGTTTTTTAATAAAATTTGATTAAATTCATAGATTAAAAACGTCGCCACTACGCCAAATAGTGATGAGCAAAAGGAGTCTTGGTCTTGCAGTCTTGGTCTTGGTCTTGCATAATATACGAGACCAAGACCAAGACCAAGACCGCCTTTCGAATGCAAGACCAAGACCAAGACCGGAGTGTGCAAGACCAAGACTCTTGCAGCATGTGTCTCGCAAGTCTCGCGAGACTCTTGCAAGTCTTGCAGGTATCGTCTTCTAGTCTGGCCGGATATCAGACTCTGTGCGGCATTTGATATCAGAGAACGCCGGAAACGTTTTTAATTTTTAAAAAAACAAACAAACAAAACAAAACCAACTGCATTTCCCATCTGGTCACTTCTTGGAATTAGAGTTGAATTTTCCCACGAACGGTACATTAAAAAGTGCCGAATCTTATTTCCTCAAAACCTTTGAGAACGGAAATATTATAACGTCGCTTCCGTCGTACTTTACAGTACAGATAAAGAGCAAGATATATTGGTGTTATATATATTTGTGTTTTAATGTGGGTTCGTTTTTTTGGTTTTTTTTTTTAATTGTATTAATAATAAATAATAGTGTGTATGTGTGTGCGTGTGGCGCGGGCGTGCGTACGAGAGAGAGGACTTTCATTTAAAAACTCCTTTTTTTTCTATTTTGGCAAATGATGTAGTAGTTGTTTACAGTATGATATTAATGTAAACCCTAAATATTTTACCGTTTAAGACCTTTTTGTTATGGTTTTAACTAAGAGATATTAAAATTTGCATATGCATTAATTTATTCATTTTTTCATTTTAAAATAAATATATGAATTCGATTTTGTGTTTCATTAATAATGCATTCTGTAACTTTCAAAAAATATGTAACTTTTTTTCTAAATGTAGGCTGATAACTATACATGAGTGTGCGTTTTGTGAATGTATGTGTTTTTTGTAAACATTAATTCCCCCCCCCCCAAATTTTGTAAAGTACATAGATTTAAAACATATGATATAGATTTTTTAATTATTTGATTTTTCCGCTTATACGTTTTTACTAGCAAATATTGAATTTACAATAATATTTCAAGTCTAGGTCGTATATTTTTCACTTGAAATATTATTGTAAATATGATATAGGCCTACTGATGCAAAATACATACATTTTAACTTTATAAACAATTCTTTTGTAGTTTTATTTTAAATAAGGGTCATTGATGTAATGTGTCAGTTTAAAAACATATTTTTTCAAGCATTGTAAAATGAATAATAATATTTTAAATCTACTAAAAAATATATTTTTTGCAAATTTTTAATAGTTATTTTAAATATAATATGAACAGTGTGTATGTTTATTTTAGTGGAAATGTATTTTTAGTTCATTTTGTAAAATAGGACTATTTTTTAATGTGAGATGTAATTAGTAGTGTGCTTTAAAGAAATATATTTTAATTCATTTTTGCAAACATTTCAATTTTGTTAAAAAAATATGTATGTATATGTGTGTCCTTTTATTGAAAAGATGTGATTTTTAATTTCAAGGCAAGAGTCTCGCAAGACTCTTGCAGCAAGAACAAGACCAAGACCAAGACTCACTATGCAAGACCAAGACCAAGACCAAGACCGTAAGACCAATGCAAGACCAAGACCAAGACTTGGTGTGCAAGAACAAGACCAAGACCAAGACTTGGGAGTCTTGGTCTTGGTCTTGCATTTGCTCATCACTACGCCAAATTGCAAGTAAATCAAAGTTAGATAATCAAACTTTGTCGAATGACGTACCTTCAAAGTTTGAAGTTCGAAACTTTTAACGAGTAAGGCTCCATCACTGTCATTAGTTTTGCATGGACATTTCGGATTGGCCGAACTATGTACAGTTGTGATTTATTGCCAAAAGATGTTAGATTAATGTACAAACAGATTTGTATTATATTATCATTGCTCGCATATTCCAGACTTTTAATTAGGTTATGGATAAAGAGTTAAATTTATTTGTTGTAGCCTTAGCCTACTTGCCAACTATCCTGGAGGGTGATGAGTGGGTGGGGGGGGTTTAAGCCAAATTAGCCTGAATACGCCACTGAGAAATCCCTTTTAAGATACAAGAAGGTAAGAAATAGTAATAAACGAATGTCATATTGATCTCGATAACATTAAAACTAGTCACGTGATTCCTTGACATGATAAAAAGAAATTTTTATTTAATGATATTTATAGATCATTGACATTATCCTGACCTCGTTATCAATATACACAACACAGTTCGTCAAACTGCAGGAAATGAGATATCCTATATCGTAGGATGTACAAGATGAGATCAGAGTTATGCTTGCATTTTACATTGTTTTTTTTGTTTTTTTAGTATCGTACCTGGCCATGTTACTGTTGCGACAGCTTTCTGGACGCGATTGGTTGCTTGTCAACATACATATTTCATATGGAAGGTTACCATGCTTGCAATTAAAAGCAGATTTGTCACACCCAAACATCAAGTAGGCATAGAATACGTTCTGGAAAAAAAAATCCACTGATTACCGTGAATTTATAAAAAATTTCAGGTTATATTGTTAACGATTTCAGTTTTAGTTATAACGCTCATACGGTTTGGTTATCATGCACGTTTGGGAAGGTTTTGAAGTTTTTTAATATATTTCCTACATCCTATTTTTATATTTACATAGGTTATTTAATTTATACTTGTTAGACTAATAAAGACGGGGAGGAGGTGTCGAACAGAAAAACGTAACGCCATCTACTGGGTTCGAATCTGAAGTGTTGTTTTTTCTTGTTGTTTAAAGTGAAAACCTCTCGGTCATCATCGCCTTATAAAAAAAGAAAGTAAAAATAAAGACCTCTAGCCCTTTAAAATAATATTGTTATTAGTGTCAGAGTTTGAAGATAACATGTGTTGGGCAAGAAAGACGTGATAGAAATGATGAAAGAGAGGGTCTTATTAGTGAGCCCTTGAAGGTCGAACCTAAATAACATTTAATGGTTCATAATCCGAAGATAAGCACACACTTAACCAATTATTGTGGGAAGATGACTTGAATGCAAGAGTAAGGAATGTATGATCTACTGGTCATAGTGTAACCTTAGTACACTATCTGCTGACTTAAATACTTTGGGTTGTGTAGGCATTCAACACACAGCTTGAGTCAATTTAGAGGAAAATCCTGACAGAGTGATTAGTAGTTATAAAGATGGAAACGGAAGCAAGTCTTCCCCGCACTTCCCTTGATGAAGTCATCTCCCCACAGTACGTTTAGGCCCCAGATTATATATATATATATATATATATATATATATATATATATATATATATATATATATATATATATATATATATATATATATTAGTAAAGAGGAAGACAAAAATAGTGATAAATTAATCCTTTAGGAATGATCGGTGGCCAATTGATTGTCTCGGGTGTACGATTTCTTAAGAAAGTCCGCAATAGTATAAAAGGTAAATGTGCAGAAGAACTTGTCTGATCGATTTTAAGTGCGAAATCTCGGCATTTCGTTTTCAAAAATGTGTTTTTTCGATCTAACTGAACAAAACTAGTGGTTTCTTATCTCTCACAATTCATTATTTACTTCACAATCTTAGAAATTGTACAATTTGTTACATATTCTATCGTTTAGCTATACTGAATTCACTCGTGGGGCGCATGCGCACTTCAGTCACTAATACAGGTTTGATTACTACGACTCTATGATCTAAGATTCGTAATGTCTAGGTCTCTGAAACCGAGACCTAGCACAAGAATTATAGGTCAAGTAAGGTAAATATATATATATATATATATATATATATATATATATATATGTATATAAGTATATATTATATATATATATATTATATATATATATATATATATATATATATATATATATATAATGACCATCCTTGACCTGTAGTTTTTTGGCTAGATCTGGTTAGGTAACCATATAGGAATAGTTCGCACTTATTACACGACATAATTGATACTAAATGATACGTAGTTTGACAGTTCTTCATAGTGGTAGTTCTTAAAACAGAACTATTTTCCTCGCGGAATAAAAAAAAAATCCATAGATTTTACTTAAAATTATGAAATATGTGTCGAAATAACCTCAAAATGCCATAAAACATTCATTTTAATTGCAGTTTTTGGATAGAAATAATGAATCGGGAAGTATAAAAAGTGACTAATTTTGTTCAGAACGATCGAAAGTATTGAAAAAACGCAATTTAGAAGGCAAAATGCCGAGATTTCGTATTTAAAATTGATTGGACATGTCTCCTACATATTTACCGATTAAAAATCTGTGGTAGAAAATCTCAATATACTCTTCTAGTATGGTTACACTCTTTTGGCGTTTGCATAGTTTTCATTTAAGACGTGATCGAAACAAGAAATCGCAAAGAAAACCATTTCATTTCCAAAATCATTTAAAAATTATAAACCTTTAAATATGAGTATAAAATATATTGAAGAAATGTTATCATTATTAACATAGTAAAAACTATAGTATTATGTGCCAGATCTGACTAAAATGTTTCTACATTATTGTTATTTTTAAACTAAGCTTTGTAAATTGACGTTTTTCAGTTAAAATTTATAGTACAAAACACATGCCGTAAGGATATCATGAATCGGGCTAATGTGCTCCGTCAGTAACGAGACATAGTTATCAATACATAGATACTAGTTAATTTCTCTGACAAGGCGAAAGCAGAAATATAACTGGTGCCATAGAGTCAAAAGAGAAAAGAAATTGTTACAGTTATTTAGTATTGATTTAAGACCAACCAATTCTTTTTAGGTTAAAATTAGTATATATTTAAAAAAATTTAATATCTACCATCTTAATTTCCCATATTTGAATTAACGATATTAATTACATATTACCAAGTGGCAATACGTCCCTTGTCGTCTTTGTCGTTTAAATGAGAAAAATCTTTCAGTCATTTCACCTTAAAAAAAAAAAAGAAAAAAGAACACAAGAAGATAAAATAAACACTTTTAGTACTCGAATAACGTCAAGAGAGACAAGATAGGAAAGATGAAAGAAAAAGATCAAACCCAAGACTACGTGAAAAGGGTAGATCCAGTTGGCTGCCTCGGGATTGCCAAACGGTACTTGCTATAGTGAGCTTTATAGTATTTTTACCCTCAGGAGTAGGCGGAACCGGTCGACCGTACTAATAGGCTCAACCCTTGTGTCTATTGTGCACGGTCGGGGATGGGCACGCTCGCCGGCCCTAGTCGGTGAGTCATTGCTGCTTGCCCCAGTGTCGACATACAAACTTTTTTAATTGACGGAAAAACGAAAAACCAAATATACCACGCGCTTTGGTTTGATCGCCTGATTAATTTGGTATAAAAAAATATGAAAATCGGTTAAATTTGAGGAAGTTTAAATAAATTATACAATCGCATATGTGCATGTTATTGAAATATTTATTAATGAACATAAAATGCGTCAACACATTCATATTAAATACTATACACTATGGAGTCGAAATACTGTGAACCAACGCCATGTCATACCAATATACCCGATTAGTTCCAAGTTACAGCTTAGCTGACACTCTGGCCTGTCATTGACCTGGCCTGTGAATCATCCGCTGACTCACAGGGTTGACGACCACCAAACAATACGTAAAGGGTAGATAGCAATGTTATGGTAAGTCCCTGACACTCTTTAACTCTAGTTTAGTCAGTTTTCGGTGATGCGCTTCGCAAGTGGGTTGTCGCAGTGAAATAGTGTTCCTTCCAAACGTTCCCAAAGTTTACATACAGCTAGTGTTACTAATAATAATATTTTGATCAGTGATTTTACTATTATTTATTAATTAATGTAAGTGAATCCAAGAGAGTGCGATGGCAGAAGTAATAGCTTCATCTCCGGAGAAATACGTTATTCCTAGGGAGAAACGAGCGGTTTACTCGAATGGTGAAAGGCTGATTATTTTACACATTTATGGAGTTTTACGAATGGAAAATCCTGAAATGTCCAAGAAGGATATAGATGAGAGAGTTGGTGTGCTGATAGGATGTTGTAGAGCGACTGTTGAGCGGTTAAGAAAGGAGTTTGACAACGGACCTCCTGTGACTCCGGGAAAGAAAAGGCGGAGGGTGATATTTTTGTTAAAGGTTTATTAATAACAAAAAATAAAGTGAAAATGCATTAACAATTTACCATTTAAACTAATATGACGGTAAGTTAAATATAAAAATAGCAATATGTACACTGTTTTCCCCTTAAAAATAGACTACCTCGTATGATACACCTTATCTGATAAACCATATTATTAATCATTTGATTTAAAACTTATTTTGAGTGATGTATCCAAGTCACTGATATTAAGATAAGTTTACTTACTCCGCCTCGTATGACTTATTTGGAACGTTGCATTATGCATTTCGGAATCTTTAAAATCATTCTTTAAAAGTTCGTTCGTAAGAAGTCGTCAAAACATTAAGAACACACAAACCCTTTTTGTAATAACACACGCCACAGTAGTGCACCGCTTTTGACCACCTCCTGCGACCAAACTTCTGAAAATGGAACATCAGTTCCGAAACGCGTAACGAAATTTTACTGGTAAGTCACAGGTGACTATATATAAACTTATCTCATAATTTGAGTTATATTCTATTCTTTCAGTGTCTTATTTGTAATTTGTATTTTCTTTCTTTAATTTTTAATTTCCTAAATTCGATTTTACATTTTAGATTTTCAGGGGGGAAGGGCTTTTCGATATTTTGTGGGTCATATGCGTAAATCATTAGATTCATATTTTTAAGATGCACACAATAAGTTATTCTGAAAAAAAAATGTTAGACATATGCTATAGGAGATGGTATTCCCAAAAATGTATTCAAAATATTGAAAAATTCAATCATTTTTTTTTTATTAACATACTTTGTATAATCAATCTAATCTTTAAAAATATTTTTGTACTATTTCTCCCTCCTTTTTTGTAATGGTCAACATTTACGATATTAAAGCTGTAATCTATAATTTAAAAAAAAAAAAAAAAAAAGGAAAAATAAAAAATGGGGATTTAAGGTTTGGTTTAAAACGACTAATTGTATTTGAAGAATAATTGGAAAATATTTGTTTCAGAATTTGTGGTTCCTAAAGGTTAGAAATTTGAAACAAAATAAAGAATCAACAAGGAAGAACATTTAAAACCATATGCCACATGTTCAGTTTCGCCTCTCCAACCGGAAATTGAAAAACTGAAAATTGGCATTTCTCAAAATTTTCATATGACAAAAGACAACCAATTTATAGTTTGTCAACCCTAGGTAGTCTTGACTCCTGAAAGATTAGTGACGCTTACCTTGGTGTATGTCACCAACCCTTTGTCATCCACTTAACATAACACTACTAAACACTAACTTGCCACATTTTGCATTTAATTTATTCCCGCTTACAGTATTTATAATGTACGATAATTTCCAAAGGAAATAAGTCCAAACATTATTCCTATATTATTTAAGGCTTTTTAGGAGGAAAGACATTTGTTGTCTTTTTGACAAGAGTGAATCATTAAAACCCATATATATATATATATATATTAGTTTACTCAGATAGAAATATTTAATTGTTGGTGATATCGTTGTCTTATAATCAATGAAATATGAAGTCATTTCTTTCAGTAGGCCTATATAATTTTGTTGAACATAAGCATTATTTTAATGCCTTATCAAAAGTTTACTCTTATTTCAAATTTGAATTAAAACAAATTATTTTTATTGATTGTGGAGGAACACGTAAAACGAATTTTTTTTATATCGGCCATTTTGAAATTATAAAAGAAATTGAAAAAACTTTCCCCAAAACGTTCATTTTAGAAGATAGTTAAAATCAGGTATCATCACAAATTTGTTAATTTTGAGAAACAGATCCCTCCCTCTTTAGCCAACCCTTAAAAATATCCTTTAGAACTCCAAATTTCGAAATAATTATTCTTACTATTTTTCCACACGTATTTCATGCAGTAGGTAGGTCTAAAACACTCTTTATAGATAAATTATTCCAAGAAGTGTCAGATAGCTGGATTGGTATTTATAAAAATAATATTTACATAGGAAATACGACACATATTACATTTATTACAAAATCGTTTTCGATGGCTTGACAAGAAAATATAAGTTCATATAATTATAATAAATGAAACGAAAATTCAAAACGTAATCTGGAGGTAAGATCGGTGCTCATTTGATGGTCTCAGGCCTCAAATTTCTCATGAAGACAGTTGCAATTGCTGTTTTTTTTGTTTTTTTTTCAAAGGAAATGAGCTGAAACATATAATGTCAACCCAAAATATGAATCCACTTCACAATAACTTATTTACGGATCAACACAAACCGTTTAGCTACTTCAAAATCTGTTGCTTGTATTAGCAAATACAAACCCCTTGAATACAAAATCCTGAAAGTAAAGCATCCTTTAACTTCAAAATAGTTTAACTACCGAATTTATTAATTTGTTTTTGTTCGAGTTATAAAAGATAAACACCAGTAGTGCTAGCTTACAAGTTACAAGGTGGGTGAGTACAACAGTGTTGCCAGATTTCCAACACTTGGTATTCAGAAGTGGTTTTATTTTTCACTTGTGTCGTTTCACAACCCCTCGCGGCAGACAATGCAGCCTCCCCATATCTTGTAAGGCAGTACAAAACAAAACAACAATGTTTAGCTTATCCAAAGAAGAGTCGACTGACAATTTTAGGAACTATTGATAGTGAATAATCTGAATAGTTTTCTTTAGAAATCGCTTAAGTAAAACACGGGCAATAAATGTTTTAAATGATTCCCTCCTCGTTCTCCTTCCAAAAAATAAGGTTGGGGTCAATTTGTCCACTAGCAATTTCACACTGCTAAAATATTTGAAAATTTAGTTTAGTTAAAGAAAAATTCAAATGTTTATATATTCTCAAATTTTAATGATATATGATTTTGGACTGATCTAAAGATTAGATGAAGAGAGTAGACCCAGCAAGGAACCTCGGTATTGCCATACCCGCACTTACTATAAGTGCAGCTGACACACAGGACGTCAATTTCTTTTGTTGTTTCTTTGTGTATCCCTTCCTTTGGCAACCTCAACCTTGTCATTAATATATTTAGAACAAGGTAACACAAATAATTGTCCTATTACAGGCTCAAATGTGTCCTAAATAAAAATTACTAGAGAATAAAAACTTTTTTTTTCAAATGGCTGTCATTTTGAAATTTAACTACAATTTGTTCAATATATAGACCTACCTATGCCTACGTTTTGAGGTTAAGGGATTAAGGACAAATAATCCAAGAGGGGTAGCAGACATATAATAATCACATTTACATCCGAAGAAGCTATCCTCAGGACAGCTGTGCTCGACCGAAAAGCCGCATCCTGCTCGAGGGACCCTGCTTCAACAAAACACTAATGAATCTAGACTGGGAGGACAATAAATATTCCCCAATTCAAGGTGTCAAGTATCTTTAGGGTAATCCTAAGGTAAATCCGTGCCGATTGTACAAGGGTAATTGTGCATATGCATGAATTGTACAAGGGTAATTGTGCATATGCATGAATTGTACAAGGGTAATTGTGCATTAAACAGAGCCTATGGGGCACCAAGCGACCCTTCATAGTAATTAGTCACTTTACAAATATTATTACTTGTGGGAAAAACTATGGATTCATCACAAAAAACAAACAAACAACTAAATACTGTAGCGTGTTCAGACATTGCTACTGATAATGAAGCAGAACTTCAGTTGCTTCTGGGTCAAATGACACGGTGGAGTGAAGGCCTATGAGATCTATACCAATACTGAAATATCATAGACTGAAGTGTCTAGGGGGTAAAACCTGCTTCTTTCATAATAATAAATGCCTATGTTACTTATAGTTTACATGCTAAATATAACTAAAATGCAACTCTTAATGACGTTATTTTAAATTTTGAGGATTATTTTTATAGTAACTTTCTTATTCAGATACAATCTTGTTGAGCACTGTGGTGAAATTCACAATAATAATTCGAATTTGACAAAACTTGACAAAGGGCCAGCCCAAGCCCTTACTGGTCAACTGATCTGTGGAGTGGGAGGGATTTTAGCCTGCACTCAGGTTATCATAGTTTTAGGTTTAATTTTATTTTAGTAATAGATATGTAAGGTTAGATTTAGTTTATAAGCAAGACCCTCCGATGATGATAACCATGTTATCGAAATGTACATCAGGGCATTAAGTGGATATAATTAATAAAGAACAATTAATCAGATAATTGTGTTTTATTAAGTTCCAGTGATTGTGGTTAGGGGCAAATTCGAATTATTATTGTTTCTTATTCAGTACAATAAAAACATATTTAGCAATTACTGGATTCTTAATTTTTAAAGCTGCACAAAATAAGCTATTGTAGAACGTCGTACGTATGAAAATTTTGTTTTGTAAAGGAGAAAAACCTCTGCGTAAAATTTAAAGTTCAGCTGCCATTTTGAAATTTGTTACAAACTTGTCCAATGGTGTTGTAAGTCTACACACCAAGTTTTAACAAAATTGCTACCTCTAGAGAGTAAATTATTTCAATGAGTAGGATCAGTGGACATTTCTCTGGTACAGTCTCTGGTACTGGCGTTTCTAACGCTACTTTTTTTCATAAACTACTAAACCGATATCACCAAACTTGACACATACACATCTCTAGTGAATGAATGAGACAAGTTCAAGAAAACTGATCATTGGTTTCATTTTGGCGGGCATTAATTTGTTGATTAAATTCCCATTAAATAAATATGGAGTTTATGTCCGAGACTAAAATAGCGAATTGCAAAATAATTTAAAACAATATTATAATACCATTTATGAAAAAAAAATACTGAATTATATAATAATTTATCATTCGCTCTAAAACATTTAAATAACAATCGTTAATTTTAACTGTTTTTATTGCTCATTTAATTTTAATGAAATTAAGTTACCCCGTTTTAAATATGCACAACTCATTTAGTTATTTGTTTTTCTCTAAGAATTCCTAAAAGTTTGTTATGGGATCAAAAACAATGTTCTATGTCCAATAGTGTTAAATATTTGATTAGCATAGTGATAAAACGGCAGAAAGATGCGAGGGCTCCATAATGCAGTGCTTAGACAATCTTGATCTTAAATCTGGCCACCATAGAGACAATGGTTAAACAAAACAACTAATAACGACAATATAAAAAATACAATCTTAAAACAGTGTTTTTATTCTTTTTTATATGAAAATATCGTTAGGTAATATCGATTTGCATTTATTAAAAATGAACAACATTATGGAAACTTCAATCACTTAATGAAAGAAAACACAATTTTTCACACAAAACACACTTTATTTATTCAAGACGTCATTTCAATGACTAGCCATCATCTTCAGTAGCACTCCTATTCTTAGCACTGACCTACAACAGACAAGACTAATGCTTCACACAGATAACAAGCAGGGATCATGCTTCCAAATCCAATTATATCACAATATAGGCAGTGATATACATTTTAAGATCAATATCATAACATTTATGAAATACCTTAATCATAAATACAGAAACAAAAATATATTCGTAGTTCTAATCTAATTAATGACCAATAACACTGAAAAACGGAACCTTTTTTTTTTTTTTTTTTTTTTTTTTTTAAATTTATTATTAATTACAACTAGGCAGAGCCTATCAAGCAATATACATTTAACATTAAATAACACTGTTAGCCGGAATATCACCCATTGATGCACTCCTCTCATGTGTAATCATGTGTAATTTTCACTAATCAAAGTTCAAAAGGCTTCGTTCTCTTCAGCCGGCGAATCTCCCTAGAGCAGTTTAGTAAACAATTCATTTCATAATTTTCGTGTTGTTGAAGTCTGTGTTTGTGCTTCTCTGCATACCTTCTGATTTCCTCTGCGACGGTATTCATCTTAAGATCACGATGCAGACTATCATTGCGGATGAACCATGGTGCATCAACAATACTCCGTAGAACCTTATTCTGAAAAGTTTGTATAATCTGAACATTTGTCTTCGCTGTGCAACCCCACAACTGTAACCCATAGGTCCACACTGGTTTCAATATTTGCCTATAGAGAAGCAGTTTGTTGTGTAGATCTAATTGTGATTTTCTCCCAAGTAACCAGTACATTTTCCTAAATTGCATATTCAATTCTACCTTCTTTTTTTTCACATGCTCCTTCCAGTGTAGCTTGGCATCTAGTGTCATTCCCAAGTATTTAGCAGTATTAGCCGGAATTACTAAATGGGAATTTATTTTAATAGGAATTGGATTTATTTTTCTAGTTGTAAAATTAACAAAGGTTGACTTAGATTCATTTAATTTTAATCTCCATTTCTTTATCCAGATACTAACTCTATCGATCGCTCTTTGCAGTTTTTGTGTTGCCTCTTCCACATTGCTACCGGTCGCCAAGATTGCTGTGTCATCAGCAAAAGTCGCAGTAATTGTACCATTTTCTTGGGGAATATCGCTGGTGTACAAGAGATAGAGCAAAGGTCCAAGGACACTTCCTTGTGGTACCCCCGCTGAAATGCTTTTCAATTCTGAGTACTCCCCTTTGTGCTTAACTCTGAAACATCTTTCTGATAGGTAAGATTCCAGTATCTGACAAATCGACTCTGGAAGATCACGCTGCAGTTTAAAAATTAATCCCTCGTGCCAGACCTTGTCGAATGCTTTAGCAACATCTAAAAATATACTTGAGCAAATTTTGCGTTCCTCCAAGGCTTTTTCTATTACATGTGTGATTCTGTGTACTTGATCTATAGTTGAGTGTTTATCTCTAAAGCCAAACTGGTGGTGAGGGATTAGTTGTTTTTCTTCAATGATTGGCTTAAGGCGTTTCTTCAGTAATTTTTCAAAAATCTTTGACATAGCTGGCAGCAAGGAGATTGGTCGGTATGATGATTTATCGTTAGGATCTTTTCCCGGTTTGGGTATCATAATCACTTCTGCAATCTTCCACTGTCTTGGAACATACCTTAGTCTAAACGTGGCGTTAATAAGGTGAATAAATTTGTTTAGTGCTTTATATGGCAATTCTTTCAACACCTCACTCGTGATTAGATCATATCCTGGAGCTTTTTTATCCTTGAGGTGTTTAATTTCATTTTTAAGTTCTTTAAATGATACTTTACGAATTTGAAATTCATCCTTGTTCTTGATTGTTGTTATATTTTCAACTGTTTGTCTAGTAAGTGGCTGGAAGGTTTCCTCTAGGTATTCAGCAAACAAATCTGCCTTTTCTTTATCACTTCTAGCCCATGTGTTATCATTTTTCCTGATTGGTGGAATTTGGATATTAGGCCTTTTAAGATATTTAGTGGCCTTCCATATCTTGAGTTCGCTCTCTTTATCATCTGAAAGGCTTTCAAGGTATCTAGCAATGGATTCATTTTTAATAGTTTGTAGTAAATTTGTGAGTTTCTGGCTAATACGATTTAGTTCAGTTTTATGATGAGGAACTCGAGTTTGCTGCCATTTTCTTCGCATTTTTCTTTTTTTACTAACCAATTCTAGCACTTCAAGTGGGTAAGTATTGCTATTATGGTATCGTTTAGTTACCTGAGGTGTATTGTTCCACGCTGCTTGCTGGATATTAACAACAAATAATTCAACTTCCTCCTCGAGCTCCATTGGTGTTTTAAGGGGAACATGCAGGTCAATATTATTTTCAAGTTCAACTCTGACACCTTCCCAGTTAGTCATGTTATTAGTTAATCTGGGTGGTTCTTCTCTTTGTATTATGCTGTGACATAATGTTAAAATAATAGGAGAGTGATCAGAGCCCAAATCAAAACTTTCACTCACGTGGATATAGTTGTCAGATACGCCCTTCACCACAAAGAAGTCAATCAAGTCCGGTACCTTTCTTGGATCTAATGGCCAATAAGTTGGTTTGCCAGTTGAAAAGAAGTCACATTTAACCTCCTTACTTGCTTCATATAACTCTCTACCTTTTGCATTAGTAAGTCGAGATCCCCAAAATGTGTTTTTCGCATTAAAATCCCCTCCAAGAATGAAGTTATCGCCCAGCATATCAAAAAGATTCATGTAGTCTGCCTTTTTTAAATTATGTCTTGGTGGACAATATATAGATGATACATTAAAGTACTTATTCTTCATGTGCACTTTGACAGTTGTAACTTGCATTATGTCAATTTTCATTTGAGTTTCCTCATAGTGCTTGATACTATGTTTTATAATTACTGCAGACCCTCCCCTTGCTTTATCTGCTGGATGTTCCACATGATATACGCAGTAGCCTTTTATTTTGAGATACGAATGTTTAGTGAAGTGTGTCTCTGAAATTAAACAGATGTCTATTCGTTCTCCAATCAGGAATGATTCCAGGTCCAGCTTATGCTGAAGAAGACCGTTAGAATTCCATGTTGCTATTCTTAAGGTGTTAATCATTTTCTCCTCTTTAACTCTATTTTACTTTGATTATTTGTCAGCTTTTCCAACTTATCAATTATTAACTTGTTTACATTATCTTGTTCATCTAGCCTGTCCAATATACCTTGAATGGCCTTATCTATACTTGTTTTCTCAGTGATCTCATTATGTACGATTTGTGCATAGGTTTTTGAACCAGGGTCTTGTGTATTACTAGTTACCGGTACTTCTAGTTTTTTAGTCACATTATTTGAATTTTGATCTGCAGCGTTAAACTTTCGCACTTGAGTTTTATCCCTTATCATAGCATTTCTTCTCTTTTGTAATTCTTTAGCCACCTCACACCCTCTATAGTTTGCAGGATGCGATCCATTACAGTTTACACATTTTGGAGTATTACTTCTATTCAATGTACAGGCTAATGTTATGTGTTTTCCAGCGCATTTAACACATCTTGGTTCCTTTTGACAGTACCTTTGTGTATGATTATATCCTTGACACTTTTTGCATTGTGGAATCAGAGTGTAATTTCTTCTCAATGGTTCTATTTTGACAACAATATTTAGTATAGTTTTTATATTATATATGTTATTAACGACTTCCTTTTGGTCAAAGCTTAGCATGAACAACGGTAGACCTATTTTTCTTATTGTTATCTCACCTTGATCATTTTCTACTTTTTCTTTTTTAAGGATATTGACAGCATCAATTATCTTTAGACCTTTTTCTTGTAGATCCTTAACAATTTCATCTTGACTGCAAGATGAATGAAGACCTCTTGCCATAACTTTGATCGGTCTATCATTTTTATTTTCGTATGAATACCACTGTATGTTATTATCATTTAGTTTTTGGGCTAACGATCTATAGGATTCAGAGTCAGGTGTATTGACCTTCCAGATGTTGTTGTTCAAGGAAATAATTTTGATATCCTTAATCGTGACAGCATTTAACAGAGATTGTATAGTACTGTATTCTGTCACACCAACAATGTTGATCGGAGGAGGCTTTTGCTCTCTCGATTTTATTGTTGTTGTTTTTGCTAATTGTGGAGTTTCCGCGTTATTTTCAGATAATTCTTGAACCTCCGGTGAGAAATTGGCTTTCCTTTTTTTAACTGGTCTTCTCTTTTTAATAATCCATTCAGTTTCTTTACTTAATTCTTCTTCGTCTGTGTGATATTCCTGGTCTTCACTACAAGCCCGATTGCCTTCTGCCAAACTATTTACGTTTGAATTCTGTGCCTTGCTAAGCTTCTCTTTATCATATCTAAACTCAGACAGTTCTTTTCTCACTTGATCATCAGAAAGCCTACCTTCATCCAGTGTATATCTAAGGTCCTCACTTTCTTTTCCTAGGTATTCATCATTTTTGTTTTTAAGCACAACATTTTTGGCCTTTTTAAGCTCCTTATTTTCAAGTCTTAGCTCTAAAACTTCTTTTCCTAGTACTTTAATACTAAGTTCAATCTCTTCCAGTCTCCGACGTAGATCTTCATTTTCCCTCATTAGATGTCTATTTCTTTCCTCTATGTTAAGGCTCCCACTCTTAATTGGGGATCTTGATATCGTTGAACTTCTTGCGAAAGGATCCTTATTAGGCAGTAGTTCATGAGGTAGTGTTGATGATAATAATTTGCAGTCGCTGGTTGACGGTCGATCAGAGCCTGCAGTACCACTCACGCTACCGACCGGAACTGGGGTATCCCTCCCCTGCTCCGTAAACTTCACTTTATCTTTCTCCATCTTCATATTAGTTATTTTCCTGCATTATTTACCCCGAGCAGAACTGGGTTGCCTCTTCCGCCTACTCCGCTGTACCGAAGAACTTCTTCTCCACCGCAGCAGCCGTTGAGGACTTCACCGTAACCCTGGCTAGGGGCCCTCACGAGGTACTACCATCCGGAGCCAGATGGACCAAGGTTTTTTAGAGAGGTGTTACTCCTCTATCACTCCTCCTTCCAACATCACTTAGTAATGTGGCCCCTGGCTTGTGACCGGCGTAGCGGAGTAAAAAATTGCTACCTCTAGAGAGTAAATTATTTCAATGAGTAGGATCAGTGGACATTTCTCTGGTACAGTCTCTGGTACTGGCGTTTCTAACGCTACTTTTTTTCATAAACTACTAAACCGATATCACCAAACTTGACACATACACATCTCTAGTGAATGAATGAGACAAGTTCAAGAAAACTGATCATTGGTTTCATTTTGGCGGGCATTAATTTGTTGATTAAATTCCCATTAAATAAATATGGAGTTTATGTCCGAGACTAAAATAGCGAATTGCAAAATAATTTAAAACAATATTATAATACCATTTATGAAAAAAAAATACTGAATTATATAATAATTTATCATTCGCTCTAAAACATTTAAATAACAATCGTTAATTTTAACTGTTTTTATTGCTCATTTAATTTTAATGAAATTAAGTTACCCCGTTTTAAATATGCACAACTCATTTAGTTATTTGTTTTTCTCTAAGAATTCCTAAAAGTTTGTTATGGGATCAAAAACAATGTTCTATGTCCAATAGTGTTAAATATTTGATTAGCATAGTGATAAAACGGCAGAAAGATGCGAGGGCTCCATAATGCAGTGCTTAGACAATCTTGATCTTAAATCTGGCCACCATAGAGACAATGGTTAAACAAAACAACTAATAACGACAATATAAAAAATACAATCTTAAAACAGTGTTTTTATTCTTTTTTATATGAAAATATCGTTAGGTAATATCGATTTGCATTTATTAAAAATGAACAACATTATGGAAACTTCAATCACTTAATGAAAGAAAACACAATTTTTCACACAAAACACACTTTATTTATTCAAGACGTCATTTCAATGACTAGCCATCATCTTCAGTAGCACTCCTATTCTTAGCACTGACCTACAACAGACAAGACTAATGCTTCACACAGATAACAAGCAGGGATCATGCTTCCAAATCCAATTATATCACAATATAGGCAGTGATATACATTTTAAGATCAATATCATAACATTTATGAAATACCTTAATCATAAATACAGAAACAAAAATATATTCGTAGTTCTAATCTAATTAATGACCAATAACACTGAAAAACGGAACCTGTCAGTTTTTTTTTTTTTTTTTTTTTGTAGGGGGGATAATTTTGTATGGTAATTATCATACAAACTCCATTTTTACTCCATTTTTAAGCCTCCAAGAATATACAAATGGAGTTGGTATATTACCAAATGGTAATATACCAACTCCATTTGTATATTCTTGGAGGCTTAATCATATTGTGCCCTGATGTTATCTGTGTGAAATATTGGCCTTGTCTGTTGTGGTCAGTATTAAAAAAAAAAAATTTATAGAGGTTTGGCAAAATGCGTATTTATGCACTCGTCCCTTATGGACTTATGAGTCGGACTCTCCCAAAGGCATACCAACTAAAACCTTCCTCTTTGCCAGGCGTTTTCCCCACTCCGGGACCGCTCTCGCATTACTTCGGAGTGTCGCCTGATTTTAGCCTATCTGTGGCTCCTCTTCTCTGGCTGCTATGGGTCTAGCCAGCCCTCATCCTTCTTCCACCTCAGTTACCTCAGTACTCCATTGCCACCCAGCGCTCTCTGCACGTCAACATCTCTCCAACTATAGTCCCGTTCTCCCACCATGTCCCTAATGCCTCGTCGTTGTTCAACAAAGCGGTCGCATTTAAAGAACATATGCTCTGCATCATCCCTGACATTCTTACACACTCTACAGTTAGTGGATGCCACCTTTCCCAGGTAAGGCCGGAAGTACCCATGCCCCGTTAAGAACTGCGTTAGGAAGAAGTTCACTTCACCATGTCCTCGTTTCATCCAATCCTGTAGGTTCGGCACTAGCGCAGCTGTCCATCGAGACTGTAGGTCAGTATTAAGGAGGATTGTGTACATATTAACTACTGATGGTGATGACTTAGTCATAGAAACATCGTCTTGAACAAATAATGAAGTATTTATCGGGAAATTTTAATTTTAATTATGTAATTTGGTGATAGTTTTATTAAATAAATATTTATTTAAAAATACAAAGAAATAACAAACAATTATATCAATTATAAATAAAGCAAATTTCATAAACTAAAAATTAGGAACTACTGTAATAACAACGCATATGATTGGCAACGAACAGATGACTTTGGAAGCAAAATAATCTAATACCAACCAAAACGTCAGTAATTCCAGTATACTCTATATTCGTTGAACATTTCTCTGTCGATCGATAACACAATGAACCGAAAATAACGCCAGATAATAACAAAGTAGCCGAATATTTTAGATAGTCAATTTTCGCGGATTGGCAGTTTAGAGACTACTTCTGATCCAAGAATTTCTGTTTTCCAATTCAAGGAATACGCAATTTATGAACCACTCTAAAACAAATCCGTAAACAAAACAATGGGCGTCCTGACGTCGGTATAATGTTACTAATCTGTGGTTATCTCTATGTCCCAAACAGCTGAATCGATTTTCGTCCAGTTTTTAATAATCTAGTTCTGTGTGCACTTGTACCGCGAAATCGTCTATTAGTTGAGTATACAGACCTCTGTTATTTATTTATTTGTTGTTAACCCTCACAAAGGATTTTATTGGAAAAAGTGTGTTTTTAACAACCATCGGTTTTTTATAACTCGAATGACTAAAGCGTTATTATCGGTTTTTTGTATTATTTTTGGCCTTCTCACATATTATATGATGGGTCAACAAATCGAAGTCTTTTTTTACCACGTTCTTATTAGTTCGGTTTCCGTCATATCTGTCGGTCTGTCGGAGTGGAATTTTGCAATCGAGTTTAAACTAACTTCCCTATAAGCTAGAGAACTGGAATTTTGAACATAGGTCAGAATTGGATGACAATATAATATTCAGTTGGTTTCTTGTCTCTACATTTGTTTAAACAATAGTTATTTAAACAAATAAAATTGGCCAATGAGATGTAGATTTTTTTTAACCGCGTTATCGCTTTTGAATGGTAACCGGAATATTGAAGTAGGATGAGGCAAATTTTTCATGACTTGTGAGAGTTATTAGATTAATAATATATCAAATAAAAAAATATATATGTGAATATTACATTTCTGACTATCGTTACAACGGTTAAAGAGACGGTTACTCAACGGAAGCGCCGATTAGAGAAGAAGAAGCAAACACGGCAAGTTGGGATACAACAGGAATCTGAAGCAGATAAATTGGCAAGATTAGCCAAACGCCGTAAGCGAACTACAGAACGTCCCGAAAAACAGCGCAAATCGAACTTGAATATGATAAGAAACGAAAGGCTCTAGCGAGGTCGCGTGAAACGGGGGACGCAAATTCTTCTCGACTTGCCGATGACGTGTATAGACATGCTCAAGCAAGAGCAAACGAGGCTCCCGAAGCCCGTGTTGCTTGGCTTGCTCGCGATGCACGCCGCGATTCTGAAAAACAAACGTGCGAAACTCCTGAGATGCAAACCGCTCGCCTAGTTAACGATGTACGCCGCCATTCTGAAAAAAGAATTTGCGAGACTGCTGAAGCGTATACCACCCGCCTAGATACTGACTGTCAGAGTCTCATCAATATATATATACAAAACCGATTGAAATCTTTCACCCGGACATAAGACTAAAAAACGGAAAATAATACATCAAATAATTTTTTTTTTTTTTTAACATAACACGTTTTTAAAACGAACTAAAAAGTATAAAATCATTTTTCATGACCCTTCTACAATTTTGGGGGAGGATTGTTAGTGGCTATGGATATATTTGGAATACTTGGAGAGAAAAACGTGAGGCGCAGCCAGTAAATAAATACAAGTAGACAATCCGAATGAATTCACAGCTAATTTCAGTGAATCGGAAATGAAATTCACTATAATTTAATTTATTTACTCCTCCTTAACTATCATAGATTGCCTGCGCCCCACGTTTTTCTCTCCAAGTATTCCAAATATATCCATAGCCACTAACAATCCTCCCTCAAAATTGTAGAAAGGTTATGAAAAATTATTTTATACTTTTTAGTCCGTTTTAAAAACGTGGTATTTTAAAAAAATTGTTATTTGATTTATTATTTTTTGATATATCCGAGGTCTTTTGAGTTCAAAGTTTTTTTTAAATGATGCCTGTCTGTAATCTATCTGTCAGGTGTAGAGTCCTCTACAGCTGAAACGTGTGTAATTAAATTTGATGTGTGAGCACATCTTACCCATATATAGGGACGTTTTGTTTTGTTTTTCAAAAACACAATATTTAAGGATAGCTGATGTAGAAAAGACACAAAATTACGATTTTTTAAAATTGGTTCTTACAATTATTTTCATCGAATATTCTCAAAATTACCCAAACAAAACGTCCTATTCAAATCTCATCAAAACACCTATTCGTGAATTATCTACAAAAAAAAAATCGGTCATGTATTTGAGTTATAAAACACAAAATTATTCCCCTCTACTGATTTCGTTCAAATCTTATTGATATGTGAAGATTAATGACCCAAACCCGTGTACAAAGTCGCAATTAAACAAAAATTACGATTCAGGATTAATTGACAAAAAACAAAAATGTAGCGTGACGGTCAACAGGGAGATTTCTACAGCCCGGACGTTTGAAGCGATTTTCATATTACTTTCGATATTTCCTTCCAATCCTGTAATAGAAAAACTGATTTTAGAATTTTGACTTTGCGTGTTTAAAAATTACCATTGCTTGCATTGGGAAAGATCTACTTCTTTCTTGACAGGTGTAAAACACTGTCTTTCTGGTATAAAACACTCGGTCGTTTTATACCAGAATGTTTAAACTATTTTTCACAAGATTTTCGATATTCTCTCCCTTAAGTAATTTAGTTCTGCAATACGTAGCACGAATTTCCTTTTTGTATTTAGGACTTTATAGTTTTCTCATATTAATATTGATTTTAAATTATAATTATACATTTTATTTATTATTGAACATGGTTAATATAATTTACATACACCCCCCCTATTTTAACCTCTACTTTTGTGGGCAAGAGGTTTTCGGGCTCGATCTCCGTGAATGCTCAGAAATTTACGGTGTTGACCTAGAATCGATAAAATGGACTATAATTGGTTGAGAATCCTTATTACGAAAATTGGAATTACGGTGGTGGGAATTCGATATGCTGACTTTACATCACCCGATAAAAAGCTGTCTCGTATGTCTTGGCTCAATGGAGTATTATGCCACCAATTTATTTAACATACAGTATACAAAAATAAACTATTTATTTATTTAAATGTAACACTGTTCAATTTCCAGTTGGCTACTGGAATACTCCAAAATGAACTGTTTTTATCTCTTAACCATTCAAAATGAGTCGTGCAGAGCTCATATTTCACCAGTGAGAAGTGCGGAGTGTAATCTCTGGGAGTTCTGTATTGATATAGCACCATGAGGTAAATGGTAGTAGGGAACCCTGGTTGATAATGCTTTTACAACGGCGATGAAAATTTCTTAGTGTTAACCACAGATTACCTGATTGAAAAGACATTGATCAGGCATCTACAGCCTTTTACAGTTTCTTATACCACTGAGTTTAGCTAATTTTGTTTATTTATTCAAAATGGTAGCCGTAAAATTCAACTGATAATCAGTTTGGGAAGTAGAACATGATTAGTTTTATGTAAACCTGAGCCAAAATTTAAATTTAAAAAATGATCGCACCAGTAATTCTTGAATTACATCATGTTCTTTTAATTGATAAATAACTGAGACAAAAGACACTAGAATAGTAAAATATACTCCATTAACATTCACGCCATAATCAATGCCTGTTATTTTACAGATTATAGTTGAGCTTTCGGAATATTTTAATTTGAAAGTTGTTGAATAATGATTGATTATTCTTATTACTAATATAGTTTATTGTGACATTTACCAACATTTGTAAAACCATCATACAAACCAATCCTAAAACTTGTACTCAGGACATTCAAAACTGTATTTACATGTTAGGTAGTACATTAGCCCGACAAAAAGACGTATATATAATTAGTGAATAGAAAAATTACACGTCATTCGTAGATACATCAAGAAAAAATCTGAAAATATTTGCTCCGAGTATCACACATTTATTTATTGGGGGAATGACAAAGGTAATTCACCGGTATATAAACTACAATAATTGAAGATTTATATATATATATATATATATATATTTGAATCTTCAATTATTGTAGTTTATGAACAATCCTATCAGCCATTTAGAAATATTTTTCTCCTTGTTGTTTAAAGGAGAAAAACCTCTCGGTCACCATTGCCTTATGAACAAAAATATCCTTAGCTCTGAAATACAGTAACATAATAGCTTTAGGGTCAAAAGAGATCAAAAGTTGGTCAAGAACACACTGTTAGGAAAGACGAAAGAGAGGGATCTAACCCAAGACGACACGAAGAATGGTCTAGACTTAATAGAGTCCCTCAGACCACACCCGTATTCCCCATAAGTGAGCTTCTGAGTGGAGTTTAGAAATAAGTTCAATATACCTTTCATTAATAAAAAGCGGTATTAAAATTTTTAAATCAATGTTCCTCTGTTTTTAGTAAGATTTAAATTGAGACGTTATTTTTCCGCAAGACATGATCACGTGCTAAACTCTTGAGAGAGGGGAAAAGGGTCGCCCCCCCCTTTGTAAAACAGTTGCATAACCATCCCGTAGGCACTGAACTCGTTGTTTCGGTTCAACTTGGTGTTTTCAATTCTGTGTTTGTTTGTAGTTAGTTGTTGTCTTGAACATGTTTCCATATACAGTAGTATTAATTCCCTCAGAATTAGTTTCAGCACACAGTTCCTTTCTTAGATTACTAGTTTTAATTTCCTCGGCTACTAGGCTGTCGATTGTAGTCTATTCATGTTTCCACATAGTATTAATCCGCTCAGACCTAGTTTTAGCCCAAAGTTCCTTTCTTAGATACCAGTGTTAATTTCCTCGGCTACTAGGCTGTCGATCGTAGTCTATTCATGTTTCCACATAGTGTTGTTCCGCTCAGACCTAATTTTAGCACAGAGTTACTTACTTAGATTACTAGTTTTAGTTTCCTCGGCTACTAGGCTGTCGATCGTAGTCTATTCGTGATTCCACATAGTATTAATCCGCTCAGACCTAGTTTTACCCCAGAGTTACTTTCTTAGATTACTAGTTTTAGTTTCCTCGGCTACTAGGCTATTGATCGTAGTCTATTCATGTTTCCACATAGTATTAATCCGCTCAGACCTAGTTTTACCCCAGAGTTACTTTCTTAGATTACTAGTTTTAGATTCCTCGGCTACTAGGCTGTCGATCGTAGTCTATTCATGTTTCCACATAGTATTAATCCGCTCAGACCTAGTTTTACCCCAGAGTTACTTTCTTAGATTACTAGTTTTAGTTTCCTCGGCTACTAGGCTATTGATCGTAATCAATTCATGTTTCCACATAGTGCTGATCCGCTCAGACCTAGTTTTACCCCAGAGTTCCTTTCTTAGATTACTAATTTTAGATTCCTCGGCTACTAGGCTACGATCGTAATCAATTCATGTTTCCACATAGTATTAATCTGCTCAGACCTAGTTTTACCCCAGAGTTCCTTTCTTAGATTACTAGTTTTAGACTCCTCGGCTACTAAGCTGTCGATCGTAATCTATTCATGTTTCCACATAGTATTAATCTGCTCAGACCTAGTTTTAGCACAGAGTTACTTTCTTAGATTACTAGTTTTAGTTTCCTCGGCTACTAGGCTATCGATCGTAATCAATTCATGTTTCCACATAGTATTAATCTGCTCAGACCTAGTTTTAGCACAGAGTTACTTTCGTAGATTACTAGTTTTAGTTTCCTCGGCTACTAGGCTGTCGATCGTAGTCTATTCATGTTTCCACATAGTATTAATCTGCTCAGACCTAGTTTTAGCACAGAGTTACTTTCTTAGATTACTAGTTTTAGATTCCTCGGCTACTAGGCTATCGATCGTAATCTATTCATATTACCACATAGTATTAATCTGCTCAGACCTAGTTTTACCCCAAAGTTCCTTTCTTAGATACCAGTGTTAATTTCGTCGGCTACTAGGCTATCGATCGTAGTCTATTCATGTTTCCACATAGTGTTGATCCGCTCAGACCTAGTTTTAGCACAGAGTTACTTTCGTAGATTACTAGTTTTAGTTTCCTCGGCTACTAGGCTGTCGATCGTAGTCTATTCATGTTTCCACATAGTATTAATCTGCTCAGACCTAGTTTTACCCCAGAGTTCCTTTCTTAGATTACTAGTTTTAGACTCCTCGGCTACTAAGCTGTCGATCGTAATCTATTCATGTTTCCACATAGTATTAATCTGCTCAGACCTAGTTTTAGCACAGAGTTACTTTCTTAGATTACTAGTTTTAGTTTCCTCGGCTACTAGGCTATCGATCGTAATCAATTCATGTTTCCACATAGTATTAATCCGCTCAGACCTAGTTTTAGCACAGAGTTCCTTTCTTAGATTACTAGTTTTAGATTCCTCGGATACTAGGCTGTCGATCGTAGTCTATTCATGTTTCCACATAGTGTTGATCCGCTCAGACCTAGTTTTAGCACAGAGTTCCTTTCTTAGATTACTAGTTTTAGATTCCTCGGCTACTAGGCTATCGATCGTTTTCATGTTGACTTTGCATTAGGTTTTTCACTTATTAACGAGAGTTGATCTACACTCTCGAAACGTTATATGATAATTTGTATATACACTAAGACGGTAAACGTCCAAACTTTATTAATACCACCAATAATAGCTTTCCAATTCATATAGTATTTATGAAACTATGATGAGGCAGCCATTACCAGACAAATCATTAATTATTAAAGCACCGTTTAATTCATGCTTCAATAACTGAAGTAATTTGTTAATCGTATCTATTAATTAGTAGGCTAACAGCTAATATTAGGAACTATAGCAAACTCACTTAGGAAACACTAACACTAAAGACCAATGTTCACTGATTGGAGTAATTTACACCATTTTTAACATACTGTATGTTAGTGTGTGCTCGTGGGTTTACTAACACACACATTAGCTATAGTGTATACAAATTTAGTATCTAGTCTAGGTTTTTCACTTGCTATTAAAAAATTGTAAGAATCGAGATGTCATACAAATAAAAATTTTAATGAGAAAAATGAAATTTTCTCCTAAAATTATCCTGCAAAAACATTTTTACTTGAACAAAAAATAAAAAACTTCCTTTCCTAATAAACTTTTAATCGTTTCATTTTTATATGATTGATTAAAACAAACCTATTAGAGTTGCATACGGTTACAAAAATGATTTAAGTGGTGTCAGATGACCCCTATCTTCGCAATGTTATACAGTAAACATAAAGGTAAAATTTTCTCAGAAACCATTAGGTGCATATTTAAATAATTTTCATCTCATCTAGAAATGTGTCTACATTTTAACACAAGGTTTTTAATTTTAAACTAAAAGAAAAAATTAGATTTTTTTATAAACGTTAATGTTTGTGAGGTTTTACAATAACATATGTTATATTATACATATAATAATTATAAATATTTTGAGAAACCCTCGTGTTAATTTATGTGAATTAATATGATTAACACAATAAAAAATATATACTGAGATATCTATAATAGTTTTTGAGAAAAATGTTCCTTAGCGTGAAAAAATAAAACTTTCGGAAAACGCGTTTTAAATGAAGGGAAACTAGTGATTTATTCTACCTTCTGAAAATCAGTACATTCCAGCGCCATACAATGGATTATTTGGATCCTCCTGATCTTCATAATCATCTTCTAGCCTCCTCTTAGCTAAAGTAGTATTCTGTCGACACTTTTTAGCAATTTCCTCTATAGCTTTGTTCGCTTTCTTTATTCTATATTCGTCCATTTCGTTCAATGCTTTTACACAGTTGGTTCCAGGCACAATACCCAACTCTCTTAGCACTACACATCTAGTTAAATATCCATCATTAAAACATGATACAACTCATACATCCCAGCTCCAGTGTAGTTTTCATCTCAAACACACGTTTCGGAATACGCGACCTAATTATGTTATTGAGTGATTCGCTCGGGTTCTGGGCAACACCGTGTAAATAAAATACTTTTTGTTTAGATCCGAATGTGATAAGTCCTTGAAGATAGGCTTTAGTTCACTCATTACAACAACAGGTAGGTGAAAATGATCTTTGTGGTTATATATTTCCCCATTAGCATGAGCTTTATGGTACTTAGGCCTACACCAGATCTCTGCTCCCTTGGGGCATAGTCCGTGAGCCAGTTCATCATTATTAGAGATGATATGGTAATACACTGCTCACACAGCGTTTTTCATGTTTTGTAGGTGGCTTACATTTCTCTTAATAGGTAAGCCATAGTAAGTGGTAGTTTGATGGCTGTTCCAGTTAGCCTACCTTGTCCACCGATTGTTTTGTCGTCAGATAGTTTTTGTTTGCCTTTTTTTTTATTTTAGTGTGCGCAGCCGAGCCCCCATTCGCTTCTGGACATGACCCATACATTCAAGCTGTTCTATTTTGAAATCTGGACCTTAGAGTTTCATTTCTGAGACAGTGGGAGGCAGAATCACCATCTGCCAAATAATATTGGTATCGTATGCCATACAGCGCTTCAGAACGTTTAAAAATATTAACAACTACCACTACCTCCATTCCTCCACAGCTGCCTTAATAATTTGCTATACAGTTAGGCTCGTGTTCTTTCTCTAATCTATTTTTGCACTTACAGTACTTTGTGATGATATCAACATCAATTACCGTACCTGTTGCAGCACTGATTGTAGTCACTACACCGTTTTGCGATACGTGGCCCCTTTTTGAAATTATTGTAATGTCTTTTCCATCATTTACTTAGCCACTTTCATCAGTTTCACCTTTCTGATTGTACAGCATCACTTACAGCTTTATTCATAGATTCTATAGCAACTCCCTTAGTAACTTTCCCGACAACTTTACTGTAGTATTTTACTGAGACTGGGCATACCATATTCATCAGTTTAAAAAAGATTTAGCAGCTTGCTCCCCTTGGCCAATACAACGGAAAGCACAAGTTAATCTTACATTAATTTCAGCTTTGCCAAATATCAGCACTTTATTATTAGTATCTTGAACACTAAAACCACAGACAACACATTAAATTTTTATTATACAACTTAGGCCGCCTATTCTATCTTCAGAAGTAAGGGAGAGCAAAGCACCACACTTGGCGTACCGCGAAATTTGATCCATAAGATTTTGTATGGTATCCAAGTTAATAACTACCATCACCTTAGTAACAAATCTGATACATATTGAATCGTTTTCAGCTATTTGTTTTGCTGGAAGAACTCTGTTTGCTTGAAGGCTGCTGTTTGGTTTCTGGCCTAGATGTACTAGGTATAGGCGTGCATTCTAAAGTTTCTAGAAGTTGTTCACCAGTTATATTTTTAGGATGACCAACTAACTTGCGCTTTTTAAAAACTCTATTAGGTGCTCTAAGCATTTTCAAAAATAAAACTATGTAGGCCTAATTCTAAAACAGAGTACAGAATAATCACATCACATAACCTCATAAGCGGAATGTAAAACGTAAACACAACCTGAATATAAACACAATACTTACTTTGTGTAACAATAAGCAATAAGCAGTTGATAAAAAAAAAAAATAATAACGTATACTATACAAAGACTTTAGTAGATCGTGTAGATCTAGGCATTTTATTGCTCAAAAGTAGTAAAATAATCTGAGAATGACATTACTAACCACTTCAAATCACAACACAAATGAATACACAATTTGCAACATTATGTAAACAAAGAAAACCAAACAACAGACAGCTGAGACATCAAAAACCAGTAATACCAACAGCACAAAATAAAATGACTGTAACTGAGAGGTACACTCAATACTATATAAAAATTATACACTTTAGTCGCGACATTGACGGCCTGTCACGATAAAGCCAGTGAAAAACTCTCCATGCATTGCATCATAAAAGGTTCTATAAAATAAGTTACACCCAACCGATTAAAGTGAAATTTGTTTGTAAATAAATGGAGAACAAATTTAAGCAAAAAACAAAAATTAAAATTTTGACCCAGGGCGTCATCCGACTTCCCTTTAATAACAGTTTTAATATTTTGTTCTCTCAGATTTCCTGATAATAAATGTGATATAATTTTGACGTAACTTGTATATTTATATATCAATGCCTTAATTTAAATTAAAGACAATAGTCTGATTGTTTATGCTTCCAACGAGGAGCGAGGTTAACTCTTCATGTAAGCATTAGTACAAAATATTGGAAAAGTTCGTTAATACCTAAATAGAACCAATTTCAATTTTATAGACTTTTAGAAAATAATTAAATATAAAATGGGGGTCGATTGGTTCACCCGAACATTTTACACCACATAATAACTCATTTTATTGTAGCTTTATAATATGCATCCAATGATACCCAAATGATTGTTCTACAATAAATAATAATAATAAGAGAGTGTTATTGAGTACAAACATAATCTCAAGTATATGATTAATATTACTTACAGTATTCAATATTCTTTTTTCACAGTTCAACGACAGCGTATCGGCTATCAAGCCATTCTCTAGTTGAGCAGTATGTGTTACTTATTGTACATCACATTAAAATAACACTTTATACCTCGCACAAAAATAATAAATTAAAATTAAAATTAGCTTATTGTACAATTCAGTCATTTGTAACAGAGGAGTTAGACCCGCTGTCAGGATGCTTATTGCGGAAAGATAACCATCATTACTGCTTCTATTTTTGTTAGTATACTGTAATATCAAATAATGCATTGGAATCAGAGTTAAGTTTTTCGTTTATTAATATGTTATCCTGTTTAAAATTCCTGTATATTTCAAATTATTGTTCCAAAGCATTCATGGACTTTTCGTTTTTACAGGCGTGTAATATTTTTAGGTAGCCTAATTCTTATTGCTGGAGTATTCATGGCTGGTTTGGATGACGTTTTCGGCAAATTTGAATGCAGTTTTTGTAGAATGTGCATTTTGTTTAGCAGACGGAATGTGTTCTTAAATTGCTTATTGAACGATCTATCTCTCGTTCTTAATATTTTTTGGACAATCGCTAGAAGATAGTTCGTACTAAAGTAACGGATGTACCTTCAACTTTGTCGTTGTAATCATTCTTTTTATTTATGTTTATAAAACTCTGTAAGCTGATGGTCGTTTTATAGTCTTGCTTGTGGAGTACATTTTTTAATGTACGTTCAAAGGGCTTGTAATAATTAAATAGTAAAAATAAATTTGTCTTTCTTTGTACCAGTTAGAGTTTTAATTTAGTTTTTCCTTTCCTCTCTTTTATAGTCTATAGTTTATCGATAATTGAGAATGTCCAAACAGGCGGAACGGCCGTCGTTGAATGGTGAAAGAAGACTATTGAAGTCAGTAAGTCCTATTAATCAATATTTGAAATGACAACAACATAACGTTATAATAATTTAAAATTTTAAAAAACACAACTAATAGCTCTAGACATCGGATTTGTAGTTGAATTTATTATCTAAATAAGGTTTTACTGAAAAATAGTCGCGAAATTTAAAAATGGCGACCGTTCATAACATTTCTTACGTAATTTCTTCTTCTACTAACAAGGCTGTTATATGCTAATGTAGGTAGCTACATTACAGCTTATTTTGTTCAATTGGTGATCTGCGTATATTAGACTATGTCTAATGTTTAGGTTAGCAAATGAACGGTTAAAAAACAAACAAACAAAACAGAAAATAAAGTTCTCTTCTATGATGAAAGTATTTAGGGTACATCTCAAAATAATTCTCACAATTCACGACGTTTTTAGAGATATTACTAATCTCTAGTTTTCAAGATATAAATTGAAACTATTAGAAACAAAACAAAAAAGGACTCGTGTTAGAAACTAGTTTACCTAATGGGTTGAGTAGTCAAAACTAAAAATATACAAAAACGTGACTAAGAACCTAAAATTATTATTACATGCGATCAGGAACATAAAAATATACACATTGTGATCAGAGACTTAAAAATATACTTAATGTGATCAGAAAGCCAAAAATGTAATGTTATAAGAATTCTAAAAATAAGCTACACATAACATGATCATAAATTTGAAAATATAGATACTCTTCATGTGATCAGGAATATAAACAATATTCAAGTACACAAAATACAATCTGATAAATAAACAAACAATGATAACAAAAAGTAATCAAGTTTCTTCACTTAGATCTCAGATTTTAGCATAATGCTTCTCTCTTTATATTTTTGCAGTTTTAGTTCCTTTATATCCAGAGTTGATTCATAGTTTCAAAACGTCGTGTATTGTTTCTTGTATATAAGTGATTGCAAATGTCCGATTAATATAATAATATGATTCGTTAAACATTACTCAACTATATTAGTTAGCTAAGGTAAATCAAGATAAAACATTGGAAATCTATTTCGTTTCTAAAGTATTAATATGTATATTTTATTAAATATGTAGACTATATAAAACGCGTGTAAATATCGATATAAATATATAATATATAAAAATTGTAATAAATGTTTGTATCAAAATGTGTCAAACGTTCAAAGAAAAGTTGCGGTACATTCCTGCTTTGGCCAGGTTATTAGAAAACTCCTGATTTCTTGGATAGAAGCAAGTTGGCACAGTGTGGTGGCTAGGGGGATAAAATCCATACTCAGAAGATGTTGTCACATAAAACGGATGTGTTGGAGGTCGTTTGTGGCAACCATAGTTTTGAAATATTTCTGAAATAATAAATAACATTTAATTAAGAATACAATTAATTTATTTAACTAAAATAAGGCAACAGGTTTAGAGGATAACAAGCAAAACTTACGAATCGTTCATTTAAAAGCAATTCAAACAATCCCTTGTATAACTATTAGACATGAAGCAGTGTATGGATGCGCAGATTGCAAATAATTTTGTGCACATGCGCGGATTTTGACAGCAGCTTACATGTCGAATTTTGGGCCGACCGACAAACACTGCAAAACTAACTGGTTGGTAACCCTTTTATGGATTGTCGAGTGACACGTTTGTACCGCGTTCTTTATTATACTTAGAATTTAATATTCCTTTAACTTTGTTACCTGTCACTGTCAACTGGTGTAATACTAAACCAAAGCACTGCCACTCCGTTCCTACAGTCACTCTAACAGTCTTCCCTTGAACTGGTGGTCACTTAGCAATGATAATTTTCTTTGTTTGTTTAAAAATTAATAAAATATATTATTTTACACAAAACCTAACTTATAAGACATAATTTTTTTCAGAAAGATGCATAGAATTCATCTACGTAATAAATACAAAAATTAAAACGGTTTTGGAGTAAGTATGTTAGATGTCAAAAAATGAAGTTAACATTTTTCAGAAAAAACCTGCATCATCCAAAATCAATAGCTTACCACCTTTTTCTAAGATATACAAAAGTTTTGTGTAATATTTGTGAATATATTTAGAAAAAAAATAAAATAAATTTTTTACATTTTCAAAATTTAAAAAAATGTTTTACGAAAAAAGGGAAATTGGCCAGCTTATTTTCAAAAAATCACCAAAAATTGCAATGTTTATGGAAAACCAACTTATATATATCATTATATTCAGAAAGGTTCATAGAATTTAGTAGTGTAATGAAAAAAAGTTTGAAAAATAATTTTGGAGTCAGTATGGCAAAGAACAAAAAAAAAAACACAAAAATCGAAGGCTAAATTTCACTTCAAAGTCCAATTGAGCATAGAAAATTTAGTTTTACTTTTTTTCATGTATTACAAACGTTTTCTAGTATAAATGTGAATAACAATTGGTAAAAAAAAAAAATCAAATTCTAAAATTTTCAAAATAATAATACCACTTTCTCGTAAAAAGTAATATTCCACCTTAGTAACTAGGTAACTTGTAACTATCTAAGCCTAGGCCTAAAACAAAACCACACTATATTATTATTTCACTAACACAATATACTAAAACAACAAACTCTACAAAGAAAAGAATAACACACATATACACTTATACACGTTTTGTAAAATCAAATAAAACACAAGAGATAAATCGAGATAAATCACAAGAAAATACTCATAAATCACAACACGCCATATTGCATAGTTTGCAACGGTAAAACTTGGTTATTCTGGCAGCTATTCTTTAGGAAAGTAATGACCGGCTATGACGTATTGGTGTATACCATTGCAATCGTCTGAGTGTTGTTCATCTATTGGTTGTTCAAAATCTTATTCATTTTTGTTAACAGTCAAGACATGAGGTATTCTAATCCTCTTCTACGTCTCTCTTATGTCCTTTCCTTTATTTATTGACAAAAGTGCTGTAACACATTGGATGTATTGATGTATTATTATTGTTTTTCCCTGTACCGGTTCTTCTGCAATTCGGATAAGCTGTACAACAATTCTGTGTTTCGACTAATTAATTAGTAGTAATGTAAATTCTGACTAATTATAAAGTTCAATCGAATTCGTACGTGTCGATAACTCTGTTCTGTTATCGTGTTTATCAGTGTATAAATGTAATTTAATTTTAAAGTTGACACCTGGTTTAATGAAATCGTGATTCATTCTTTTTTGTTCTTAGATTCAAAATAGTAATTTAATTTTAAACATATATGAAATTTCTTAAATCCGACAAAAGGCTTACAACCGATAATGTCTAGATTTTTCCGGAACTTCCGCCCTGATCCCTTAAAGAACAAAAATTTCATTTCAATATTTGCAGCTGTATTAATTCAATTTAGTAATAATAATAATTTAATATTCAACATCCAATAATTAATATGCTGACACGAAGAAATTAAGTTTATTTTATTTTTATTGCATACTCGGTCATTTTCAATTTCGATAAAAAACGAACGATTATAAGCTCAAGTAGGATAATGTACGTAAAATGATATCACAGAAAACCTGTTACAAACGCCCCTTATTCAAAAAGTTCACATATTTAAACCAGATTCAAAATTTAATTGTTAAGAAAAAATATAGTAACAACCATAACAGCAAAAAAGATAAAATAAATTTTACTAAAATTCTAATATTGGATGGTTGTCTGAGAAGTTTGTAGCCCTATATTGTTTTTGTAGCGTTTTTTTGTTCCTGCAATTTTGCAATAATAACGATTTTTTCAGGGGATGTAAAACTGAGAAGGTTGGTATAATATTTTTGTAGCGTTTATTTTGTTCATGCAATTTTGCAATAATAATGATTTTGTTCAGGGGATGAATAACTGAAAAGGTTGATATAATGTTTTTTATCATTTGTCTGAGAAGGTTGGTATAATGTTTTTGCAGCGTTTATGTTGTTCAATGAGTTTTTGCATAAATGATGTTATGAATTTCAAGTTACTCGTGTTTTTGTTGATTTTGAACCAATTTTATCAATAATTTTCGACTAGCTTTTATTATAATGAATTATTATTCAATATAAGAATTAAAATTGTAAATGGTGCCCATTTTAAACAGTTCATATATCGTATGGTATTCAACTTAAAACACAATACGTTAGATATAAATATGAAAATTTCAATTCCGTATATAATTGTTACTAAACCCACCTCTCTATGATGAAAAATAGTCATAAATGTTATTTGGAACTCTAACCTATGAAAAGTGTGATAGTCCTATAGTTACAATATCCAAGTGCCGAGTCACCATCATGACTTGAAGTTTCTTTACATGTGAACAGCTTGGACGGCCGCTTGAGCCGAGACACTGACACGAGCTAAGTGAGTGGAGACTGTTTAATATCAACGAAGAGCATTAAGACTTAGCCTACTTCAAGAAAATGGTCATATATACAATTAATTATGAGGTTCGGAAAACATATGTAACAGTTATTTTTAACAAGCATATCACGATCTATCAATAATTTTTAACATATCGTGCAATGGCGAGGGGATCAACTTTTGCGCATTACATTTAGAGTATCTGCTTATAATGTACGACGGGGCTGGATAGGTACTGTGATGGTGCCTATCAACTTTTTTTCTAAAGGTGTTATCTTGCACGCATGCGTACTGTCAGTTCTGTCACTTTTTGTTGTAGTTTGTTATGTTTGCGTGGCGCATTGGCTCAGCGTACCGAGTGAGTGTATAGTGTGTTAAGGGACTAGTAAAACCTTGGTGATATCTTAAACGCATGCGTACTGTCAGTTCTGTCACTTTTTGTTGTAGCTAGTTATATGTTTGTTTGCATGACGCATTGGCTCAGCGCAACGAGTGAGTGTATAGTGTGTTAAGGGACTAGTAAAACCTTAGGTGATATCTTAAACGCATGCGTACTGTCAGTTCTGTCACTTTTTGTTGTAGCTAGTTATGTTTGTTTGCATGACGCATTGGCTCAGCGCAACGAGTGAGTGTATAGTGGGTTAAGGGACTAGTAAAACCTTAGGTGATATCTTAAACGCATGCGTACTGTCAGCTAGTTATGTATGTTTGCATGACGCATTGGCTCAGCGCAACGAGTGAGTGTATAGTGGGTTAAGGGACTAGTAAAACCTAATTAAATCGGCAGAGGCCTATTAATGGAACCAATGGAATTAAATAATTTCATAGGAAACATATTTGTTATAATATATACTGAAGTGTCCATTCTATGATGCAAATTTTCCACATTAAACTTGTCCCCTTCCTTATTCCAAACACTTCGCTTATTATTGTTATTGTGAAATTATGCGAATGTTTTCCATTATTAAATTTAGAATACCAATAATTGTTTTTGAAATGAAGCCAATTTTATTAATAAAACTTAATTATTGATATTATATGTTGTAGGCAAAGAAAAGGGCTATATCCTCCCCATCTTCAATGGATTCTCTTATTCTCTAACATCAATATGTCTATGTTAAGGGTAGAATACGAACATGAAAAATAAAGAAAGCCTTAAGAAATACTTTTTTAAATTTATTTTAATTTAAGGCGTTTTAATGAACTAAAATGGGCTTCATTAAAGAAGAAATTCTTCAACATTTAGTTAATCAAAAACTTAAAAAACAGGAAAAATATAGTTGACATCACTAGGCCTATTTTCTTTTTAGTTACAACTCATTAAAAAAAAAAAAAAAAAACATATTACAAATTACAAAGTGTGTATCCATCCTTTCAGTAAAGTGTTTGTCTTTCAATTGTTAATACTGCAAATTTGTCAATGAGAAATCTTATTACTGTACCAGCAAAAAAGTCGCCCCAAAAAATGTGATGACGTACTTTGCGACATACCCGCCCTTGATACACACACACACGACACCCCCCACACATATATATATGACGTCACTGATTATTTTCTATTTCTAAAAAAAGAAATCCACCGAACCTCGAGGCCAATGAGTAAATGTGCAATTGATCCACTACAGTATAATTAATTGGTATAACGGTGGGTAGAATTAAGAAGCATGTCTATCTATGAGGGAGGGTGGATAGTGGTCGAGGATTGGGGCATGGGTTTAATCATCCTCTCAAATATCCCAACTACTCTATATCAAGTACTCTGCCAACTTTTGGAACATGCCCAAAACAATTAATATTGCCGTATTTCACTGCACCCAACGGTTGTAATTTTACTTAATAAATTGCTTGTTGTTGTTATTTTTGGTTATGTTATGTAACATATAATTTTTACAATTATCTCAATTTGAAGGAATTTTAGTTTTATAATTAGTAATTAAAACCCCATGTTAGTGGCATAAATATTTCAAACGGGGAATTTAAAACTGGTTTTGTTGATATTTATTTGGCTTTAGATCAGTGGCGCAGCGATAAGAACCCGCGCCCCCCCCCGCAAATTTGTTCATCGGGCCCCCTGACCCAATAATCTTTTCCCGGATGTTTATCTTTTTGCCGGCCGGCGCCGGCAAGTCACCGCGATGCGCGACGTAGCGATAGCTGCATTACTTATCAGCCAACAGTAAACAATACACAAACTTCGTATCATGACATTATATAATAAATACTGCTCTCCAAAAAATAATGGTTAATACCGTTTTGGATGCACGATGCACAATCTTGTCTGAAGACATTTTACCTTATTTTAGTAATTTCTTGACAATACTCATAAAAATATTGTTATGATAGGGGGGCCCGTGTGGCAGGGCCCGTCGTGGTTCCGGGTCCCCGTAAAATTTCCCAAAAAATCCAGGTCAAGGCTCGCGGGCCCGCTATCGCCGCCACTGCTTAAGAACCGTTATAATAAAATTAAATATATACCTTTACAAAACGATAACGCAAGATTTCGTTTGAATCCAACCAGTCGGTCACATTTGGAATAAGATATGTCACAAAACAGTAAAAGTTTTGACTAGGGCCTATCCAATAAATTAATATTATTGTATAATTTGAGGTTGAAATAGTTCCATGAGTCCCATGAGGTAGAATTTGACACATCCTAACCTAGACCTTCGCATTCAACAAAGGTTATATGATTTTTTGGGGTGTGCTTAAAGGGGGTGTACGGTCTAAGCCTAGAGAGATATAGTTCCTTTAAATCATATCCTATAAAATGCTGTAGCATAACCACTAAAACTGTGTGGCTTCATCAAAGTTAGGTTATAAAGTAGGCCTATTATTAGATAACTTAGAGTAAAATAATGTAGGCTACCAGAACTCATAATAGTTTCTCATTGACTACATATAAATTAAATTATCAAGTTTATTATAACTGTAATCCAATTATAATCCTAACCCTTCAAGGCTACTTACGTGGATAGTCAAATCGGCGAGGTAAGGTGCATGTTTTATAATAGTCCGATGTTTTAGTATTATCCACAGGCACATCAACTCTTGGGGCTGGGGCACACTCCATTTTAAATCAATTGTCTCACACTTTCATTCTTTATTAAATACACTAATTCCAATAACAATGTTTTAAGATTAGATTTTGATAGGCTATGTTGTGTTTATTAGGTTTAAGTATACATTTTAGTAGGTTTAGAAATTTTATGATGAATGAAGTTCGTTTACTCAAATTTTGTTTACTTTCGTTGCTAGAGCAACAGTCACATAAATAATAATATTATGGATATGTCTATTGCTTAACAACATGGTCAATTCAGAAAAGATAAGCCTATTTCTGTTTTTAATTAATGAATAGGATCAAACAGAAGGACTTTAAATTTATTATATAAGATTTATTTTAAATTCTTGATATATTTTGAATGGACGTAAGCCTAACAAAATCAGTCAAATTGTGAAGTATTTCGCAGAATGAAATAAGTTAACGATAAGTAATCAAACAACAATAGTTGTGTAAAACTATTTTAAATTACGTAATTATAATTTTGTCATTTGTACATAAAAAAGGCACATGCATTTATTATGATTCCCCAGATGCAAAAATTCCATTCCATTCAATTAAAATTGTATAGAGTTCAAAGAAATACTATAGATGGCAGGACGTTCGATGCGTAAACCTATCGACATTGATTACTGCACATGCGCGGGATAACCTGGTAGAGAACCAACTCAACTCAGTGTGCGCTTGGGAAAGGAAGGGGGAGTATTACTGACATTAATTTTATAAAACTTTTGCGGCTAACGTGATACAGTAAAGTATTATTTAATTTATATTCCTATTACTAAAGTGTATTAAGAGGTGGTAATGAGTGAAATCCGTCATCGAGATCGCATTTTAGAAGCGATTGATCAGTTGCGTAAAAGAAAAGCCAGACCTGACGTAAATAGGATATGCAGTTTTATGTTCCGTCGTTTTGCCGTTAATTGTATAGAAACGAAATTGGACTTACAGAAACTTATTGAAGAAGAAACAGTGATAAAAGTGGACTATAAAGGTAATACAAGTTATCGTAATGCTGCTAAGTGGGCTATGTTACCTTCTTATAGATACAAAAAAGAAGCTGACACGAGTAGCTTATTAAGTAGTGCCGTAGCTGAACTTATAGTTCTTGAACCTGATTACTTGGACATAGGCGTGCCAGGTTACGAACTCGAAGCGCACATGATTCAAAAAGATAGCAAAAGGTTTTCGAAAAAAAATCTAGAATCAATATTAAGACGTGAAGTGGAACTTGGTACTTTGGTGAAATTAGACAACGGTAATTATTTTCTTGGTGAACATTCGTCAAATAGTTCTTCCCCAACAATGGAGCGATCTTCCCTTTCTAACGTTGGCAGCCTTGTTAAATCCCATAAAGCAAATATAGGATCAAGACAGACGTCACCGCGGCAAAAGAAATCCAAAATTTTATCTAGGAAAATTTCAAATGAGTCTAGTATGAAAGCAGATGATCAAGGGAATTCTTCAAGTGAGACAGCTAATGTTGGATTTCGTGTAGGTGGTAGACAAAAGGTAAATAGCATAAAAAGTGAATTATTAATTATTTAAATCATGACTACTTATCTTAGATACTTGCATCACAAAATTGATTTTAAAATGTAATTAGTCAAACAGCATTTTAAATATTTGTAAATTATAAATACATAAACAAGAGGTCCATGTTAGCAAATTTTATAATAAATTGTATAATAATTATGACAATGTACATATTCTATAAATTAAAAGAGACCATGTCTAGGCTGGCCTATCTATAAATCCATTATTATATTTTTTAATGCTGTGAGTAATGTCTAAATTTTAATCCCCCCACCTCTCTCAACTTCTTTAATCTAATAAATTAATGGTAGTCCTACTTGCAATATAATTTTTTATCCGAAATACTTTTGTTTGTATTATTATTTTCTCTCTAAAATTAGGACTACTGTAATGTTTTCACATACCATAGCCTTGGTCTTAGAAGAGTTCAACTAAGGAACAGAACAATAATTGTCTTTTATTATATAAAATTGGTCTAGCCTAGCTTATGGCTATGGGTTAATTTTATATTTTAGTAACACTTTCTAGCATTTACAACATTTTTTATAGTTAGTTTTTAATAGACTTAGTTATAGTCTGTTGCGGGGAGTTCTTGGTAAAGACACTCATAATTGCAATAGTTTAACTTCCATACTTTAAATATACAGTTATTTACACTACCTTCCTCCTGTACAAGGAAATGTTTTCATTTTCCGCTGAAAGTAAACATAAGCTGAGAAAGTATTGCAAAAGTTAAAATTTAATAAATGTTATTTATGCAACAGAGTGGTCTTATTTGTAATTTCTATAAACTATTCTTTTAATTGATTATAAATCATTTTTGTTCAATAAATTTTTAACCTTGTACCGGTACAAAAAATGCATAAATAATGAAATATAATAATTCCCTACTTTCATCTTTCCTTGATGATGAATAGAATGTAGTTCACAAGGCCTACCAACTTAAAGTCTAGTATTTATGCCTAGCTGCTTTATGTATATCATATACATTAATTGTAGTGTATATATGAAATTTTATATTTTTGAAATAAGTATTTATGAATACTTAGTATGTCGATATCGGTTTTATAACCTTCGTAAAAAATATTTGTATCTAAGCTTAGGACAGGTTAGGCTTACGTATTTAGTTCGGTTTACTTATCATGGTAAGATGCTGCTATGATGAGATTAGTTTACATGTGCTGGGGTTTGGAATCATTAGGAGCATTTATTTTTTATAAAATAAAATATTATAATAGTTTTATTATGTATATAAAAACTAGATAACCTATCTGGAACAACAAAAATGTATTGCGTAACTCCAAATTTCAATGTTTTAAGGATTCGTGAGTAGGTCCTAGATGCTAAATATTTATTTTATACTTTTTAAACTCCATACTGTAATGTTTTGGAGATTCATGATTATGTTACGTACTTTAACCTTCATATTTCCTTTTAATGAATCAAATGAAGGCCTATAGAAGTTAGCTACAGATATATCACTAGTAAAGCGGTAACAATTATATATTATATTATAAAACAAATTTTATGATGAAGCGATCTATTATCACTGTAGGTCAGGTAATAATCAATTGGGGGTAGAATCCTCTGCATAAGTAAATAAATACTGGTTAACTGTGTTGAACATTACAAAACAAAGGAAATATGTATATTTAATTAATTCCATGTACTATGTAGATAAAAGCAACAAAAGTCATTATTAATTTCACTTATTTTAAAAAAACATGAGACTAGGATCTAGCCTAGGCAACAAAGTTCTTGTTTTAAACCAGAATTAGATTTCCTGTAAAAGACGTTTTTAGTGTTAAAATTATTTCACAATTATAATGTTTATTAATGCATATTACTATAAATTTATTAATTAATATGTAGGCCTAATACATTTGTAAGTGAGTAATTAGGCTATATTACTTAATGATACTAATTTATTACAATTCTTAATTTATTTGTTATTTTGTTTATTTTAGGGCTATATTCTACATTTTACTTCTATTTTATATAGCCTACATTATTAGTTTAGTCTGATGTTAGATATATACCTATTGTTGTGGGCTTAGTTATCTGATATTGAATTTTGGGGTATATTCTCTTGTTAATGTTTTATAAACATAAAAACTAATTATAATCTTTCAATGAAATGACTGGATTAGATTTTTAAAAAGGCAACAACACACCCTGGTTAAGTCAGTTTTTACATTTAGTAGACTAATAAATTAATTTAGTATTTTTAAAATTATTATGAGATCGAGATTTAAGCAGACAAA
This sequence comes from Aphrophora alni, assembly GCA_963513935.1. NCBI lineage: Eukaryota > Metazoa > Arthropoda > Insecta > Hemiptera > Aphrophoridae > Aphrophora > Aphrophora alni. The sequence continues at coordinate 124,867,247 of OY740766.1, read as the reverse complement.
GCATAATCACCCTAACTTAGATATTTAATATCTACTATTTTTACTACTGATTTATAACTTATAAATAGGCTAACAAACTTTTATAAATGTAACTTATAAATTGTAAATAAAACCAAGGCACCCAACCTAACTTGTTCTAGTCGGTATGTATTTATTTGTATAAAATTAAGATATTATCATTCAGTCATTTCCACATTAACAGAGTTCCATCCTTTAATAATTTATTTACTGTAGAGGACTTAGGTCTTTAGTGGTTTATTTTTGGTATTGATCTAACTTTAATTGCTTCTAGCCTATTATACAAGCTAACTATGTACAAAACTTGATACTTGGTAGGTAAAAACAGTACATAACAAAAATCTTGTTTAATCACTAATTAATTCTGACCAACACATTATTTATTTTGTACCCCTACAATAATATGGAAGGTTTAACTTAATCTAAAATAAATTTAAAAAAATATAGGCCTACAAGTTGAAGTTGAGGGGACCAGGATATTTCAGTAAAACCTTGTTTAATTTCAGTTCAATATTGTTTGTTTAACAATTAATTATTGATCCTATCACTGAATGATGTTCATATCTATTTTAGGTGCACTGTACAATAAAGTACACGAAGCATTGACATTATGGGTATAATCTGTGGTAGGCCTATACGTTTTTTTTCAAAATTCTAAAAAAAAACCCTTAGACAACTTTGTACATAATATAGCCAAAGGAAGACATACAATAATTTGTATGAATTTGATTCCTATATATAACTAATTATTTAATATGCATATTACATTTCTCTATCTTTATAGCTTTTATAATACAATCATTTGACTCAAGCATAGTCCTCTTTTTAAATTTTAGTCTGTCATATATCTGATTGGATGTTCAAATTTTATCATTTGCAAACATGGTTGTAATAATCTTGGAATAATCTGTAAAACATTATATCTCTTCATTACAATAAACCAGATGAATGGTCGCCCTCGACTCCAACAGATTGTCTGTTCTTAATCAGATACTGATAATAAACTGCATGTGGATTCCAGATAAAATATAATACTTAGACTTTCTCAATAAAATCTTTGAATGTGGACTCGAGATAAAATATAATACTCAAGTTTTTTCAATAAAATCAATGATCAGTCAGTCTGCAGTCTGATCTTTCAGTCACTTGCCACCATAGAAACTTGCTTTCCTTATAAGGGTTGAACTATATCTAATATCATACTTTTAGTGGTATCCATGTTGGTCATACTGGTTCAAAAGCCGTAATAGCTTTCAGACCATAATTTATAATAATGTTTTTTAGGTATTTATGTAACTAAGATTGTATAATTAGTTCGACAAGCTTTTACAAATCGGGCATTAAACTTATTAGACAATAATTATGAATCAGTTCTTTTTGTTACACAGTTTTTAGCAGACTATAGTAAGAAAATTGATGCAAAAGATTGTTTTGGTTAAGCAGTTGAACCAAAACCTTTAATCAGATTATATATGTGTGTCTTATGTTTCATCGTTGTTAAGGCTTTCGAATTTGATGCTATCAATTTATTACATTTGAAATCTAATTCTAAGAAAATCATTGGCTGAAACTGGAGGACAGATGATGCTATCTCATTCTTTACAGATGGATGATATTCAGTAAAATGGTTACTGCTTGGTAAAAATTGTTACTGCTTCTGCATTTTCTCCAATGTTGTCTTCAGTTTCGCTTTAGACTTGTTTCTTGAAGTTGCAATTCACATTTTATATTACCCTCATATTTAACATCATACATAACTTTCTTGTAAACTTACCTTTGTCTAACATATTTTCCCACCTCACTGCCTTTTGCCCCTTAACCTAAACAGTGTTGTATACCATTTTTATTAAAGGTTGGTACTATAACAATGTGGACCATTTTTTCCCCCTTAAATTTATCACAATGTTTATCCTTTTGCTCCCAAAATATTGAACATTCCTCATGTGAAGTATGAACATTCCTCCACTCCAAGTTCACAAATAAAGTATTCATTCTGATATAAATAATACATTTTTTTTTAGTAATTAACAGAACATTCATTAGTTACTCATGACATTTTGTGTTACTGTGAAGAAAATTCTTAGGGTCTTTTCTGTTATAGAACCACATTTCTTTTAAAATATTCTATATACATATAGCCTAGTGGTGAAATTATACTTCATTTAATTTTCTTTTAATTCAACATCTTCAATAGGACCGTAGAATCAATATTATTTCATTATCTTATCGGTTAGGGTGAGCCACAGAGTATTGTCATTTCAAGTAAGATGGACAATGATCACAGCCACCTAGCCAAACCTTTGTGATGATTGTTTTAAAGTCCATCTTAACCCTGTACACCTAAATGACAGAAACAACATTGTATTGAAAATTATGTTTTAATATTTTGTAAAAAATGCTGTCGTGTAATTGAAAAAACCCAATTCTTAAGCAAGAGTACTTTCTGAAAGGTTGTTTTATAATCCAGTGGTTTTTCAGAGCTTTTGAAAATTACTTCTAGGAATAAATTAATGTTAGTGTTAATTCATTCTTCAGTTTATTAAAAACAATGTATTTAAATCTCTACTTTATAACTATTTTGTTATATTCTTTCTTATTCAATGGAAACACAAAATAACGTAACAACAATTTGAGTGTTTTTTGAGAACCATTTTCTAAAAATAAAATTATTGTTTACTTCGGAAATCCAATCAAAACTTTGAAATGCATTAAGAAACAAATGACATATATATTAATTAAACTGAGGAAGAAGGAATGTGAAAAGAAAAAAATTGAGAAAATAGATTTAGAGTTTTTGTAAGATTCTTTAATACCTATAAAAGGTTTTTATCAGAAGTGATTTATAAATAGATTGTACCTTTTTGATTGTTTTTTTATAATGTTCAACTTCCATATAATAATAGCATACCAATTTAAATTCAATTTTAATCCTGTCAAAATCTTCAATTTATTACAAATAGTAGATGTGTGTGTCAAAATCTGTTCAACCTTGTATGCTTTAACATTGAAGCTAGTCATTTTCTATAAATAAAATGATTTATCAATACAGCTGACTCAGTTTTAAATTTAGTAGAAACAAAATCTCTTCTTTAAGAGCTGTAATTTGTACTTATAACTTTTTTTTCTTTCTTATCAGTATCGTAATAGTAATTTGATTAATTTTAGCGAGCAAGAATTGTCTTTGATCCCTCGGATAATAATTTACCAACTCGGATAAGTAAAAAACGAGGACCAGGGCGTCCTCTGGGCTCTGGTCTAAATAAATCGCCAGGAATACCATCGACCAACAAATCACCAGCTCTTCCATTAAGTGGAACAACTAAACCGACTTTAACACTTGCACCTCAGAGTAATGGATCAAAATCATTTGATGTAGGAAATAATATTCCACCAAATCCAGGAGTATGTTCCATTTGTCATTCCTATGGAAATAGAATCAAAGGTGTTCCAGAGAGGCTTATTTCTTGTTCAGACTGTACTACCCGAGGTAAATACAAATTATTTTGCTATTGTTCTTATCTTTCTATATAACCCATAAGTTTTTTCTGTTATAAAATATGTGAAGTTTTGTCATTTTATTTACATAACATATATGTTCTTTAACATTTAAATATTGTATTCCTTCATATTCATATTTTTATTCAATATAGTAGGCCTATGTTTTTTTTCTTTCTTTCTTGTCATTTTCAAAATTTTTATGAAATTATATTAACTATTACAATATTTCTGGTGAAATAATTTGTCAGTACAGTATAGACTAATTTCATATTATATTTGTAACATTAAAATTTTCAGCATTAAAGCAGAGAATTTAGGTATTGTTTTATAGTTATATATTTAGTATGAACACTAACAAATTTTGAACACATTTCTATTTATATGTGTTTATAAAATTGGTACTTGATTTACTAATTTAACATGGATGGCATAGGCTTATGTCTGGTCATCTAAAAATGCTAATCTTGCTGCTAAAGCTGATATAATCAGATTAAACAAATTTAGTGCTTGTAAAGTGGCATTTTTATGTTAAAAAAATAAGAACAAACAAAAATATGTAGAGTACTCAGTCAGATTATGTACAATAGAGGGTTAATAATAGAAGTAGTTAGATGATTTAAGTGCATGAAACATTGTTCAATACTCTTATCTAATCTCTAATAATTTTAGATATATATATATATATATTTAACATTCTTTATGGGCATAAAGATTACTTATTATTGTATAGTTAGTTAATTATTTAGGGGTCTGGGGCTATTCAGCCTCTTGTTACTGCGACCTAAATGGATCTTTTGTGGCTCTATTGTATAGTTAAAAATTGTTGTGTTTAATACTGTTTTAATTTTCAGCTCATCCCAGTTGCTTAGAAAATGGAAAGGAGGGGGCAGTTAAAAACAAAAATGGAACATGGCAATGTGTGCATTGTAAAACGTGTCAAGTTTGCGAAGAAACTGCTGAAGTTGTAAGTATATTTAGACTATCTAAATATAGTGTAAAGAAGAATAAACTGCCATATCCTTTATGTGTTATGCCATAGCTGGGAAAATTAGGAAACTCTTTCTTCTAATCAGTTTTTTTTTTTCTTCCATTCCTTTTACTCTTTACTCCCCAAATCCTAGGCCTTCTGACTATTTTGCTTATGGCACCGTCAGGGCTTCTTTCATACTGCTTCGGGCCTCCTATTGGATGACCAAGCTTTGGTAAAAAATTTCTTCTGGAAATATGGAGATTGCACCTGTTTTATTGTTTCAGCTAGTGACACTCAAGTATGTCCACAGAACATGTTTTGATATTTTGTTAAAATTAACAGATATTCATATCCATATATTTATGTGTACATATATACAGTGTATCTCGTGAAGAGGTGCTCGCTTTTGATTTTTTAATAATTGCTTATTCCTCCAACGATTCTTTTGAATACATACTTTTTAATAAAGTTACCAAAAATATTGTGTGAAAATTTCAACTCACTGATGTTACAGAAGAAAAAAATGGTGACAACACAGAAAACCACCATTGAATTAAAGTACATTTTGTTACATTTGGAAAAAAACTTTTATTACTTCAGAAAAAAAAAAAAAAAAATCAAACCATCATCCCTACTATATTTCAATAGAACAGAACTTCAAACTACTGTAGCTGCTAAATTTTAGGCCTATTTTTGATCGTAGACTTCGGATTCCACATTTATCTGATCTGAAAACACAGTGTAATAAAACCCTTGACATGTTACTTGTTCTCAGCAGCTCTCGGTGGGGAGCCAATAGGATTTTTTTTGTTACAATTTTGTTGTTCAAATGCAGATTATGGCCCAATAGGCTACTCATCTCTATGACCATCAGCAATTAGAAAGCTTGATTCGGTTCACAATTCTGCCTTCCAATTTGTGTCTGGATCTGGAGCATTTGGTTCAAACCCAGTCTTTAGCTTACGTGCTGAGATTAGTGAAGAACCATCTCTTTCTTGAGGAAGGCAGCAACTACAAATATCATATATTAGTAGTTCATGCTCCAGCTTACAACATAGTTTTTTTTCCAGTTTTTACAACACATAGTTTTAATAATCCTTTGGCTGACAGATATGAATGTCGTCAGAACTGAACTGCCCCAGTTGCCATTAGACCGCTTAGATTCCTCGAAAATTTGGCACTTATACTTCCTCCAGTGAATGAGAATGCTCCTGTTTTATTTCTCATTGACTTTTTCAAATGACAGTTTTGGATTTCTCACTGTACAGGAAGTACAACAGTCCTGATGCATCATCAGGAGTTAACCCTCAGCTTACAGTGTATTTTCGGTCGAACTCTGCTGTTTTGGAAGGTCTTAATACTGTTCCAACTGGTTTCTGTCACTATTTTTTGTGTTCCAATTCCAAAGTGTTTTACAGACTATCCAGGATATGTATTCTAAGAATCTTTTAGTTGAAGATATTCTGTGTTTAATACACAAACATTAGCTACAGTACATTGGTCCATCATTTTGCAGGGTACCTGGGCATTGCTTAATTATAGGAAACAAAATCTGACGAAGCAGCAAAGGAAGCAAGTTGATTGACTTTGTTGTTTTGAGAGGTGTGGGTAGGACATCTCAGATCCTTGATCGGGTATTGTCCTTTTTACGTCCCTTGACATTTAAAATTTTTTTCTAGTCAATAGTCAATTTTTGCAATTATTTTATAGCTCTGTAATATGATGTTTAGTTGTCCTTTTAAATTTTTCAAATTTTATCCTTGTTAATTCGTTGCAGAGCTTTTTGAACTATTGTTAATTATAATTATCATAGTTTATTATTGTTAACTTGTTGCACTGCCTCTTTACCACCTGTAACATATGTTGTTGATTATTCACAATTGCTAACTAGTGTTAGTCTTGAAGGTGTTGTTTAAATTTTATGTTATTGTTTTATTTGTATGTTATTAATGTGGAGCATCTTATGCCCAATTTTGTGAAGGGTATGATTAAAGCAATGATTTTTCCCTTTGAAACAATATATGTATGTATGTGTGTGTGTGTATGTATGCGTGTGCGTGCATGTGTGTGTGTTAAGAAATAGGTACTGTTAGACTTTAAAAAAATTAACAACCAATTTTTAAACAATTTTATTATTAAAAGAAAAACTATACCTTAAACTATTTTTACTCATAATTTCTACTGATTATGACATTTGTCAATAGACCCAATTTCTGAATACTCTATTCATAGAATGATACCATCTGTTGAAGACAGCCAACATTACACAGCTATTTTGACATCGTCATTGTAGTGCTGACCAGCAAGGAATCATTTCAAATACAGGAATAAACGTATTGCATGATACTAAGTTTTAAGTGTAGGAGGGGGGTGGATTTATTTGTTCCCAGCTAAATGACTTGATAAACTCTTCACTTTGAACAGCAGTGTGTAATCAAGTATTATCATCAAGCAACACTGCACTGCGACTAAGCTTGTCTCGCCTTTTGTTTTAGATAGCATGATACAATTGTTTTAAGGTCCCATAATAAAGTAGAGTATTTATTGTTATACTACATGACAAGACATCAACGAACAAAACTGCCTTATTGTCCAAAAATATGGTCCACATGATCTTCTGAGTAGAAATTGCTGGTTTGAATTCCAGCTTTGTCAAAGATCTGGCGTGCCTTCACTTCATGGATTGTTGTATTGATTATATACTGTAATGTGAAACACTCACATCTCGTCACCAGTGGCTTTAAAAAATATCAGCTTCACCTTCCTATCCCATGAGATACTTACTTACTTCTTACTTCTTAGTACGGGCGTCCAGCATCATTCGTAGCTGATGGCCCGATGTCCAATGTAGGCAGCACAAGAAAGCTGCCAAAGTTTTTTGTTTTTAAGGATGTCTTCAAAATCGTTGACTTCTGCTCTTAGTAGATCACGTGAAAGAATTGGATAGCTGCAACACAGAAGAATGTGCTCCAGATCCTCTTCATCGCTTCGTATAATGCACAGTGCGACGAATCGGTAAGGTTGAAGCGGAATAGGTATTTCTGCGTCACTATGTGACCGATTCTAGCTCTTGCTGCGAAAGATGCTAGTTGTCTTTGCACCCCTTTATATAGGTTCCCGTCAGTTGATAGGGGTTGAATCTTGTGTAAGTGTCTCCCAATGGTTGACTAATTCCATTTGTCCGACCAGGCTTTATAAAAATATTTGTTGCTTTGGTTCCTACAGTGAAGCAATGAAACCTTCTTCTCATCTGTAGGCTGCATTTTAGAGGCTGCTTTCGCTATTAGGTCCGCAACCTCATTTCCGTATACGTCACAATGCGATGGTACCCACTGCAAAGTAATTTCACATCTATGGCTCTGTAGTTCACGAAGCAGGCATCTAATTTCCAAGATACATAAAGCATATGCCGTAGGTTCGGGGTTCAAGATAGCCTGCAGAACACTTTTGGAGTCCATTAAGACACACACCTGCGATATTTTCAACGATAAACAACTTGTAAGCGCTGCATTTATAGCTAGTAATTCTGCGTCCATACTGGACAATGAGTTTGCTGGCACGTAGTACCTATCAGCAGTTGTTTGATTGAAGTAACCGGCACCCGCAACTTTTCTTTCATCGGTGAATATCTTGATATGGCGATCATAAAGCTCATTTATCATGGACAGTGCTTCATTTTCAAGATTGCCGGGTGGTTGTTTTTCGTTAGCCGGTTTGGTAGTTCCATAACAATTTCCACTCCATTCCATATGTCTGGTCTGTCGTCGTATGTCACTGGGATGGTTTCAGGAACGCCACACATTAACATGGAGGCCATGGACCTAATTTGACTCGTGAATGAGTTTCTGATGTTACTGCTTGCATTTATCACGCGGCGTAAAGGATGATTGGGCGTTGATGACTGTATTCTTAAGTATTTGGTCCACATTTGCCTTCTGATATATATTTCAATAGGTTCAACACCCAGTTCCACTTCCATGGCGGAAGTGGGAGTGGTGCTCGAGCATCCAAGGCATGTACGGAGAGCCGCTGCTTGAATGCGGCCTATTTTGTCAATATGTGTTTTGGCTGCAGCTCCCCAAACTTCACAGCAATAGGTAACTTTGGAGCGTACAAAGGCTAAGTTAAATGATCTTAGAGTTGATGTGTCTGCACCCCAGTTGCGACCGGCCACTACTTTGAGCGCATTCAGCCGCGATGTGCACTTCTCCAAAACATAGTCCACTTGCTTTGCAACGCAATTTTGAATCCAACTCCCAACAATTTTGGATTAGGGTTAAATTTCACGGGAATATCCTGTATTCGTAACTGTGGTATGTAGTTTGCCAGATTTTTTTTTCTCGTGAAAAAAGAGCACTCTGTCTTGTCCAGAGATATTTTAAGAGACCCTTTCCACACCATTCCATTATCCTGTGTAGAGCTAGTTGAACCAAATTTATCGCTTTGAGATGATCTTCATCTGACGCCCAGATCGTGCAGTCATCCGCGAATGTACAGCTGGACACTCCAGGAGGGAGCTGGGCCGAGAAATCGTGGAGTGTGATATTAAAGAGGGTTGGGCAGATAATTCCACCTTGGGGAATGCCATTTGCAACAATGTGATTCGATGAAATGGTTCCATTGACGTCCACTTGAATGCACCTGTTTTTTAGGTAAGATACGATATACTTCAACATTTTGCCCCTTATACCAAGCTTCATACACTGGAGGATAACCGTAGCATGCGGAATTTTGTCAAAAGTTGCTTCGTAGTCGATCATCACCGCAATCGTAGTCTTCTTCCGTTCGAAACCTTCATAAATTTGGTCTGTGAAATATAGCAATGTGTCTGCTGTGCTCCTCTGATGCCGGAAACCTATCCCATGAGATAAATGACAGTTCCACCAAGTCATTCATTTTTATGTACCATTTGATTTTGTTAAATTTTAGTTCAATGTGGGAAATAAATTAGCCAAACCTTGTGCCAAAATGTAAGTAAAAGAAAATTACGGTCCAAAATTTGGAATATATTAAAATGGACCTTGACTGCCAAAGGCCTAATTTCAATCAATTTAAGAAGTCACCTACTCATAAACATTTTATCTAAAACATTCAAGGGAAAAACCTCAATAATTGTGAAATGTACATTCACCCCCCCCCCTCTCATCTTAAAGTAGTATAACAACATTTTTAACCCTTTGGGTGCCACGGTGACGATCTATCGTCACCATTTTTTCGTGCGAGAAATGCCACGGTGACGATCCATCGCCACTGCGTATTTCGTAGTTTAATTAATTTATTTGTAATCTGCTATATAGTATTTCGGTGTTTTAAAATACTTTGTGGTATATCCAGTGATATTCAGTGGTGGAAAAAATTTTGTTTTAGCTAACTAAACAGATGACAACAATTACTGATGCACAAAATCAGCTGTTGTCATTTTCACTTGCAGGTTAGAAGTGTACTGATATTATTGTGTGTTGATATTATTTTCTCGCTACAGTCATCAGTTTTTTTGAAGTTTGTTGTTCGTGATATTTTATTATTTGTTTGTTGAAGGTTATTATTTTAGTTATTACAAGTTTAAAGTAGTATTTTGGATAATATATTGCTTTGAAATGGCGGAAGAAAATCTAAGAGGTAGCGAAGTAGACAGATTACTTTTAGGTTATTCAGACGATGACTCTTTAGCCTCTGAAGATGATTTGTTACATTTATTTGGGAATGACAGTGATCTAGACCCGTTATATCAACCAGAAAGTGATAGTGACAATCAGTTTAGTGATAGTGATATTGATTTAAACTTAGATTAACCTAGTACATCAGGTAAACAAAATAGGCCTAGGATAGGTTGGGATAGGTTAGTTCTGAGATAAAAGTGTTTTGTTTGAGTTTGGTTTTCAACCAAATAATTTAAAAATTTGGTCACTTACAGAAAACAGTATATAGATAGAAAATAGCACACTTCCCATATATAAAATATTTTTGGTTTGTGAGGTAAAAAAAAAAAAATGTAAAATTTTTTTTTCTAAATTATCTAAAGTTTGGTTTTTAATAAATAATTTTTTTTTACATATAGAATCCAACTTATTTACAAATATAATTGTAGCCTAGGTAACACTGAACATTTTGACACTAAATTTGTTAAGATATCTTGTATACAATTTAATCTGTGTCAATTATAACAAAGTTCTCCAAAAAACCATTTATACCTGTGGCATTTTTGGGTGAGTTATGAAAATTTTCTTGTGGCACTCAAAGGGTTAAAGAAGATAGTGACACATATTATAGTTGTTTTTATAGGTGGGCGTGTGAGAAAGTTTTTGCATAGTTATTTGATCTAATTACAATTTTATTGTTTATACAATGTGTGACTCACACCACTACATGTTGTCTTCTCATGAATTTACAACATTAAATAAATAAATAATCTATAACATGACTAATGTGCAGTGACCAACAAAAAAGACCTTGCTTTGTTATGAAGTAATTTATTGTAACCCAAGAGCTTTAAATAATGAAATATTTTCTAATAATGTTTTAAAATATACAGGTCTTACATTTTTCTTACTTTCAGCAATGACTACATAAATACTATAAGACACGACATGGCCATGTTAAATATTCTACGCTTATTCTTGAGTTGTCCAATACCCGCTAGGTCGCTCTGCTAGAGAATCTGAAGTTGATGTGACTGGCGCTAGGTGGCTCTACGGTCAAACAATGTTTCAGGCGGGTAAGAGAAAACGCACTGATGCCACATATGGGACCAGAGATGCGAGGGAAGGTCGAGAATCGCTTATCTCAGCGCACGAACTGACAACACTGACTATGCTGACGGAAGTAAGTGAGAAGGTTTGTGAGAGAGAGGTCAACAGTTGTACAGTCTCAACCAAGTGGGATGCGAACAGTCAAGCACCTGCTGCTAGCGCTTTCTGATAGCTGTGTGTCAAACTTGTGACGAACAGCACCCGTAAAGCGTAGACTATTTCCCTATCCTATGTCGTGTCTTATAGTATTTATGTAGTCATTGCTTTCAGGTAGTACAGAATGAATGGCTCAATTTGTACAGAAATTTAAAAAAAATTAAATAGAATATTCACTTATATTAAAGAAATTTATATTTTGTAACCATTGCCAGTTGTGATATAATTTTTTATGTTACAGGGAAGTTTAGCAATTTGCTCTAGTTGCTCTGAAGCTTACCATTATCAGTGCCACAGCCCAACTGTTCCTGAAAAAGCAAGAGCAGGTCAAACTAAATGGTATTGTTATAAATGCCAACACAATAATGTTCATGCTGAAGGAATCAAAGGTAACACTTCGACTTCACACATTACTCTTGTATTGTTTTAAATAAAAGTTAAATTTTAAATATTGATAGGACAAAGGCAGCATGAGTAGTGGTTTAAAAAGATACTAACGGCTATATGCATAGGGAAATTAATAATATAGCAAAAAACCTTTTGGGTACCATCTATAAATCTTAGAATATAGTTTAAAATATTTTCAATCTTATTTTGAATACTGTTATAATTATTTAAATATCTGCAGATTGCACTACAGCACTTTAGTTTCTCAATAAAAATCAAATCAAATATGTTAGTTAGAAAAGAATTAAACTTAAAACGAGGTATTGTTGAGACAACATACAGTATCCTCAAAGTAGGAATGTGTCTGGGGTAGAGAGGAAAAGAGGAGCCCCCACACTTCATTTGTTGTGTTTGCTTTCAACTGTATAACGCCAATAAAAATATATAGACCTCGAATGCTTCTGTGTAAACGCCTTCCTTACTTAGATTTCTTTTATCGGAGTAAATAAGAATAAAACGTTTATAAAATTAAACTTTTAACCCTCCAAGTGCTGATTATATTAGTCCTCAGTGCTAAGCTAATTCAACGCTCTGTGCAAGGCTTTTATTATTACAAGAAATAATACACTTTTATTGGCTGAAATATGACATACATCAATATTTTCAGGAAAAACCATAGATCAAAATGAAATAAAATTTAAACATACCACTTTAAAACTGAGGTCTGCTTCAACTCATATCCGCAAAAAATAAAAAATAAAAATTTCTTTTGTCCATTTAGTGACAACGTAGGTAATAACTAAATTATGATAATCTAATTTCTAATATATACAAAATGTAGCAAATTTTGTTACAAAACTAGAAATGTAACATAAGTCCACTTTCTTTTCTTCATAATGTCAACATCGTTGTAAACATTCATACATACACAAACTTCAAATTCAGTAATTTCGCCCACTGTGTGACACCTACATCCAACTTTTGCAAATTAGTGTGCTCTATTACTGTGTCTTTAGAAAGTATTGGCATTTAACCTTTGAATATCATGTATTTACTAAAATTAGTTATTATAAATATGTAATACACACATAAAAAAAAACAGAAACAAACATTTTGATTCCTACACCGGAGTTACCGCTTTCATCACTAGCGGTATCACTTTCACACAAACAGTTATGAATATCACTTGAATTGCCAAGTTCACTCATTATTATATGTGTAATACTACACTAAAAACACTACTGATACACTAAATAATCATAAAATAAATTGTATCAACCAAAATAATATAGACAAAAACACTAAACAACCATTCTTTGCCGGGACGTAGCAGTAAACATTAGAACAGTAAACATCAAATTGTCTTTTACAGGCTTGCTAACATTGATTTTTTCTTATCACCATTGATAAAATTGTGCAAAATGAATAGAGCGTCTTTTACTCAGAGTTACTATATAAAATACATCTAGTTTGGATAAAAGTTAACGTTGGTATAGCGATTTTAGCAAACCTTGTTTAATTAGATCGCGATCGCGACTTTAGCACTGTGGCGGCGGCAAAATAGATCGCGATCGCAACTCTTAGCACTTGGAGGGTTAAGAATTAAATGTAGCTAAGCACTAATTTGTGTACCTAGTTTTCTTGGAATGGGTTGTACCATCGTCAGGTTAGGAAAGCAAATAAAAGGGAGGACACGCCCATTACACCAGATACACTCCTAGTCTGATTTTTTTAAGCGATCTACAAAGTCTATTGTCAAAACCTTTTCTTTATTTACCTAGTGAATAAGTCATTTGGAATTGGTATTTTTCGTACTTTGTTAAAATGTATTAATCTGGTCCCCGTATGTGAAGGTAGGGGATGTAATCTTTAATCCCTTAACGGCTTTTGTCGATTTAATTTTTCAGCTGACTGGCTTATGAATCAATTAGACACTTACAATATTGCGTTATTTGTCGAATCTATCCATGTTTGTCACTAAACAGTGTTGGAATGTCTTTCTATTTCTTTAGTTGTCATTGGTAATAGACTAAACAGCTCTTCATGACTTCATACATGTGATAAACAGATGTTTTATTTCACTGTTTGCACATGACTTTATGTGAGTTATTTCGAGTTGTTTATAACTTTGTTATTTATTAGATAGAAAAAAAAACTCGAACACAAGAGCTCACAAAAATTATGTTTATTTAATCAAACGAGTTTTAATGACAAATTATTGTTTTGGTATTGTAGCTCATGTATCACTGAGGATGGCGACTTTGTCGTTGAAATGTGTTTGAATAACTAAACATAATTTTTGTGAGATCTTGTGTTCGAGTTGTTTTCTATCTAATATTATCTCACAAGTCAAGCTCAATAATTTGTTATTTATTGATGAATTGTTTTTTCTTTGTAAAAAATGTAATGACATTTACCTACAAAATATAAAGAGTTTATTTCATACTTTAAGAAAAATTATTGTTATGTGTTGGTCTCAAAATAAGCATCACATTTTGAGGTTAGCCATGGATATGAATATTACTCTACCTGTACTGAATGATGATAATCTAGAAGATGCATTATTTGATAATGATTTTATTTATTGTGATTGTTTTCTATAATAATGGGAAACTCAAACAATGACAATTATGTGTAGGTGCCGCTATTCACCCCACCATATGCCAACACTAGGACTACTGAAAATTTTGATGGCCTCAAGTGAGGCGATTACCGTAAAAGTCATGAAAATTGTAACTCCTTTAAATTCATTGGTACACCTGGGGAAAAAGTTCATATAAACTATATGAAATTTTTTGTTACTAATGAAGTGACACATGATTGTAGATCAAACTAATGACTATGCTCAATAAATAGTTCTTAGTTTTTCACTCTTTTCTCCAATTTTCTAGGTTTAATTCATGGAGATCTTCAGACAGCAACACAATATATTTGTGATCCTGGTAATTTACATTCTTCTCCACCTAATTTGGAGGCCACGTTGAAAAATTTACCAAAAAGCCTCTGTTCTTCACCCCTTCCCAACTCATAATAGGCTCAAACTTTTGAATAAGTTTCTTCATGTCGGTAAATATTCCTTACCCTCGAAATGGACCAAAAAACCTCCATAAAGTAAAGCCTATTATTGATTACCTGGTAAAAAGTTTAGTGAAGTGTACACTCCCTCTTAGGATCTTTCATTCTATAAAGCCTTCTTTTGTGGAAGAGGAAATTGAGTTTTAAACAATTTACAGAAATAAATAGAGATAGATTTGTTTGCATAAAAACTTACATTTTATCTGAAGCGAAATATGGTTATATTTGGAAAATGATGATTTTTATGGGTAAAGAAACTGATTTATTTCAGAATGGAGACTATGGGCATGCTAAAAATGTTGTTCTGACACTAATGAATAATTTATTTGATAACGGTTATTTGATAATTTGTATTGTAGCCCTGAAGCAAACCTACCCCTAGATGAAAACGTTATGTACTACAACGAAAAAACTCTACCTTTTTTAGAGTCAGACTAATTACGCCCCCTAACTTTTGCTTATACGTAATAGTCTCGAATCCTGAGATTTTTCGCTTACAGGATTCGTTCTCGCGTGACAAAAAGAATAAATTATTCAATCCACTGGAAGTTTTTGGCTTACTATCTTTTCTGGCCTGGATTGAATATCTTCTTCGATAATTTGAGTTGCCCCAAATTACCGGTACCCCCCTTTTTTATTTATGACTTCCAGTATTTGTATTTACAATTACCCTATTTCTCAGGGAGAACACGAATTTACTTTTTTTTCTAATTTTAATCTCGTAGGTGCGTGTCCTTGGGAATACCTCTTTGATACACTATATTTTACCTTTATTATTATAATGAGACCTGAACATATAACAGACAATTGTGTGACCAATTCTAAATAAGACACAGTTTCAGTTAATATTAAAAAAATTTATTATTTTAATTACTTGAAAAAACAAATTGAAATAATCTTCTCGACACAAGTCAACAAACAAAACTCAAAAACAATTTCTGTAATTAAATTTAACTAGTAACAACTAAAATATTTCTCTTTTTCTAGCAGAAGGCACTCTTTTGTAACTTTTATTGAAATTTATATATATAAAGATTTCTATCTATACATGAATCTAACATTATTTAGTTTAACAAATTTATTTATATATATATAAAAAAAATTTATCTCAGGAAAATCAGTAATTATTTAATGTTGGGCCAATTCTGCCCTTTAAAAAAGGAAATTTGGATTATTCTCAGACCTTGACCGCCGTGTTGAATATCCTAAGTCTAGGGATGCTGTTGTCCTCTGGTGTCTGGTTGGTTGTTGTTAGAGATTACAGATGTCTCATTTCCCGTCCTTGGAGTTTAGAAGGCTGGCTGGTTGGTTGGAATCTCACCTCCTATCACTCTCGCTGACACTTTTTATTACTTTGGCATAGTAACAATTACACTTCTTTACTTAAAACTTTGAGTCGGCAATCTGGCATAGCCACCCCTGGCACTTCTTAAAACAATTTTTTATGAGAGACCGTACACTTTTTTACTTAAAATTTTGAGTTGACCATCGGGCATAGTCACCCCTAGCACTTCTTCAAACGATTTTATATGAGAGACCTCGATGAGATTCGTGCGGCTCTTTTTATAGCCTAAAACTATCGTATATCGATACCAATTTTTCTCCCTCACTGGACCGATACGATAGTTCCATTTATAGTGTCTTTTAATGCAATTTTCTTAATTATTTTTGGTGTAGGTGATTTAGTTAATTATTCTTACTTTATTTATTATGTTTACTGTTTTTTAATTGTCCTTTTTTAATTACTTTGCTCTAATTAATCTTTTAATCTATTTCTGCTGGAGGTTGGTATGATGACTCCGCCTACAACTACGTCACTTATCCTTGAACATTTCGACTCTGCAACTCGTAACTGGCCGATGTAAAAATCTTCATTGTTTTCTCCTAATTGTCTTATAACACTTTTCCTAATGGTTTTTTAGTTTTTACGTAACCGGTGTTTTGTAGCTCTCGACCGCGGCAATTTCCCGCACTTTGAATGACATTTGTCGGACCATTCATTCGCCTTTAATCGTTTACGTAAGAATTTACGTATTTTACAGTTTTCAATTTTCACACCTTTAAAGTTATTGTTTTAAAACTTTGTCACTTTGTTTATTCCGTGATTTCAATGCACTAGCCGGGATAACAGAACTCTGCGACTTTCCGTAGTGATGTAATTCAGCACGTCTTTTCACACCTTTGGGTTTGGGGGTTATTTACTTACTGATTCTCCTGAAATTTACACATCTCTTAGATATCATGTTTTTAACCATTTTTCCAAAATTTCAACTTCTCATCTTTTTTCATTTTCACTCGAAAGTGTGAAAACTATAACTCTTTTGTTTTAATTACTTTTTAGTTCTTAATTACTAATTATGATACAACTTTATTTATTTAATTGACTCTATACAATCCTTTTCTCAAAATTCATTTTTATTTACTTTTATTAGCTCTTACATTTATGCTTTTCTGCTAACTTTTTTCAAATTTTGCCAAGAATATTTATATCTTAAAATTACATTTTATTTCCAGAAATAACAAGGTTTTTTATTTTTTATTAATTTTGAGAATTTTTAAATTATTCATTTAAATATGCCGTAGCGCCTGTTAGTTAATATGAAATAACAGTACTAGATCTGTATTGCATACAACTTGTATTACAACTACCTATCCTTATACATTATTATTTCACATTTTCAAAATTCATAAAAAATGATTTTTCAATTCAAAATTTGCCGACATAGGAATTTACTGTTAGAACAAGCCGGCAAGAGTTGACCTTGGACCATTTCATAGTTCAATCTTGCCGACCGGCTATAATCAGTAAAAAGCTCTACAAAACATCCAAGCCTTGCATTAGGATTATTTTTTTGATATTTTTCTTTTTTGACCAAAATATAACCCCATACAACGAATTTCCGTTGTAGTACATCTCACCTCTACAAAATATTATATATATATATATATATATATATATATATATATATATATTCTGTCATAATCATCGGAATAGCTCTGGAATGAAAGTTCAGGATATTGTAATTTGTAAATGAGTTTAATGTTGATATTTAAACGTATTGTAGATTGTAGATAATAGTCATTAATTAGAGTTGTTTTACATGTATTAGAATCAATAATAATAATAGATCTATAGAGATACAAACATTTTTAGCACTTTATCACTGGTTTGCCTAAATCATTTTATTTTGAACCTGACTCTGGTAATCCCTTTTTGTTTCTAACAAAACCATGCATTGTCGTGAAGATGCAAAAAGTCTCTCCTACGATTTTGAATAACCCGCAACAATATTCTAATGTTCGGTCTCAGTGTTTTGCCATCTCATCATCAAGCAGTGTTTTTACAGTTGCATAATTTTCAAAGAATATTGGTACAGAGCTTATAGTATCATCTGTACAAGTTGCATATATTGTCTAGAAACTTTTTAAAACCCAATAATCAAGTAACACAATGTCAATTCTTTGGGTGAAAGCTTGGATGAAGAGTTTGTTAAAAGCACATTTCAACCTTAAGAATTTGTTAATAAACAAAACTTTCATTATTGGACAGAAGAAAATCCAAATCAGCTACACCAGCATCTGGTACACAGTAACAAATTTACTTTGTGGTATGTCATGTCATGATGTGTAAATCCCGGCGTGAATGGGATTTATACATACACTTGGGCTTACTAACCTAACTAAAACCATCAGTACTACCGGCAAGAAGGATAAACCAGTTCCATATTCCAATAATTGCTTTTCACCTTTATCTGAGGGTTTTTTTAAAGATATTTAATTACCTTGACATGTTAACCCTAGAAGGGTACTGTAATTTTTATGCATATAAGGTATATTTTTTGTTGTTTCTTGGCCGATTGGCAACCCTGACCTATGAACTGCTAGGAGTGTGTCCTTCATTTAGTGATTAAGCCACCTGTCCAAGAGTTTGTCTGTGTGCAGTGAGTTATAGTGTCCACAATAAATTATTATGAACTCATCTTCAACTGTATGCGTAAATTTTATGTACAAGTAGCTATCAACGCCTTGTTGTTGGTGAGTAATTATTACGCATAAATACTTTTTAGTGTTACTTTGTTCATTTTTTTTAAAGACTGGAATCGTAAATTTGAATTATCAAAGTTTATATTGATGGTATAGTTTTGATCAAATGTGTAATAATATGAACCATGGGAGAAAAACTAAAAGATGGTCTCTTGCCTTTTTTTAACATGATGAACATTGCAACAATAAACGCTTATATAATTTATGCTCATAATTTGTTCAGAGTTGGGCAAAACCCTCAATCTATAGTGAATTTCATGGTCTCCCTGCATAAAGAGTTGACAAAATCATTTCAAAGAAAACGGCAACAAAATGCAAATATGAATCACGCATTGAAGCAATCCATTTCAAAAATCGTTGGTGCACCCGAAGAAGAAAATACAGGTGGAGAAGATCAGCAGGGACCCAGAAAGTATTGTAAATTTTGTAATTATTCAAAAAGAAGATTTACAACCACTTATGATTATGATTATGATTATGATTTGAGATGGGGTGGAATCCTAACTCGAGAGGGATTCCCTGTACGTCAACCATTGGCTTATTGTACCCCCTGTATACCGTTCCTGGAAGATTAGAACCCTGTACCTCGAACGAGGTTCAGGATTTTTTCCACCAGGTACGTATCCTCTTCATCTCCCAGTTGCTGGATACCAAAGAGCTCCCTCCTTCTGCGCTCCAGCATCCCGCAATCGAATATGACATGTCTTGCAGACTCCGCGGCTTGCCCGCAGAGCCGACAGCTTTGGTCTCCTTCGAAGACTCCCACTGTTGCAAGATGTTTCCTGAACTGGCCATGTCCAGTGATGAGTCCTACAACTCTTTTAAGATGTAACCTGTCTAGCTTGATTAATGACTTCGTAAGGTAAGTACTGGGTTCTTTAATCAGCTGTTTACTTAATGTGAGCCCGGGAGTCCTGCGCCATCTCTGGGGTTGCTTTTTCTTGGCCCAGTTGTTAACTGCGCTTTTAGCCATACTGCGGCTGATACAGCACATAGGTTCTGGCCCCATAAAGGGTGTAGCTGCTCCTTTCTTTGCGAGGATATCTGCCATCTCGTTACCTTGGATGCCACGATGACCTGGCACCCATCTCAATTCCACCATGTTCCTTGTGGAGAGCTTCTTAAGTGTAAAGAGGCAGTCCTTCACCAGTTTCGAGGTGACTTGTACTGAGTCTAGCGCTTTTAATGCTGCTTGACTGTCTGAGAGAATAAGGATTTGTCTGTCTCGAAAGCCTTTTGACAATCCCAGATGGGCGCATGCAGAGATAGCTAGTAACTCTGCTTGAAAGATTGTGCAGTACTTCCCAAGACTTACACTAATGTTTGTCTTTGGTGATGAGCTGTAAATACCATAACCTGAGTTACCCTCCATAAGAGACCCATCGGTGTACCAGACAAGAGTCTCTCTGGAGGATCCCGGTTTACTGTTTCCTTCCCAGTCTTCTCGGTTACCAAGGGTTACCGTGAAGGGTCTGTTGAAGATGTATTCGGTGTGCATTGCGTCTGGCACCATGTCTAACACCGAGTTTTTGAGTGCGATGTCAACTATGTCAGTATGTCCTGCTCCAGGCAAGCCCCTCCGCCATTCGTTGACACACGTAAGTCTGTAAGCGGATTTCCTTGCCTCCGACATTATGTAAATATCAAGGGGCAGGAGTCCGAGGAGAACCTCCATTGCAGCTGTAGGGCTACTTCTAAAGGCTCCGGTTATGCACAAACATGCAAGTCTTTGCAGGCTTGTTAGTTTGTTTCCTGCAGTGGTTTGGCATGATTTCTTCCACCATACCACCGCCCCGTATGTAATCTGGGGTCTGATCACTGCCTCGTATAGCCAAAGGGCTATGTGAGGCTTGAGTCCCCAGGTAGTACCAATAAAACGTCTGGCTGTCATTAGTGCCCATTTCGCTTTATGGATTAAGTTGTCCAGATGTGTGTTCCATGTTAGCTTTTGATCAAGGATTACTCCAAGATACTTTGCCGACATGGACATGTTTATCTGTGTGTTATCCATGGATATCCTATCCAGGGCTGTCAAGTTCCTCTTCTTAGTGAAGGGAACTATGGTAGTTTTGCTGGGGTTGACGTTAAGGCCTTCCCTTGCGCACCACGACTTCACTCGCCTCAGACTATTATTCATAATATCCGAGACAGTGTAGTCGCTTTTCCCAATAACCAAGATTGCTATGTCATCCGCATAGCCTTGGATATATGTTCCTGACCGGCTGATTTCCGTAAGGAGATCGTCTACCACCATGCTCCACAGTAGAGGTGAAAGAACACCTCCCTGTGGACAACCTCTTGTGGTCGCGACCTCCAGCGAATAACCGAGCAGGGAGCTTTGAATGCGTCTGCTTCTTAGCATTGAATGAACCCATCTTGTTACAGCCGGGTTCACCTCTCGCTCTTGCAGTCTACGCACTATTGATCTAAAGGATGTGTTGTCAAATGCGCCTTCTATATCCAAGAAGGCGCACAGGGCTATTTCCTTCCTTTCCAGTGCGTCCTCGATCCTGCCCACAAGATTATGTAGAGCGGATTCACAGGATTTACCAGGTTGGTAGGCATGTTGATTTCGGTGGAGAGGTGTCCCCGAGAGCACCCCCTCCCTGATGTATCCCTCAACCAACTTCTCTAGTGTTTTCAATAGAAATGAGGATAGGCTGATTGGTCGGTAAGCTTTGGCATCACAATAACTTGCTTTGCCACGCTTGGGAATAAACGTAACTCTGCTGACCCTCCATGCCTGCGGAATGTAGCCGTAAGCTACGCTGGCTCTGGAAAGCTTGCAGATCAGTTGGATCAAGGCGTCAGGTCCTTTCTGCAATAGTGCAGGATAGATACCGTCTCCGCCTGGTGATTTAAACGGGCTGAATTTGTTTATTGCCCATTTTAATTTAGACATAGTGACAATTTTCCTGGCTATCTTCCAGTCTGCCCGGGATGCTCTTGGCCAAGAATTGTCCCCAGCTAGACTTAGACCGCCGTCTGTATTGTCACTACTTTTGTTGCCAGGGAAGTGAGTTTCAAGTAGTAACTTGAGCGTTTCTTCCGCTGTTTTAGTATACTCTCCTGTTGGTTTCCGCAAGGTGCCTACAGGATTGTTTGGTTTAGAAGCCATAACTTGTTGCAGTCTGGCTGCCTCCTTTAGACTGTTCACTTTGTGAGTGAATGCCCTCCAGGATTCAAGTTTGGCTTTTTTTATAGCTTTGCTGTATGATGTGAGAGCTAAATGGTACTCCCTCCAATCACCGCTTCGCTTGGATACATTAAAAAGACTTCTTAATTGTTTTCTCTTACGGCCGAGATCCTGTGACCACCATCGAGTGTTAGGTCTGCCTGATCTCGTACGCGGAGGACAGTTATCCTGATAGCAGTCCATGATGGCGTCGCTAAGCGAGGTCGCCACCCTGTCTACATCTGGAAATGTTGCAATATCACCTTGCATGGACCCAAGTACCGTCGATAGTTGGTCCGAGTAGGACCCCCAGTCCGTCGCTCTCGGGTTCCGAAAGTGGGATTTGATGGTAGATGTTTCTAAATGGAACATGATGTATTTGTGATCTGAGAGGGAGGCTTCTGTTGAAACATGCCAGTTCCCTATCAGATTTACAATGTTTTCTGTGCAAAAAGTAATATCTATGACCTCGTTCCTGATTTTGTTGGAAAAGGTCGGTGTGTTACCTACATTAGCAATTTGTAAGTTATTAGACAAGAGAAAGTCAAATAATGACTCACCCCTTGTGTTTGTGTCAGAGCTGCCCCAGCCCAGGCGATGATGAGAGTTAGCGTCGCATCCCACCAGAAGCTGCTGCCGCCTGACAGTAATTGACTCCACCAGAAGTTCTAATTCTCTTGATGGAGGAGGAGTTCTGGCGTCAAAGGGTAGGTAGACGGAGCTAAAGATTGGACCATCATTTTCCTTCCCGTTGCGCCAGTGTATTAACACAGTTGTGATATCTCTGGAACAGAAATCCATTAGGGGCAAGCATTGCAAACCTGACCTTACTATTATGCAAGTTCGGTTGTTATTAATATTGTTACAGTATATTAGCTTACCTTTTGCATCTCCTAGCCCGGCAATCCGGCCTCGGTGGAGCCAGGGCTCCTGGACCAGTGCTAGGTCGATGTTGGACCTAATGAATGTTTGACAGAAGGAGGCCGAAGCCGCCTTACTGTGATGGAGGTTTGCTTGCAGGACCCTCAGCATTGTCTCTTCCTGACAGTACGACAAGAGAGACTTGCCAGAGTCCCACATGCGCCTTACACCCTGCTGCTTTGATGGCTGCAAGGGAAAGATCGTCTACTAGGAGAACAAAGGTACGACCCTTCGGGTCCTCTTTTGTTGCCAGAGTTCTCCACTCTCCGACCCTAAGGCTCAGGTTTTGTTTGTCAAGCAAATCAAGGATCCTTTCAGGAGACTCTTCCAGCTCAGCAGGTGCTCTGAAGAACACCTTAGTGGCCCGAAGAATATCCTTCTTATCACCAACGATAAGCTCGACATCCTCACCGAGGGGTCTAATGCTGGAGATGATTTTCATCAGCCAGGATTTGCTGCTGAGATTGGAGCACGAGATTATTAGTGCTCCTTTCTCAATATAAGAGCCTGAAAAGACTGGATATGATCCGTCTTCCAGGCATTCAAATTTAGCCATAATGGCCTTTTGGACAGTTCTGCCCTGTTCCTCGGAGAGCTTGTCTTCGGGGAATCTTTTGGGCACAACTGCCATTTTTGTAGAGGCTAGAGCTTCTCCAAACGAGATTCTGGGTTGCGCCGATGTCGATGCACCGTGCTCAGAGACGTACCAGAGACTGTTTGTGTCTCTTCCTCTGGGTTTCAGTAGATGGGGGAGTCCGAGCTTCGGCTCTGCCGCGCTTCAGGCCCCCCTCTTTGTTTGCAGGAGGATCGGTGGCTGTCAAAGCAGCACCTCTGTTCCTACGTTTATCGAACTTCTTCGGGTCAAAGTCCTTTCCAAACTTGGCCTTCAGTGCTCGTCTTCTCTCCGATTTGGACATCCTCGGCTTACTTTGTGCCATTTTGAGCGTGACCAACTGCTTGGTAGCGTCCGTCAGCTCGGCTGCAAAGCCGGGGGTGTCAGGATTTTCCCGGAGGGGGTCTTCATCCAGCTTAAAGCCCGATTCAACCTCCTCCATTAACACCTCCATGTCCCCAGATTTCGAAGCCTGCTTAGTGGCCGCTTCTAGTCCGTCTTCATGGGGCGTTTCTTTGTTTAGTGGTTGAACCATGAGAGCATGCTCTGAGGCTGCTTCTGGTTCTGGTTTGGCGGCCGAGCTTCCAGCTTGTGGCTGGTACTCCGCCGAGGTTTTTGGTTTTTTTTTTTTATTTTTTGTTTTGGTCCATATTGGTTCCCACGATTAGTGCAGGGTTTTAAGAGGTCCACCACACAGAGCCCATGTGAGGTAAGGCTAAATTGAAACCGGAGGTCGCCAGGTATCCGGAGTCCGCATACTAGAGTCTAAGCTCCCCCTTAGACACGCATCCTTCGGCATATGCTGTTCCACCTTGGATTGGGTCCACAGATTGTGGAAATAGTGGGAATTAAGAATAAGTGAACGTCCACAGGAGCCTCAAGCTTCTTGGGACAGAAGACAGAAGAGAGATAGGACAGATTATAGAGAGGTCAAAGAATGGTTGACGACCTCATTTTGGTTGGGGTGGTGAAAGAAGAAACAGGAGGGGGAAGGGAAGGGGTAAGACGTCCCATGCTTTAGCCGCTTTCGGTGCCGCCATCCGGCAAAGCATCAGGCCACACCGAAAACGTTGCCCATCCTGTACCGCGGGGAGGCGCATGAGTCCGCTCTTGCTGCCACCATCTGCACCCCCGAACCAAGGACCGCCTTCCAGCAGAAAGCCTTCCAGCAGAAAGATCCGAGGGTGCAGATAATGGCTGCTTCACAGGACTACAACCACTTACTGCAAATGTGGTATACGAATCTGCTGTGAACATGCAGTAAAAAGATGCCGTAATTGTGTTTGAAAACTAAAAGAGTTTAGATATTTAATTAAATTTTTTTAAATTACATATTTTGCATTTTACATTTTTTTAACGAATTATTCTTTAATTTTACTATATAGTATATATTTCTTTTTATTTTAGTGTTAAAATAAAGAAAATAAGTTCTTAATTTAAAAAAATATTGTGTTTTATTTGACATACAGTAGAACCCCTCTAATCCGTCACCTTCGGGACGGGGGGCATGGTCGGAACGCAAAAAAGGTCGGATTATCCGAAAAAAGTCAATATTTATTACATATTATATAAAGAGATTTTTTTAAAGTGAAATAAGTGATATATAAACGTTTAAAAGTCTATATAATTAACTGTGAGTAAAATATATGCATATGTACCTATAAATACCCACAAGATAGCAGTACCCTTCTATGGTTAATAAAGCTTAGAATCGATCTCATTTAAAATACCAAAGAATGACATTGGAATAGAAAAAATGAGTTTAAGAAGACTACATTTACTTATAAAAAAATACTTTAAAATATGTGATTGTACCTAGAAAAACAAACATAAATAATGTAATTAAATTTAAAATGACTTTTATAACAGTAATTAAATGGAGTCAAATGTAATAATATATGCATCTTATATTCAGTTATATCTGTCTAGATTTGTTATGGTCCAATCAAGTTCTTCAACCCTGACATATTGCTGTCACCTTCACAACTTTCCTGCGTAGTATCACTTTCACTGTCACTTACATGAATAACTAAAGAGCCTATAACATTGTCAATACCTGGTTTTTTTTACCTATAATCGTTTTCTACACTCTCAACATGTTTACACTTTCCTCTCCAATTGTCTTTCCCTATCGAAGAAATTTTTTCCTCACAATGCTTCTTTATATCCTCTAAGGAAAATGTTGTATTGTGGCTTGTAACAAAATGTTTGACATCCACCCATATCACCTCTATTGGATTAACATCCAGATGATATGTGGGTAACCTTAAAACACTGTGTCCTTCTGCTCGCATTATTTCTAAAAGATATTTTTTTTAAATCGGGGCTTGTTGAGTGTTATAATTTTGTATAGTTGAGTTTTTTCAGCATTGTATTTTCAAAATGAATATTTTTTCTTCCACCAACTGTATCATTTCGTTTTTCTTTGAAGTTGGGGCTTTTTCTATTTGTACATGAAAATCGATGGTTGGCGTGTACCAATTGTTTGTAATTTTGAGAAATAGTACCATTCAATGGCTTCCAAAATCCCCCCGATCTGGCAGCGTGCCATATCTTCTCGTGGTGTTTCTTTAAAGCCAAAGTGTATCATAATCAACCTGATTCTATAGAAGAACTGAAAGGCAAGATCAATAAAGCATTTACAAAAATTATCTGTTAAAAAGTTATATCGAACAATGCACAATTTAACTAAGAGACGCAGGAATGTCAGTGCAGAGGTGGCACTCATCTGGTAGATGTCATTTAAATAAATGAATATTGTGTATGTATTTTTAAATTACATGTATTTAACTATCAAATGACATAAATAAATTCATTAATTGATTTTTTCATAACAATTTTAATTTTTTTAGAATTTTCCAGAAGTTACCCCGAATCACCCTATACATGTAAATCATTGAATATGTTCTATATTATATTAATTGATTTTGTATGTACAATCACATTTATTCTGTCCGATGAAGTAGGAACTTTAATTCCAAAACTTGGCCATGAAATTCATAAAATCTTGGGGTAAGATTTTGGCATTCCAAAGAAATCTGCATTGTTGGTTGTGAAACTTGGATGATATATGTTTTCAAGTAAATGCAATCAATTGACAATAAAAAAAGTATAATTAATTTTGTTTCAAGCATATTGAATGAATTTAGAATTTATTTGTATTTGTACAAATTATTTGTGTGTAATTATGGAATAAAAAACTATAAAAAAAATGTGGCACTTATATTAATACGTGTTTTTTCCTTGTAATAATTTTTGTTTTGTTTCTAGTATATCCGCATATACTAATGGTAATATATATATATATATATATATATATATATATATATATATACTATGCTTGGTTGCACCAACGTAGGTTTGTGTTTAGAAAATTATTATTTACTTTTTCTTTTTTTTTTAATAATTAATCTGAGACTTATAATGGTTTTCATTATTATTCTAAGAAATTAATGGTAGGGTAGATTTTACTATTATTTAAATGTTATTGTAAATTTATGTAACAATTTTTTTCTTCTAAGGAACAAAAACGACAAATTATATATTACTATGTGGCTTGGATATGTAGTCTTATACATCTTCTTTGTTACAATTGAAATAAATAAGTTTATCAATGATGTACAATATCATGAATATTTCCTTCCTTCTTATCTAAGTCAAGTATACTTCATTTATAGAAGAATCTCCTGCAGTAGTAGAAATCGTTGAGACTGAAATAAAAAAAGAAGAAGTTGCCAAACCAGCACCACGTATTGCAGAACAAAATGGTATTCTCCCAGTTATAGAAGAAGTCCCAGCTCTGTGCCTGCAAGACCCTTACGAAGGTTACCCTTTAGAAGAGACAATACCTGATGCATCAGAGTGGACAACTACACAAGTTTATGAATACTTTTCAAATCACCTTCAACCTGAACTAGCCAAAATTTTCAAAGAACAGGTATGTGTAGTAAAACCTTAATTGGTTTAACTTTCATATTATACACTTTTTATAAAAGTGTATGTTTTATAATTCCTCTGATTATATATAAAAAAAGTTGTGTTTACCAATTTTCTGAAACAACAGAATTTTAGGGTTCAAATAATAAAAGTTACATTACTATTCCTGAGTTTGCTTTGTATTTAGAAGACCATCCAATTTTAATATTTGATTTCTTTTAAAAAATGTTAATAAGATAAAATTTTCAATAATAAATCAAACGTGCCAGAACAACTCTATTTCAACAAGGCATCACGACATCCTCATTTCATAAATTCAGACAAATACTGGACCGTCTTGGTTTAATTGTTTTCAGTTTGTGAATAACTGATTGTGACAACTTTATTGTTTAATTATTAAGAACTAATTGGTATTTTGTTTTGAGAAGAAAATAATATAAAGTAATGCATGCTTTATTTGCAGGACATAGATGGCCAATCTTTGTTACTAATGAAGCGAAACGATGTTTTAAAAGGATTTAGTCTCAAACTAGGACCTGCACTTAAAGTTTATGGTCATGTTAAAAAACTGCAAATTCGACGAAGTCATCCAAAACTTTTATGGTCATAACAATAAATGAATTTAGTGAGTATACTTTTAAATTGAAAACAAAGTATTTATAAGCTTATATTTCTAAGAAATAATTGTTTTAAAAATTGTATTTATCTGATTACATAACCAATTGACAATGCAAGCTAAAAATACAAGTAGGAGGAAACAGGAAATATATTGGGAATTTAAACATAAACTCATACATTTTGTTAACCATGTAAAATTATATTTTTTTAAATGTTGAGATAGGTGATAAAACATGGCAAATAGTATTTACATTAATATGCGGAGAATAAGCTTAAGGCAGTGTAGCAGATCGTAAATAGGGAACTTGATATCAGAAATTATGCAGCTAGAGATGCTATTGCATATAGAGATGGTGCTGATTGTATAATAGATAATAGTAAAGTTGTTAAGTTGATTCTTTCTTTGAAAAATAAAAACACGGTTGGATGGGATGGAGTGCCAATAAATATTATCAAAGCCTCGGTGCATGTAATTGCTAAGCCGTTTACTATATAAACTCAAAAAAAGTGTTGCCCTGAAAAACTCAAAAATTCACAAATTTCCGCAATCTTTAAGAAAGGAGTAGGAACAGACATTATTACTGCCTGATTTATGCACTGTGTAACTTTTCGAAGATTTTTGAAATAAATTTGTAAATAGTAGATTAGTAAAATACATCATGAAAATAACTTATGGAAAACAATACGGTTTTAGGAGAAATTATAATACTGGGACTGTATTAATTCAGTTTATAAATGAGGTGACTGAGGCCTTGGACAGGTCGAATGCCCATGCTGGTGTGTTCTGTGACTTGTCCAGAGCCTTTGACTGTGTGGCTACCAAAACTGATAGACTATAGGATATGTCCTTGCTGACTGAAAACAAAAAAACAACAATCTATAAAAATAATATAAAATATATTTACAAGTGGAAAGACATCACGTTTTGGGTACCACAAGGATCTGTATTATGGCTTCTATCCTTTTTTATTTATATTAAAGATAAATCAACTAACAAAAACCTCATCTTGATATATATAATTATTCTCTGTAAATTGCTTCGAGTGTCGTTGCAGTCTTCATACTGCAAAAAACTAAATAATTAGAACCATAACAAATTTTAGGCCACGAAGTTCATATAGAAATAATTTTAGAGTATAAAAAATTCAAACTATTCCTGGACTATGCTTATATGAAATCTTGAGCTGGGTTCATATTATTAAAGATAAACTACCAGTATCTACCAAATTTGTTCACAGCTATAATACTAGACATGTTAATAATTTTAGACTCCCTAAACACTATCTATCCTTGTTTAAAAAAAAAATCCCCATTATTCGGGTTTGAAATTGTATAATTAGGTTACCCAATAACTATAAGAAGTTAAATGTAAAGCAGTTTAGAGTAAGAATAAAAGATAGAATCATTTGTAAAGCATTGCTTCATAAGATATATATGTGAAATTTAAAAAAGGAGGAAATAATAATAAGTTAATAATTATATTTAAGCT
The DNA here is from genome assembly GCA_963513935.1 of Aphrophora alni. Lineage (NCBI taxonomy): Eukaryota > Metazoa > Arthropoda > Insecta > Hemiptera > Aphrophoridae > Aphrophora > Aphrophora alni. Next base: position 124,837,598 of record OY740766.1, on the reverse strand, counting down.
AATGACTGATCACTTTAAGCTAATGACTTGTTTTAGTTTTATTTGTATGATTAAAGCTCTGACAAAGCACCTGTTCTGGTATATAATTTAAAAAAGTTTAAATGTCGAATTATTGAAATGAAATGTATTGTGCTAATAAAGTATGACTATGTCTCTTTCTTTTGTGTGTCTATACTTTTGTGTCTTTAATTTTGTGTGGGATGCCTTAAGGGTAGGCAAAAAACCCATGTACATTGTAAATATATAAAAATGAGACAGTGTTTAAAAATAATATTGATCTGAATTAATCTTAAAATCGACACTTTTTGGCATTAAGAATTTATTATAAAAATTTGCTCAGCTAAGGGCGCCAGATGGAATTAACTCATCAATTTTGAAAATATAAATTTACTTTGAATTTAAATAATCTCAGGGTTGTGATTTCTTTTAAAAGTGTACTAACAGTGGTGGTTTGATAAATAAAAAATCCTTATTTTTTCTGCTGAAACTAAACATGGTAATTTATTAAAGTTATCCATACACATATTATATTCATGGTACATATACTTTAGAATTTTATCTGAAATTATTCATAAAGTTAAAATTGTCCTGTCTTGAAGAGACCAAAATTTCTTTTTAATGATTCTACTTTAACTAGTTGCAACTTGTAATAATTATATTAGTTATGAGTTTCTTTATTCTCATGTATTAAAAATTTATATTATTTTTCATTTAGAAGTTAGATTTAAATCTTTTAAAATTACTGTTTACATTACAACTATTTATTCAAACAAATTTTAACATATTTTTTATCATTAGTCTTTTTTATACAAAAATTTATATAAAATTGTCTATCATTTTTTGTTACCACATGGTAGTCATCTCCAGGGTGAATGTCTTTTGTGATGAGCAGCCCTCGTTCTTAAAGTACAAATTCATTGTAGACACAATCAGCCCGCTGACGATCTCACATTTTCCTTTCAAATTCACAGTCCTATTCAAAGTGTCCATCACTTTCCTGCACACTCTACAGTCAATTAGTTTCAAAACTGTCCCTTATATTCTTTATCTCTAACGTTTCGTTGAGACTTGTTTTAAAAAAACATTTACACTATATTGTCCACAAATATCTTTAAACCAAAAGTACATCTAACTAGGTCAGAGACCTCCTTTCAACTCCATTTTTAAAAAAACACATGCTACCACATTGTTTCACAACTATCCTTTAACAAAAAATACGTCTGACCAAGTCAGAGCCTTCTTCCCAACTGCCAGCCTCACTAGATCTCACAATTAAGTGTCGTTTTTTCATCTACAAAGTCAGCAAAATCCCCAAACGTTCACATAAGTTGCACCACGGACACTACTTAAATCATCCATATAACAACATGCCCTGTCAATCCTCACAACACAATATATCACTTAAACATTTCTTACAACTTACAACTAACATTTTATACTTCAAATTAATATTTTGGAAATCTATATTGAATTTTTTATTACCCTTGTTTTAATATTTATTTTCAGTCATTCATTTGACTCACGTGGTCTTCTCTATAGACCAATTATAAATCTCCCGGTTTATTTTCATATTTCAAATCTTAAAACAACCATTTCTTTGGTATACAAGTTAAAGTTAAAATTTTAAGGATTATAACATTTGTTTTTTAGCTTGTAATGTGTCTAGAGCCTTAGTTAATGGCTCCATTACACTACAATATTCTCGAATAAATGTAATCTCACTTTTAATGAAGCGTGTGAGTGAGCAAATATCAAGACATGAATCCAATACTTATTAATTTTTTTATGGCCTTAGACAAAAACAATTCCATAACCATAGTCAATTTGAAATATTACACAAATAATGCAACAAATAAATCAACATAGTCAGTCAATATACACTACAAAAAATACAAAAGACAAAACAAAATTTCACAAAATAATTCGAATAAACAATTAACAAAAATAAAATAAAATAGAGATTGACAAAAGTAAATTAATATTAACAGAGTCACAATAAAGACACATTTCAGTATAATTACAATAGTATAATCAAACTGCTAGGAAACTCAAAGTTGTGTCATCAGTAAATTGAATTATGTTGTCTGCATACACTGAAGGTTATTAAATTAAAAACAATACAGGCCCGATAATTGATCCTTGATCCTTGATCCATATCTCAGCTGGGTTAGTTTTGACAGCCTCTCTGCAACATTAACACGCTATGTTTTGTTTTAAAGAAAAGATTTTATCCACAGAAGTGGAATTCCTCTAATACTGATTGCCTCACATTTGTTAATAATAAATTATGGTCCACACAATCGAAGGCTTTGCTGAAGTCGAGAAAAATATTCAAAACTTTTCTTTCACTTTCAAGACCTTTAAGAAGTCCATAAAATGAACTGTGGAATCCGTCGTAGATTTACCCTTCCGAAACCCAAACTCTCCTTCAGGGGGAAATCTTCAGAAAAATAAATATTGATTAGAAGTTTGACAAGCAAAGTTTGACGCTGTATGATGAACAAGGTGAGACTTCATCAATATCAGTAGTTTATTTATTTTTTGTTTGCTGACCACCATGGAAATATTCCCACACACAGGGAATAGAAACATATATCCCTCTATTCATTTGGCTTCGACAATATTCTGTTTAATTGATTTAGGGAATCAAAAGTAGAATTCCATCTTGTTTTGACTCGTGTCTTGAAATAAACCCTACGAATTTTTTTATTTGTTCTGCTACTTGAAAAGATTTGTTTAGGACTGACCACATTTTTGAACATTTGGCTAATGTGGAGTGGCACACTTTTTTAAATGACACATTTTGCACAGCATTCTCAGCATCAGTTGTTGCAATTAAATTTAAAGTATGACTGATATCTATTGTATAGTAGTAGATACGAATATTCAATCGAGTCTTCACTAGGACTATTAAGGAGTAGTGTTAAGTCAAAACATTCAATCTCCTCGAAGCTATCTTTTCCCCTCCCTCTACATCTTCATCCTTATTAAAAATTCTAAAAACTTTACAAAAATTTGAACCATTGTCGATTATAATAGATATAACTTTGTTTTGAATTTTCAAATCAATTAATACAGTATAAATTTCTTTGGCTAGTACAGTAGACTCCCTCTTAACCGACTCCTACTGGACCAGACCTAGAGTCAGATATCAATAGTCGGTTAAAACGAAAATGACTAAATTGCACCTAAACATAGTCTGCAAGTACCGGTAGGCATAATTTAGGCCTATAAAATAAGCAAAGCATTACACACTATTTTTACGTTACTCACCTTGTTACTAATTGTTCATTCTATTATTATTTGACTCTTTATCACAAGAACAATTAATTATAATTATGTATTTCCTAAATTGTACCGGCGCTAAACAATGACAAACAAAGAAATAATCAGCGTGTTGAGACTTTTTTTCTTTAACTTTTTTTCACGGCAATTGGAAGGGAAAGGAATTCTAAGAATAAGATCGGTTAACAGGGAGTCTGCTGTACTTCGTATGAAAGTCAACCTCTAGTGTGTTTGTAACTCCCTTTTGAGCACTCTAGGGAGTAACTTTACCTCCCTTTTGACCACAAATCTACAGTTATACTTAAACCTTATGCGATTGCTTAATGTCTTAAAGCAAATAATTTTTACATCTGGAGGGACACTAAATTTGGAAAAGACTTATTTTCGACAATCTGCAAGTGGATGCAAATCATCTATCACGAAATTTGTCAAACATGGACTGAGTAATAATTTTGTACTGCCCTGACTTATTGTTCCGAGGTTTCTTGCTTTTCTTTTTTTTTTTTTTTACTTATAATGGTTGCTCATCTCCTTTTTCCTTTCAAAAACTAGATTCTATCTTTAATACAACCTAAGAATAGACATGCTGAAAAAAGAAGATAACTAGATCAAAATTCCAAGTATTAAATTGCGCTTCATTGTCATGTAGACCTAGACATACAGGCCTATAAGTCATAAGTGAACTAAAAATTTGTATTTTAAAATTTAATTTTAGATAATTTATTCATTAAATTATTTAATTAATTTAAAATGAATGTTAATTTTTTAAACTTTTCTAATATATATCACAAAATAGGTAAATGGATGTGGAAAATCATTTGATGAAAAAAATAAGTTCACTGGTTTTGTAGTTTATTAAACAGTATTATTTATAAATTATTACCAATGTTTATTGTTATCACAGGCCTATCTGTTATGTACATAATCTACATTGCAATTTAGTTTTAGAATATAGTTTAAAATTAATATTATGTTAGTATTTTAAAGATTAAAATCATGCTAGTCTAACCTAGCTTAGAATGACAAAAGTGTTGTAGACTAATAATATATTTCCTCATTCATGCTACAAAATCGTCTGATGAAAAAAATAACTTCATACGTTTTACAGTATTATTGTATCAATAATTAATCTTCATAGGTGACCTTACCACAATATGATGTTTTAAATTTGCACTTGAGTTTATTGCGAAACTTATATTTGTTTTTTACATAACATCCATTACACAATCATGGTTTTTTCACTTTCCCGAAAAAAATGTAAAAACTATACTGTACTCTGACTAAAGCGATATTTTTGTTGTCATTATATTAGTATCTATATCCGCCATAGTACATTATTACTTTGGAAAATACAAATTAATTTAATAACAAAGAAAATGGCAACAGAGGTAACAACTAAGCTGTACATGCATTGCATATGTACAGTCAAAGTTACAAGAAAATATAAAATAGTTTGAATGTAATTCATCGGTTTTCCGATCGGTGTTTTTCAGGCGAACTGATTTACAGATTATTACAAATACACTAGGCTAGGTTTGTTAGCCTGTAGTTATTTCATTGGCAGTTGTATAAATAAGGATAAAAGTTCAAGTATTAAGGTACGTCCAAGATGCACGCCGGTTTTTTGAGTCAGACAGTCGGCGCCGATTGTCGGCAAGTCGGCGTGCATAAAATCCTTTATTCTTGAATGGGACTGCCCATAATGCACCTGCGCGCAGACTGCCTGCGTACTGGTAGTCTGACTCAGATGTTTATCTGAATGATTTGTTCATTCTGGTTTCAGACAATCTGCCGCTCGGACTGTTAATTTTTCTTTCAGTTTTCCTGGTTTTATTTTTTATTTTTATGATGGACATCGAGGATTTGATATCCAAAGTACAACTTAATCCTCCAATATGGGATAAGCGAATAAAAGATTATTCAAATAGGAACATCGTCGACGGCTGTTGGAGAAAGATTTCCTCAGAAATTGAGATTGATGGTAATGCAATTGAAAATTTTTTAAATAGATTATCATTTAATTTTTATATCAAACAACCATAATATTTCAGTAAATATATACAATATATATAATATATTATATAAATAAATATATATATATATATATATATATATATATATATAGAGAGAGAGAGAGAGAGAGAGAGAGAGAGAGAGAGAGAGAGAGAGAGAGAGAGAGAGAGAGAGAGAGAGAGAGAGAGAGAGAGAGAGAGAGAGAGAGAGAGAGAGAGAGAGAGAGAGAGAGAGAGAGAGAGAGAGAGAGAGAGAGAGAGAGAGAGAGAGAGAGGGAGGGAGGGAGGGAGGGAGGGAGGGAGGGAGGGAGGGAGGGAGGGAGGGAGGGAGAGAGAGAGAGAGAGAGAGAGAGAGAGAGAGAGAGATAATAATAGTAAATAAATATTTAAAAAATTTATTTTATTCATAAAATGTTTTGAATTGTACATTTTCATTGGAATTTTTCTGTTTTTAGCCTATAATAATCACACACAAATATTATAATTTTGTAGGATTTATATTAGAAAAAAAGCACTTCCATTGATACTAAATCCTCAATTCACTTAATTACTTTCGTATGAGAGTGGGTATTTTTCTATGAACATGACTAATGTGTCCCTAACTTGTTTTGCTGTATTCTGTTGTCTGCCTTCTATCCGCCACACCACTGATTCACTAATTCCTTGCACCTCAACTTCAGTCATGTGTCTTTCTATGCCTTCTCGTTCTATTACAGCATTGTGAAGTATGCATACACACTTTACAATTATTTCTGTCAATTCGACATCCGTTTCTAGTTATTTTGATAGTATTCTCCATTTTGCGTATAAAATTCCGAACGCACATTCAACTGATTTTCTAGCTGAAGCGGATATGCTTCATCAGCCAACATGAAAAAAGGAGCTTGGATATTGGTATTAAACAACATTTTCTGTTCTGGAAATGTTATATCCCCAGATTCAATGAATTCGTGCAAATGCGATACAAGAAAAGTTCCGCCATCACTTTGTTTTCTATATCCTCCAACGTCAACAATAATAAACTTGTAATTTGCATTCACTAAACCTTGGAGAATTATGGAAAAGTAATTTTTATAATTGAAATACATTGAACCCGAATTATCCGGACACTTTATTCTCACATGTTTGCCATCAAGACATCCTATCACATGTGGGAAATTCCAAAATTCAGCAAAATCCTTAGCTATTCTCTCAAAATCTTCTTCAGATGGAGTTGGCATATAAATTGGAAGTAACTCTTCCCATATTGCAGTAACCGTCTCTTTTACTAACAGCCACTGTCGACTTCCCCATTCTAAAGCTGAATGCCAACCCTCGAAATGACATACCGGTAGACAAAAACCTGAAACAAAAAGAAAAAAGTCTAAAACTAATGGCAAAAGTCTAAGTCAGTTCGGAAATGCTGTAATCATCTTAAATGTAGTCAATGTAATCGTAAATGTAATCATCATAAATGTGATCATCGTAAATGTAATCAACCCAAACGTCTGTAATTGGTTTCAGGAGCTGTACTTCGGTAGAAATGAAAATACCTTCGGGATCAATTCAGCAAAATAAAGCCACCAAGATCAGGAGACGCTGCAGAAACGGCTACTGAACCCAAATGGCCCTATTTCAAACAACTGTTATTTTAAAAATATATAGTCTCTCCTAGAGCTTCTTCAAGCAATCTGAAACCGAAAGCCCCTTCAGTTACATACGATAAAGAAGTTGGACGAGGACACAACATAAGCCTATGTGCTGATGATCTGGAAACTGACAGCATTGATTTAAATGTACCAGAAAGAGAAACTCCTAATGAGAGTACCGAAACCCGACCTGCTGTAATGAACCTGCCTGCTAAGCCCCCTGCAAGTCAACCTAGAAAGAGAATATGTTTGATTGCAACCAACACATTATTTAACGAACAGATCTTGCAACTAGAGGAGAAAAAAATTAAGACTATAGAAAGTGCTTTTCAGCGGGAACCTGACAATGATGACATGATGTTTTTTAAAAGCCTGCAACCGTTTGTCGCAAAAATACCCGCAGGAAAAAAAAACTTAGATTCCGGAGCCGGATTCAACAAGTTGTGGATGAGTTTGCTTTTATGGGAAGACCTTTGCAGCAGCCATTTCCAGGACTGTCGACAAACATATCTACTCCGCTCCTATCCCCCAGCTATGTCAACCACTTCGTATGATAGTGGTCCTTCGTCAGTTGATAACTATCATCAACTATTATTACCCACCACTGGAGGAGCATTCCCACAAAATCAAAATGCATTTCCTGAAAGCTTGACCTTCTTACAGAGTCAAAATGTTCATCATTCAGATTTTGAACACAATTTTTAATTTAAGTTTAATTTTTATTTAAGTTTTTCAACTTTTTTTCAAAAGACAATTTTTAATTTTTCAATTACAATAATTAATTCTTTTACTATAATGTCATCTAATACTAGAATAATCCTTAAAATCATTTAGTTTACTTGAATTGTATAATTAGAACATGTTTAAAATAAAAATGAAACTGTTTGAAAAAAGTTTGTATACATACCTTAAGGTGACAACCAATCTCTCTTTCGGCAGAATAGGAGTTTTGTGGTAATTCATCCAGTTCTTGGTAAGACTGTGTTCAATTTTTGACAATAAAAAAAAGTATCCGGACTCATCCTGAAGTATTCGAAAAATCTATTTTCGTCGGCAAGTAATGGCGGAAAAAGGTGTTTTTCACTTCTAGTTGATTTTAATTTAATTTTAACATTATCACTAAGCAGCAATAGAGCTGCAGCCTGTTCTCTTGTAAGTTCCATGTTACACTGATCCGTTTTGGTGACAGCTCTATCGGCGCCGACTACCAGCTTTCAATATGGCCACACCTACCTGCCGATCGGAGTCAGACAGTCGGCCCTGAGAATCTGAATCTGACTACCTGCGTGCATCTTGGACGTACCCTGAGACATGAACAGCTGAAAGTAAACTTATTTAAAAAGGAACAACGTTCCGAGATAGTTTCTCATTCACAAAATTAACTAGTACCACAACATAGTTCCTTCCAAACACTGAAGTTAAAGCTAATTATGGTTCTTTTGGCAGCCATCCCCAAAATATTAAATTATTCAAAATAAAAAAAAAGAACCTAGGAGGTGAAAATTAAAATATACCCATATTATACAAAAATCATCAAAATCGTTCCAAGTGCTTAAGCTAGAGCTCAGTGCTGTAAATCATTTTAAAAACCATTGAGATAAGGACTCTCATAAGGAATGCATCTTTATACGTATATTTAATTTGCTAAACAATATTTTTGTTTGAAAATTGCCAGACAACAATGGAACTTAAAGACATTTTAACATTTCATTTCATTTCAAAGATGTGTTGTGGGGTCGGGAAAATGTACCATTTTATAAATCTTCAATAGAAAACTTAACATATCTTTAAATATTTTAGAAAAATTCTATTTAAAAATAGATGGAAAGAAAATACAACCATTAATACTTAAAGAATTACCAGAGCAATCAGTATAACAAAGTCTTGGGCAATGTTAATTATAGTCCATAGGCTGTTATAATTTATGAAGATATGTTTAAATCATTGTTAAGAAAAGAATGCACAATGCCAGCTAGTCTATAATAATCGTGAAGTATCTTTTCCACCTCATTACTTTCTACAGATAAGAAAGGAAATTTGAAAAAAAAAATGTCTGTACTGAACAATTTTGTTGTTTTACTTTTAAAAAATTCTATGGACCTTATTTTCTGTTACAGATGAAGCATTTACAACTGCTCTAGTCCTCCAGTTATGACTAAATAACAATCCATTAACTCTATCCTCTTCCGTTAACTTCAACACTCTAAATCAGCTGCAGTAAGAAATTATATAAACTAAAATATCATTTACTTACAGTAATATAATTGTGGACTTCACTGAGTGTAATCCTACTAACAACAATCTACTTGTTCAACAACAATAATGCCTTCTAGATGAAGTATATTCAGTGCAAAATGTATGACCAGGATTATAACATGCACAACTATTAGAAAAAATTAGTAATAAAATATTAATTTACTTTCTAACATATGTTTAATTTTGTTTTATAATCATATCAACTTTTGTACATTTATTATCTACAAACGTTTAAAACTAAGTATTTACACAAATTGTCATAATTATTGTTTAAGTTTTATTTAAACAAGTTTATTAAATAAAGTGTATTCTTTTTCTGTTGTCAGTTTATTGTATTTGGTTAATTTTGTTTCAGTATATTGAAGTAGGAGGTTTTTATAACATGTCTTTTTTACAATCACTCCAGATAGAGTTATATACGTGCATGAATTAACTAGGAATTTTAATTTAACATTTCGAGAAGTAAGTTTTGATGTAACTTCTAACAGTACTTGTATGAGCAAGCTCACCATCATAACGGCACAATTTAATAATGTAGTATGAAGTAGTGAGGTTCCAGAAGAATTCCTAGAAGAGAGGAAGTTTTAAACTACAGAAGAATGACTGTAACTGACAGATTCAATGGAAATTGTTTGTAATTCTATACAGAAGTGGCATCCAAATAAAATATGCTTGTTACTTTGCACTACTTCCAGAGTATGATAATATTTACTTATCATTTAGTTAAATATTATCAACCTAGTTGGGAAATGTTCGTTTTACAAATTTTTAACATAATTAGCAAAAATTCAATGTACAATGTGTGAATTAAATATCAAGACTGATACAATAACTCACTTTTACATACACTGTGTCAGTTTAGTAAGTAGACATCCTCTATAATTTTCTTTGTTTGTTTATATGAACCTGCGGGTCCACGTCATTTATATTTTGAATGTATGGGACATCTATTTAACTGCTATTATCTAGTGCTCCTATTTTCCAAAGGGGGCAAAAGATGGTAAGTAAAAATGTTCAAATGGTTAATGGGGGTAGAGTGATAAGTCATTTTAAAGATCTATTCAAAAAAAGATGATTGGCAGCTGACTAGGAATTATTGAAATACTGTAATGCTTTAATAACTGTAACAATAAACTTGGTTTAAATGAAAATTAGTAATGAAAATAACAGTTGATGTTTAATAAATCCTATCTATATCTGCATACGATAAAGAGTTTTTCTCAGGGATTGGACAAAATTAGCGAATCCACAATCATTTAACTTTTAACTTACTTTTGAAAGATCTGGTATATCTGGATGGGTTTTGTCTTAATTGTCTAAAATAAGAGAATTTGTTGTCAGATTACTTCAGTATCAGCTACTTTTATTGTTGGATATATAAATGACAATAATTATTAAACTCCATGTTAATAAACTTCAAATCCTAGAGTGAATAGTTGAAAAGATAAATTTGGATTTCAATTGATTATTGTGTTTCTACATTCGATATTCTTCCATTAATATACAAAAATTGAATATCTTGAAATTATGCCATGGTATTCTGATAAAAATTTGTTTGATATATGAAAAATAATATTGCAAACCATGTGTTAATAACATACATAAACGGAAATTTTGGCTTTTAAAATAGTTTGGAAAAATAAAAAATGAATCAAATTGCAATGAGGGGTCATTTTCTTATTTTCCAATGTACATGCAAGCTGTAATTTTCTTTTATATGCAGTTTGATACTTTTGATAACTTTCATGGACTGAAGCCTATTTTAAGAACATCAATTTTTTTTTTACTAGGTCTTATGAGAGGTATAGCCAAATTTTTAGTTATAAACTTTTTTTTTTTAATGTTTGAAGATAGGTCAAAATATGCTTTATACCAAATTTAATGTGGTAGGGGTTTTCAGTGTTTTATATTGTTTACATGAGATAGTACTTCATGATTTTGATTTCTAGACAGTATAATACTTCTAATGTTGTTATATTGTTTTATTAAGCAACGGAAACTATAGTAGATTGATTAATGAGAGTACTTATAAATGTACTCTTATGATGTACATATGATGAGTGAGTACTTATAATGAGAGAAATATAAATTTTCAAGTATCTGAGTTTCTGAAAAAAATTAATTTTAACTTAAATTTATCATGTCTTCTAAAAATCTTTGTCTTTATCTAAATACAAAGTAAATTCTATAGATTACTAAAGATATTTTAATATCCAGCTAAAAAACTAAAATTCTATAGGGAATTAAATAAATTTAATAAAGATCAAAAATTTGAACCATACTTTTTAAATTACAAACACATATCCAGAATAGTTATAAGGTGGAGGAAAAAAGATGGTTAAAGACAACAATATTAATTTAAATATACAGTGGAAATACTATACTGATCCAAAAGAGGTGTAAAATTTACTAAATCAGTGTTGGTAAACTTAGCCAGTGTTTGAACATGTCATTACAAAAAAAAACTACCTCAAAATTGTTTTAGTGCCCCTTCTTGTGATCTTTCCTTTGTATGATTCTGAGGTGGTAGTTGCATTAAATAGTCTTCTGGACTATATGGGATGCCTGCATCGTTATTTAAAAAAGAAAAAGCATATAAGCCATTGTGACAATTTTTATAAATAATTATATATATATTATACATCCAGTCATTTATACACCCATGTGTCCAAAGTGATTCCCTTATTTAAGAGTGGTGACAATAGGTTGGTAAACAACTACTGTCCTTTTGTCTTAACAACAATAAATAAAATATCTGAAAAAATGTTTCTAAAACATTTACTGAATTTTCTTAGAAAAAACTAATAAATTTCTCCAATCCAATATGGTTTCAGGAAAGGTAGGTCAACCATTGATGCATATGATCAATTTAATTGAGTTTCTATCAGCTATGAAAAAGAAATAATTCACCTTCAGCGTTTTTCTTGATCTGTTCAAGATTCTTAATTGCGTTGACAAGCAAAAAATTGTTTGAAAACTTACCTTAAAATGATGCCAAAACATCAAAAACAACTTGATAATGTTGCTAGATGCAATATTTTCAGTATAGTGATGACGTCACATCCGGCACTCGTATCCGAGTGGGCAGCTCCTGGTGCCAGTTGCCAGTTCACTGATATGTCTGTAATACACTGACATAAACACTTTCAAAAACTTGTTTTACTAAATAAAAAGCATAAAAAAGTTTCTAGTCTTTCAATATGACACAATTACTTATTTATAAAATAAAAACTTATATAATAATGTATATACAATTATACATCACCACCCAACCCCCCTTTTGTGTTCTACAGTTTCATGAAACTTCTCAAAACACCCAACCAGGACATACTCCACATACATAGATTATTTGTTTTATTTTTCCTTCTCTAGTACATATACGGCAGTCCTTCCTTTTTCTTCCTCCTTTACTATCTCTCTCTTCATTCTTCACTATACAATGTATTGTGTTTCAGCCCGAAGTCAGCATAGGAACGGCTTCTTTTGGTGGTAAAAACTCTTCGATAACTTTCAACCGGAAGTCATACAACGATATTTTCTTATTATGCGCATTGTACAAATAAAATGCGTTTACCATAAGCATTTGTAAGAGATGCAAAAAGATGCCATCGCAGAGTTTTTCTTTCGCATGGATAATAAGACATCATTTGATCCATGCGATCGACACTTTTCATATTAGCATTGTAGTACATGATTGGTTTAATTTTTTGTTGGTAATTTGAACCATTTCGTTATCAAACTGAGTCACAGGTAAAAAAAAAATCGTTCTCTTGTCTCTCCACTTGGCAATCATTACGCTTTCGGAATAGTTAGCAACAGTTTGGCCCTTGTTCAGATTGGCACTCTTTATACCAGGTGGATTCTGAGGTTACAAGATTAGTGTATCACCTGATTCTAGAGTTGAGTTGGCTCTGCCAGGTTACAGCACCGGACGGATGACCGATTTACTGTACAGGGAGTTGAATGTAATGAAAAGAATGAAATGCAATGTTTTGTTTCTGGAATGTCTAATTTTGAATAGGAAATATGTGTCGCTTTTGTAATAATGCTACAGCTGGTTACAATTTATTCAAATATCAAATTATACCATAAGCTATAATCAGCAGAAAAACAATGTGAACAGCTTTCCCATGCACTTGAAAGACACGGAACGCACTAGCACACCCTTTGATGATAGATGGAGGGGATATCTGCCTTCCTTCACATACCCCTGGCCAGCAAGGCACATCTTTGATCTCCCCCTCTGAATCATTGAACAATAAATGAATTAAATGTTTATTCATGTCTATTTATGTAACAAAACATTTCTACAAATGTTGTAATAAAAAATGTAATATGTTTTGTGTTATAAATATAAAACTTTTAGTCCATTTTATGAGTGTTTTTTAAAAATTATTATGAAATTAATGTTAAAGGAAGGTAACAAAATATCACCAGTTTCTTGAAACCAGTAAGCATGTCAAATGTGGTCAATGAAGGTGTGCTTTATTCCCATGTTCTCATTCTGTATTTTGTAGGACATAATAGTGTATTGAATTATATCTTGTATACTAAATAACCTTTCTATTTTCTAAGTTTAAAATACACGTTCTTTTTACTGAACAGAGTGTTTAATTATGAACCTTGTGTCATTTCATAGATTATTTTGTTTAATCCAAACTTTCATTAATTTCGACAACCTAGAGCCCCAATTTGTCTGCATTAATGAGGTTTATTTCATATCTTTTAAAATTTATATTATAATATGAATCAGTTCCAAACAATAAAATTTATTGTGTAGCAAATGAAATCTTTGTGAAATAATACATATAGCTACGAATGGTAAAATATTTTCTGAAAGTGTTACATCAGGTCAAAAGTGTCATCATTGATGGAAATATTCACATTCAAAACAATAGAATATCTTATCGTTAGTTCACGTTCGATGTAAATCCATTTTTACAGTCTGTATTTTAACATTTGTATGTTCATTAAAACAAACCAAAATATTTGTATTTATAGTGCTATATTTTTTAATTCTACACACACAATCGAACACCACATTTTTTAAGATAAAATGATCAAATTCATTGTAAAATTTAAATTAGTTTCAACATACAAAACATATTTTAGTACTTCAATTACTTTCTGGAGATAATAATTCGGGTTTAAGAAGTGAAGGTTTGTGACAGTTTGGTGGACATGGGCACAAATTACTATCAGATGGTATTGAAGTAACATTTTCTGGACTTAAAAGGCTTGTGTATGATCCCTTAAGGTATGTTACATGTCCCTGCAATGATAGAAGTCCATTCTGAGCTTCATTAACGGAGGTGTTTAAGTTAGCTATCTGCATTTGCATTTTCTTTTGAATCTGGAAACAGTATAATAATAATAAATACATTTTCACTACCTTTATGACTTATACATGAATCACTAACATTAATATTCATACAAAATTGAAATAAACATACACTTTGACTGCTGAAACTAAAATGTGTAAAATATAAAACAAAACTATTGAAATCTTAATAAATAAGAAAGTTAGTTTATGTGAATGTATTTGAAAAGTATTATGCTCCTATTATAATGTTTTAAAAAGGAAGGTGGTTCTTCATCTTTTAACAAGTTTTGGATTTAGTTTTCAAAAGTAAATTGGACAAACCTACCGTTCATCATACATTTTAATACATCGACTTGATAGAATGACATTTTTGCTTACTAGACAAACTTTGCTCATGTGCAGAGTATGGCAATGGGCATATTTATAAGGGCAATGAGTAAGCAAATGGGTAAAACATTTGTTCAAGGAATGGTGGAATTTTACTATAATAACACACTTTCTAAACATAATATTACTTATTTGTTTCTCTACTTTTAAGGTAATGAGGTTGAAAACTATGGTTTTTTTGTTTTTTTAAAGGAGAATTATATTATTTAACAAAAGAAAATGTGATATTATTGTATGTAAATTGTTGAGCTGTACACAAATAAGCTATTTAAGTATTGCCAACTCATGGTACTGAAAACAAAACATTTATATTCAAAATATTTAAGTACTACTGCCAAAAATTAAAACTCAACATTTGGTTATATTTTTTAAAAAGTTGATTACATTTATTGTCTAATTTTGTATACTTAATTTATATAGTTAAACAATTATTTTAATTTAATTGATATCATTAAGAACTAGCAGTGTTGAGACCAGCCAAACCACAGCTCTTTAGTTTATCAAGTAATTATATTTTTGAAATATACTCATGGTATCGATGGCCATGCACCCCAAATAGTAATTGTTTGGGAATGTCTGACGTAGCTCCTCAGTATAAGTCAGTCTCACACAGTAGTAGTTGTACGTTGTCAACGACCAAAGTGTGCATTGATTATAGTAGGGTCTGTATTAGTTTTAATAATTATATTTGTATTTAAACATACTAGTTAAGTTAATTATATATATTTAAAGAAAACTAAATTATAAGTTAAGAGAGATACTTGAATGTAGGTGATATTGATAGGACCAAGAGGTGACAATTTCATTCTAAAAAAACTATTGTAAGTAAATGACTAAAATTTACCAGCTGATTTTTTTTTGTAATTAAATCTTATACTACAACGATCCAAAAAGTGCCTACATACCAAAGATCAGTTAAATAAGGATAAACATTGTAACTATTAGAGTTTAATATAACCTAATTAATATAAGAGATTTCTTTTCAGTGTACTATTTTATATGGTTTCACCCATGGGAGCCTGTAACCCCTATGTGCTGTAACCCCAGTGATGTATAAGGGAATGCCATCCCTTTATATTTTAACCTTTCTTTTATAATACAATACTCTATGTCGATTGTAGTCTTTGTATTTGTTTCTTTTATATTGTAGCCTAAACTTGAAAGATAACAGTGGTCCATTACATTACTTTGGGTCAAGAAATGCTTTCAGCAAATTTCCTTGGTGATTATTGATAATCAATTAATTTGGAAGGAACTTATAGATAGCAGGTGTAGAAAACTATATTAAACATATGATGAGTACAGTGAAAACATTTGGCCTTTTAGTACTATACTCTCTGCATGTCCTATTATGGGTTAAATTTTCTTTCTTTAAATTATCGAATCTGTGTGGGGAAACCCAACCAGTAATAATGTAAAATGAGTATTCACCTTACAAAAAACACCTGTGCAACTTGTAACTGTCCTAAACCAAATTAAGTGTGTACATCAGCATTTTAAGGAGCTGTCAATATTGACTTTCCCATGTTACATGTTTGAAGTCATTATATACGCATTTGCAGTTATTATGATATCAAAATTTTTAATATATACCAACTGTAAAAAAGAAGTGCATGAATATAACACCAGAAGAGTGATTAACATAGGTGGATCTGACTTAAAAAGACACAAAAAACAGTTAAGTATAAATTTTGACAGATTGTATTTGAGCTGATTAACCTTTATAAAATATAAGGTAAATAGGTTGAATAATCGACAACGGTAAAAGATTAATTAACATCTGCAGCAACAATGAACTCTTGATTGGGAGTCATTACCCTAACACATATATATATATATATAATTATATCATAAAGAAATATGATGTCTTACTGAATAGGAATACTAAGAATCAGATAGATTACATTGCTGTAAGTAACGTGTTAAGAAAGTGCCTACTTGATGTGAGAAACAAACGTGGTGCTGACATCGGAAGCAAACTGGAAAGATGTTCCTGGGAGTAATGAGGATTAAGAATCCAAACCTAATAAAAAAAATTTTTTTTTTAACTGTTAAGAAAAAGTATGTTTTCGCAAAACTTCAAAATGAAAAGAAGAAACTTGAGTGGAATATATTGGAAGCAAATAAATTTGAGGCTTTTCAACTTGACAAAGATAGGTGTACATATGAACTGAATATCAAGGTACAGGCTGTTTTTGCCAAGGCGATGAGAAAAATATTCATTTTTAAAATGAAGGAAGGAAGAGCTGAATTATGAATGGTACCTTAAAATAAGACAGATTTAAGGTGTGAAGAATGATTTTAAAATACCAGGAAACCCCTAGGGAACTCAAGAATAAGTCGGAAAAATGACAGAAATAGTATTGCTATTGTTCAAAAACTCAAGGAGGAAGAAAAGGTGCCAAATTAATGGAAAAAAAGTTTAATAATAAAAGATTTTCAAGAAAGGAGATTTGACAAGATAGATGTGGTAATTAGATTACAGAGGAGTACCGTGCTTACCAGTTTTAAATACCAATTCATTCAAGTAATATTAAATTATTCAAAGGAGAAGATCAATGATAGAGTTAGAAGAGAACACTCTAGCTTAATGCCTGGTAGATCTTATTTGGACAAAATTAATACCTAAAGAATTATAATTGAACAATCTCTGGAGTTCCAACATCCTGATAAGACAACATTGTTGATTATTAGTATAACCTTGGTAGTATAAACAGAAAAATTATCTGAAGTATTGTAAAAGAATATGGAATATCAGAAAAATTAAAAATTATTATGAAGAGGCTTTATGAAAGTTTTGATTGTCAATTTCCAGCTAAAATTGGGTTCCTCACAGGCTTACTTATAGTGAGTGGCAATCCCGAGGTGCCCTAGTTGGTAGATCATCTAGTTTTAGGTTTAAAACCCTCCCTTTCATCTTTTCCATCAGATCTCTCTTGACAAAATCTTGTTCTTTCGATCCTGATGCTATTAGAGTATTCTAGGACAAGGATTATTTATTATATGCTCTTTTTATTTATTTTTAAGGTGATGATGATCGTGACATTTTTGCCTTTAAACAGCAAGGAAAAACATTAAAATTGGACTGTAAATACTCTCCCTACTTATCTCCACATTGGTGATTTCCCTATGTTCCTCAGAAGATTGACAAAACAATTTTTTGTGATTTATTTGGTTATCAGTTACAGTAGAACCCCTCTTAACCGGTCTAGTCGGGACTGACACCAGGGCCGGTTGCCCGTTTGGCCGGTTAATCAGAGGTTCCCGTGAAAAATCGGTTTTTGTTGAAAGAAAGCTTATTTAATCAGGTAGCGCTAAGAATTATGCAATTTTATTATTTTAATAAATTATTAAACACTGTTTGATATCGCCGCCACTTTGGTGTTTCAATTACAATTTATTTTCGGAAACTCTCATCCAACCAGTACACTACAATATAGGCCGGTTAATCCGAGGACCGGTTAATCCGAGGCCGGTTAACAGAGGTTCTGTGAGTTAGTATCAGGCAAAAACATATACAGTAGTATATGTTTTTGCCTGATACTAAAATTCTTAAAATTTGTAGTTTACCAAGTATTATTTACCGTTATTTTATCTTGCTTAGCAACATAAGCAACTGTTCTTGTTTGAATTAATTCGGCTTCCAATTTGGATATTTGAGTTTGCATTGAAGATTTCATAGCTTCAAAAGTACCCTTGGATCTAGAAATTTGTCTAGCTGATTCTTCACGTAGTGTTTCCATTTGAGCTTGTAGTAACTTTGTTTCATGTGTTTTTTCTTCAAGTTGACGTTCATTTTCATTTGCAGCTTCTTCTATCCTGTTCAATACAGCCCTGAATCACAACAACACACATTATTATTGTTTAAAATATTAAAAAGTAACATAACTAAGCATACACTTGTAATAAATTGTCTAGTATTAAATTCATTTTAATTAAATTTTTATACTATCAACTGAGATTGAAATTATATAGGAACAATTTCTTTTTTATAAGAAACATTTGTCCTATTGACAATAAAATTAAAATGAAGTTAACTACTGGAAGTTGTTTTAAAATATCAAAGATGTTGTGAAGTTTAGAATTTAACAAAGATCTGATTTTAGAACAAAAAGGTTTTGTGTTTGATTTCTCTTAGAAATTACTGAACTCTTTCTTCACAAAACCTAACCTACCAATTTTTCTTATCATTAATTCAGTTGGGTTTGTTAATGTAAAATCTTATTATCTATTTCAAGATGATGCCATTTAATTGTTGGTTAAAGTCCATAATTAAAACAAAGGAATGCACAAGCGAATTAAATTTTCTTATACTAATAATAAAATTCAGAAAATAATTGGTAAATATTATGTTTTCCTTTTTATTATAGTAGCACTCCTAATATTCATTCTGTGTGAAAACAGAATGCATAACTAATCTATGACTATATATTGACAAAATGTTATATATTTTATTTTTTTTACAAATCCACCTCGATTTTTTAAAACTTTAATTCATTTTCTTGAAAGGGAGAATGATATGAAATAAAGCAAGTCTGTTTTTGATATTTCTTATTATGAAATTGTTTACACAAAATAAAAACTTTAATAATTGTATACAAAGGTTTTGTTTGGAAGCTGTAATACCAAAAAAGGTTAATTTGAGTAAAAATTTATTATAATAGAAATCGTATTGAATAGAGGGTAATGGAATGTAAGTCAAAAACATGACTTATGGCTCTCAAGTTTAAAATAAAGTAAATTCATAATAGAATAGATTTCCAAAAAACAAATAAATAATAATGTATAGATTTTAAGGAAATTTAATTATAAGAAATTTAATAAATTGTGTGTGATTAAAATGATGAGAATGGACAAATTATGAATTGCGTAGTATTTGAATAAAGGACTAAATGAAATGTAGACGAGACAAATATCGCTTACGCGGTGAGAATTGGAATATAGCCGATACCGGATATAGAAAATTCATCATGCGTTTTTCCCCAGTCTAGTAAGGAGCTTAGTGGAGTAAGGTTGTGTGAAAAGTAGAGTCTTAGTTTGGGACCTGAGAAGGTCAGACCTATAATAATTTGTATAAAGGGATTTAATAAAAATGTAAAGTGTTAAATTCCCAGTCTTAAGGAAGCAGTTAGTGGAGTAAGATGTGTTTTTGGACAGAAAAAATGTAGTGTGTAGTTTATTCGATTTAGAAGTTTAAAGATAATAACTTGTACTGAGCTAATCTAAATGCAGTGTAATTTGAACAGCCAAAGTGTTTCCTATAAAATAGCGTGTTGCAAAATAAGACAATAGACTGACGCGCGCGCAATATTATAATGGTCGAATGATGAACAGTTTTAAAGTGTAGAAAATGAACTAATTACGCTGAAAGACATTCGTAAAATAAAAATGCAAAGTGTGGTTGGAGCAAATTCAATCAACCTAGTTCTACGCGGACTGCACAAATGACTTATCTTCAATGCCACGTTTTACACATCATTACGGGACAAAGGGATCGGCGTCAATGGACTGGTAAAAAATGTGTTATTCAACACA
Source organism: Aphrophora alni (assembly GCA_963513935.1). NCBI lineage: Eukaryota > Metazoa > Arthropoda > Insecta > Hemiptera > Aphrophoridae > Aphrophora > Aphrophora alni. The sequence goes on along the minus strand of OY740766.1, from coordinate 124,817,172 downwards.
AAGAACTTAATTTGTATATTATGTGAAATTTATAATGTTTAATGTTGTAAAATGTTATAACATACAGGAAGTTTGTTATATATAATTTATTTATTTACTTTTAAATTATTTTGTTTTAATTATTTTGAAAAACTAGGATGGTTGAATTAAATTAATTCCACAAAACAATTTTCTACTTTTTAACCATCTTCTGGATTTATTTTCAGATAATTATTTAAATAACAAGAATCAATTCAATTAATTATTCATTTCAATCTTAAGACTACTTCATTCTCTCACACTTTCATTCTTTAAAACTAATTTATGCTAATACACAATATTTAATGGATGACAATTTTAAAATCTTAATTTATTACTCAATTTACATAAAAAACTCTACGAATGTCTCTACAGATCTTGTCTTAATGTTCTTATTAATTTTATATCAAAAATCTATTACAAAAACAATTTTCTTTAATTTAATTATATTATTTTCAAATTACTTTTATTTTGCCGGCTAGCTCAATTACTTTTCTTTAATTTAAATTATAAAAAACTTGACTCTTATCTCGGGCATGGGAACTTTTATGACTCATCAAAGTGAAATACTAGATTCTAATGATTATTAATTATAAATTTTGGTACTTATCAAACAGTTACTCCTCGTCCCCTATTTTGGCACTTGTACACAACACAATCACTAACGACGCACTAAACACAAGTATCCTTATCCTGGGAGGTCGGATGCTGCAATTCCTGGTTCATTGACGGATGGTGAATCTCTGGTGTTACGTCCGCTAAACTCTGTTTGGTCTCCTTACTCGTTCTCAAACTAACTATTGATTTCGACGCGATGTTTCTCTCCTCTTCCTTTATAACTTTAATACTCTTTGACTCTAATTATGATTACTAAAAAAATACAAAAAAAACTACTAAATTTTGTGGCGACTCTGCCTTTAAGTTACTCGACGACTTTGAATTAAACCCTCAGGTTCTCAGTTTAACTCTTAACACCTCCTTACTCTCATACTCTGATTCCCAGCTGTAAACCAAGACCTACACGCTCTCAACCCCAGTTTTAGACTGACGCTTCTTCCCGTTAGATTTAACCTCTCCAGATTTCCAAGTTCAGCGTCTTACTCGCTTATTGGTCAAAATCTCATTTTTTGAAACTCAGGTCTCTTCTGATTGGACATCTAAACTTTCTAAAATCGTTACTTTTTTTTATGTGCGTTGACTTCGCCCTCGGAGATACCGTTAGGTATTTACTTTCTCATTTTTTCTTGGTTCCCAGTTTATGACACGCAGCTGCCTTGAGTAGCAAAACTCCGTTATGTTTGTGCCTTTTTTTATTTATGTCGGCGAACCTTCTTCCCTCAAAGAAAACAGAATGTTTTCTTTTCCTTGTCCTTGTCACGTTCGTCAATTAGTACCGTTATCTTCCAAACTTAACTTTGCAGCTGCTATGTCGGTATTGTTTGCTTGTTAACATGTGTTTTGTCTAAATTTTACTCATTCTTACAATTATTTATTAATATTAACTTTTTTTATCGATTATTATTATTTTAATATTTGATACTAGGCATAATTAATTATTTATCCATTGTGATCGTTTGAGATCGTTATAATGTATAATTTGATACTTTAATAATCACGTTTTCTAAAATGAATAAATAATAGATGTCTATTGACATATTCTTTTTAAAAGTAAAATAAATTCAATACTAAGTAACAGATATTTCAATCTGTTTTATTTCTTAAATATTTTTTCTAGTTGCAACATAAAGTTAAATTCAAGTTTTCTAAAAACAGTCCTTCTTCTAAGGTAATAAAAAGTTAATTAGAATAGGATGTTAGTCTTAGTTGATTTATTTGATATTTTTGTGATAATAAATGTCATGTACAAATTTCACTTTAATAAATTCATGTTAAAATTTCAGTTCAAGCGTTACTCATTCTCAACCAGAAATCACTGTAAGTACACTGAAAAAGAATTCACACCCTGAGATAAAAATAATTAAATTCATAAATTCAATTAAACTTTTAAATTCAATTTCTAAATTGGTAAGTGAAAACTACCTGGCGCCATTAGCTGAGCAAACTTTTAATAGAAACTTTAATAAAAATAACTTAAGTAATAATTTCTTTGAAAATAACCATCAGTTATTTTTCAATTATTACTATTATCGCCCAACTTCTGGGGCTGTTAATGTTTAAAGTAGTTTTCCCCTCAATTTTTATATTATTACAAAGCTTTCTTATATTTATTATGGAGAAAGCAAAACAGAGTTGTCTTCAAGATTATATATATTATTTATTTTCTGACAAATGTAGTCTGTATTTGTATTTTACCTTTTATGTGGCTACATGTTTCACTGCCATAGGCAGCATCATCAGGCCAGCTATCTATGTTCACTCAAACACTTATATATACACAACACTTATTGTAACACATATTTTCATACATTTTTCGTACACGTCACATAAATAAATAAATTTGTTCAAAATTGCTACACTTGAGAGGTACCTCATTCTGGTGTATTTCCTCTAAGACTGATTTGGAAAGATAAAGCGTCAGATTTTTCATTTAAAAAATTTTCTGGATTGCTTTTGTGGTGTTTATAAATCTCATATTCTTCGATGACGTTCATGGTGTGACCTTTATTTATTTTATGTATCACTGACATATTATCCTGTATGCTGGTGTAAGAATGTATGTTATCAATTAAATGGTCTGTGAATGCTGAGTTTGTAATTCTATTGTTTAATAGAACTTATTGAAAAATTGAATTTTGCTTCCAATTGCCTTTATGATCTAATATTTTGCCAACAACATAAAATCAAGGAGACATAAGAAAATCTAGAAGGGCACAAGGTACAATCTGATAAGCATTGAACAGAGCTGCACCTTTATCTTTCCAAATCAGTCTTAGAGGAAATACACCAGAATGAGGTACCTCTCAAGTGTAGCAATTTTGAACAAATTTATTTATTTATGTGACGTGTACGAAAAATGTATGAAAATATGTGTTACAATAAGTGTTGTGTATATATAAGTGTTTGAGTGAACATAGATAGCTGGCCTGATGATGCTGCCTGTGGCAGTGAAACATGTAGCCACATAAAAGGTAAAATACAAATGCAGACTACATTTGACAGAAAATAAATAATATATATAAAATATATGTAGTTCTAAGGCTATCAACAATGAATATCAAGATTATAGTTTCAAAGCCTACAAACCTAAAATTTAAACTTGAATTTTATAGTGCAGCTAAACAAACATGTATTAGAAGTGATTTAGATTGGTGAAAGCGTATAAAATTATCATGTCAGTCAGTTGGTTGTGTTCTATTTGTGTATTTTATATAATTATGTACCATACAAAACCACCAATTTACTCTTAAATAACAAATGCAATCGAATCATTCTTTTCTCTGAGTTTTATTTATTTATTTTTTGTTCTGCAGTCACATAATGCAATACAATTAAAAAATAGGCAATTATTTTAAATTAAGAAATTAGTTTATTTTATATACTTTTATATACTTACATTAGTTTTTCGTTTTCTAAGTCAAGTTTTTCAGCCTTCTTCTCTGCAATTTTGAGCTTTTCTTCAAGTGCAGCTATCTTGTCTTCATTATTTTTATGTTTAGTTTTATCCAGCGCTTCTTTCAGTTTGTCAATCTGTAAGATAAAATTAATAACCTTATTGAACGTAAACACATTAAAGTTGAACGAATTTTAGGTGAAAAATAACTCTTACCAATACTCTTATTTATTTCATACATTTAATTTTATCTAAAGTCCAAAAGAAATTAACATTCCATGGATTTGTTGCCTGGTATCAATGTAAAAGTTTTAGCTTTCATCGGCATTGTTCTTCTATTATAGGGATGAGGATTTTTTTAACACAACCATTATGCACCATTTGAACTGTAGTTAAATGACTGCATGACTAAATACTGGTTGTAATACAAGGAGGATAGGTATTGTACCCTACACTGATTTTATCTAACAGAATAGTAAAGAACGCCAATTATTAAACATGGCATTTTCAAACACCCCAAATTTCAAAGATAAATTCATGTGGTAAAAATGACTGTGTGGTTCAATGATTGTGTGATTCAATAAATGAATGTATGTGTGAGAACACCTGGGCCCAACAAAAACTGAATATATATCCCTCTTAAAAGTTTACTACCTGTAGCCAAGTGTAAATGTACCTTTAATGATAATTTATTGTTGTTTCTGTGAGAAATTAAAAAGAAATTTAAACTGGGTCTTGTAGAAACTAAATAAAACAATAGATAATTAATACAAAGATAGTTTTTTATGTAAGGTCTGGTTTCAAATAAAAAACAAAATTGGGAAATATTAAAAAAAAATACTACGAATGAAAACTACATTAATTTATTTAGTGTTCGTCATATTTGCCTTAAAATTCAACACATTTTTTATAGTATTTTACTAGCTTTTTCATTCCCTCTTCCAAAAATTCTGCCACCTACATTTAAACCCGTCATTTACACTTTTTTTTTCAATTCATCGTCATTTTCAAAATTTTATGATGTAAGACAGAGTTTAAGGTGAAAAAAAAGAAAATAATTATTAGTACCTAGATCAGGACTATAGGGTGGTTAATTAAAAATTTCCCAATAAAATTGTTTTAATTCACTCCCTGTGCAATTTTCCGTGTGGCAGAGCACAGTCATGCAAAAACAAAATTCTGCGAGACAGTATCTCAGATAATTTTGTTTTGTATAGCTCTTCTAAGAGTTCTTAACATTTCACAATACAAATTGACTGACATCTCAATTTGAAAAACAAAACACTCCTTTTGTCCCAAAAAACAGTAGTCAAAATGTTTTTACCGAACGTTCTTATTTAAAGTTCTGTCTCGGGGATGACTAATGCCACCATTACACCGACTGCTGCTTTATCTCAATGTCTGAATATGAAATTCAGGTTTCATCTCCCTTAACATTGTGATCAAAGAGTGCATCACCTTTATTTTGGTAATGATGCAAAAATCCATGCGTTGCAGCAAAATGTATCACTTTAATTGTGTGTGAGTTGGTTAACAGCTTTGGTACCCATCTAGCAGACAACATTCTGTAGACAAATTTTCCAGTCAAAACTTATAAATCGCAAAACATGAAAGATTAGGAAACATCAAAAACAATTGTGACACAATAGAGGTATGTATTATACAAATTTTTTGGCAATATTTTCAATCACATCATTCGTGATTAATGATGGCCTACAGCTACATACGTCCTTGCAAATGTTCATTCACTCTTCTCAAAATAAACAGAATCACTGTCTTACTTTTTTTCAATACTCATAATTGGCCCATGACTGCCACAAATTTGATAATGTATATCAGCAAACAAAAGTTTTTTTACCATAAAAAATAAGATTAATGCTTGTACTTCACACTTGGCGGAATAAATATTTGTAGCGCTCATTATAAAAGAATGAATATGAACAACTAATTCAAAATGACTAAATTAGCATAGTTTAATTGTGTAGAGTATATAGGCGGCATATACAAATAGAACTTTACTTAAACAACATGTCTCATCTTTTATGTAGATAATATTCATATTATAAGAATGTGTAAATTATAGGGGAATTTCAGTAAATATTATGTGAGTAGATTGTAAGGTAAAGAGTAATTAGAAAGTTAAATGAACTGGTATATAAAGAAAATAATAAGGTGGAACGAAGAAGGTAAACTTATTCAGATAATGTTATTTGTCATAAGCAGTTAAATTCATACAAAACATATAACCAAATAATAAATTCACCTGATGTTTATAGACCTTCACAGAGCTTACTACATAGTACCAGTTATCAATCTGTGAAAAGTTCTTCAAGAAATGAACATTGATAAAAGCCCTGAAAATTATGTATGATGGGTCTTAGTTTCAAATAAAAATGAGAAATAAACTTACCCAAGATTGTATAGTTAATAAGGACCTGTGTCAAGGATTATGTATGTCTCCTATTTTTTTAAAGATAAATATCTCGAGGATTCTTTGTCCTAGTGGAAAAGGAGATGTTTGAAATAGAAATAGATTTTGGTAACATTGTAATAGTGTAGATGTTTAGTTCTTTGATCTTAAATAGAATGGGGATATACATTGATCTTAGATACAATGGGGTGTACGTCTAGACTTGATGAATCAATCGGGAAATGTATTTTGTTTTTTGAATAAATTCACAACAAAGATTAGAAAATAAAATAAAATGAATAATACTAAGTGATCAGAGAAATTTATTGTATATATTTTAATAATTAGAATGATTATGAACTTTATAATAAAAAAAAGTGCAGTGCAAACGTTTTGTACACAAAGACCAAAGACTTGGGATTAACTGCCAAGTGGAAAAATATTTAGTCTGGATAGAACTTTCAATGCGAGAGGACGTTGCTCGGATAGACATGTCCAGTTCGGACGAAATAAAAGTACTGAGAAAAAGTGTTTTCTTTAGTAAATATGAACTGTTTAAAATATAATGTTATGAACTGTTAAGATTCAGTTACGTTTGAGTTAAAAAACGAACATTTAAAAGTGAAAAGTATTCAATCTAGAAATATTGTATAATTGGCAAAGGTGTGACGTAACCAGGAAAACATGTATGAAAAAACTAAGTTTTGTGTTGTTTAATGTAAAGCAAAGCAATTTGAATATTTAACTTGTACTTATAATAATATTAACAATTGATGTGTTCTCACAAGAGAAAACGTGAACTTGAAAAGATTAACTTTAAAAAACAATAGAAATGATTGTGGTGAAACGATGGCCATGCATCTGCAACGAGGAAAAGTTGTGTTTTTTAAATAAAAAAAAGTTTATTTCAAACAAATACATGTGTCTGGTAAAGCACGTATAAACAATTATTTATGTAAAATAAAATGTAATTGTTTAATGACTTATAACTTTGTTGTATCTTTTAATTTTGTTTGATGTCTCATTATAAAAGACATGATATGTTATCTTAAATATAATGTTAAAATCTTAAAACTTATAATAGATTTTTCTTCTTAAAAAATGTTTAGTTGAATATTTTTAAATATGAAATCATAAATAGATGATATTATAATAAAATTTAAAACTATATTAATTTTTCAAAACATGATTAAATTCAATTTCAATAGCTAGGTTGCAACCAAAATTTAAATTTAACAAAATTAACCCTTTCCACGCGGCAAACGAGTATAGCCGCAGTGGTAGACTTTGATCCAAACGCGTATGATGATTAAAGTTGCAAAAATAGATTTTAGCCTATGGTTCGTTAATTAGTTCACCAAAGTTCCTGTAGAATGCAGAGGCATGTCCGCTGTCTATTAAGGAACAGAAAAACGTTTTGTTGAAAGTTCTACGCCTCGAGGCAGTGGAGGGGGATGCTATTTTGTCTGGAATTGCCCGACAGCGCACGCATTCTATAGCTTCTACAGAGCAGATAACGTCTATACTCGCAGTCTCATTAGTCTGATAAGCGACGACCTCCGTGTTTGCATTTGAGCATTGTTTTGAAGAAGTATTGTTTTTTGTTTTTTTAAACATTACCTTGTATTTTTTATATATTATTTCACAATATAACTGTTCCAATTTACAAAAATTAATTAAAATCTAAATTTTTTTGCAATTTTTTACTATTTTGTTGTATGTAATAAAAATTGTTAAATGTAGCCGAAAACCAATGATGACATTTTTTTAAAAATTAACCTTTCACATACAAAACGAAAACAAAAAATAACTTTGAAAAAAAAAAAAACAAAAAAAAACATTTTTATTTTTTTTTGGTTATTTCAGCGTTGAGGTGAAATAAGGCAAATTTTATTCAGCGTGCGAAGGGTTAATAAAATTAAATTCTTTAAAAAAAAAGAAGATTTTTTAAATAAAATATATATAGAATGTTTTAACATTTAATAATTGTTTACAGGTATTTTGTTTCATATATATGTTCTCTTGCTATAATATGTTGTTTAAATAAAATTTCAGAATAAAAAGACTTCTGTATTTTTATCCAATATTCTATTTAGTACACATTTTCTAAAGAATTCATGACCCATGAGAAATTAGTATTCACTTTTAGAGTTATAAATTAAAATTAAAATTTTTTTATATTTTTGTAATCAAAGTATTACAAATGGCGCCCAACTCTACTGAATAAACAGATTGTAAAACAGTTACCCTCATTTTTTCTATTGTCACAACAAGTTTGTATATCCTCCAGTTTGCCAAAAACCAAATTCTTGTCATGAATGACAAAGATGACTTGCAGTATATGTTCTGGAAACTACATGAATTGGAAACTGGATACAAAAAAGAAGAGATTCTTAAATATCGGAATCAACTTATTGAATGTAAGTTTATAGGGTAAGGAAATCAAAGGCTGTGATGAATAGAAATATTTAGAAGTAATCTTTGACTCAACTAATACTAATGATAGCATGATTAGGCAAAAGTTGTAGCAAGCTAAAGAAACATTGCCTCAAAGTAACTTTGTGATGTTGGGATATAGGTAAATAAATTAAATATAAATATATATGATGCTCTTAAGGAAAGTAGCATATAGATTGGTCAAATACCTGATATCAAGGAACAGACAAAAGGAAATTGAAAGAGTAAAAATTGATGTTTTAAGTCAATTTTTGAGGATTTCTCAAAGATAACTTTGACAACATGGTTGAAGAAAGTGGAGGTGTTTCTATAAATGTCAGTGTCTGAGAGATCGAAATCACTGAGAGCAAATTGAGTTGACCCTATATTTAAATATGAAGAGCTAAAATCCAGAAAGGATGTCAAAATTTATTTTAAAATTACCTTATTTAAGAACAATAATTATTAAGCAGGTTTTCCTGCAACAGAACATTACTTAAGTATAATTTTAAATTACCTCTTTTTTACTACTTTGAAGATCTTGAGAGAGATCATTAAGATTGTTCAAAGCAATTGCATGCATCTGTTGAGTTTCCCTTAATTTTTGCTGAGCTTCTTTAAGCATGTACTTATTGGTTTTCAAGTCTTCTTCCGTTTCTTGTAATTGTTGCTGTTAGAAAAATAACTAAATGATTAAAATACTATATTTTTATAAAGTTATAATAAATTAGTCAAATGATTAGTAAATTGTACTACACTAGAAAAATATTAAAATTAAGAAACAGTAAAGGAATTATTCATTATTTTTCATAAGAAACATCCAAACATCTTGATGGTAAAATATAATGTGTCGGATATAATTATGTCATTAGTTTCTTACTGGCTATATACTTATTAGTTATTAGAAAATGTGAATGACAATTATAGATTATGTAGTTTAATGCAATGATTTTTATCAATTTTGCTATTGTCATGTAGGACTTTTCAAAATGACTATTGTTGACAATTTTTATCAATTTGTATAGTTAATCATTCTTTTGGCTCCAACAAATAGGAAAATTAGTCTTTTTATTGCAAAAAAAAATACGGTATATAAGGTCTTAATTATTTTTAGATTTTACTGTCAGATTTTTTAACACATAAACAATATTATTTAAAACATACATTATACGAACATTTAACATTTAAATATGAAAGTTCTTTAAATATAAAGTATATCAATTCAAAAAATGTATTTAAAAAACATTTGTGGTTTTTACCCATATTTCTACCCCCCAAAAATGTTTATTAATAATAATTTTGTAAAATTTATCAATGAACCTTTTATCCCTCCAGAATACATTGAAGGGTTATGTTACATAATGAAAATTTTCTTGAATAGATAAATTTCTCTTTTTGTAATAAATCTCTACGATGATCCATTGATACACACAAATAATTAATGAAATTGAGATTCTATTTCTGAAATATTCCTATTTTATTTTAACTAATGAATATATTTGCTAATATCTACAATTTGGACACATTTGTCTTTTCTTAAAGTGAACCAACACGTTAATGAAAATCTGAGATGAAAAAATTACATCAATTTTTAAATTCACCAAAATTTTCAATTCTAATCCTTTTGTCTGAGGGATCTTTTTAATTTTTTAAATTGTTATATTTAAATTTTTCCAAAATAATCCTACTTGTATAAATAAATAAATATATATTAATGTATTAATAGTTAACATTAGTACTTTATGCCCAAAAGTACTTTAAGGTTAACATTAGTACTTTAAATAACAAATGGAAAAATGCAAAACTTGTCAAACTTGCATTACCTTTACTGATTTACTTATTTGAACTACGGCAAGATAAGCAAGTGGTCTACCAACTGAACTATGTTGCTCCCCAAATATATATATATAAATGGATAGAGCATACAGAGATATTTAAATTGAGAAGAAAAGGGTTAAATCTGATCAATCCACAATATGATACTATGTATGAACTATTGGTGAAGCAGCAACTTAATATATAAACTTGAATAAAGCAAGTTACTAGAAAAATATCAAATTAGATGGTTAACAATCATAACTTTAAAAAGTTCGGATAAATTTATGCTTATAATTAATACTTTAATATGATTACCCTTGTCCTTTGGATATCTGCCGCTACTTTTTCTTCATGTTCTTGATACTTTCTATCCATATCTCTTTTTTGCTCTTCTAAAGTAGTTAAGGTGTGAAGATACTAAAACAAAGTTGTTGAGAAAACATGAAATTTTAACAAATTAGTGTTTAAATAATACAAATAATGAATTTTAGATTTTAAGAATTTTTTTTCACCACTGAAATTTGAAGCACAACAAAATTATCTAAAGACAGAAGTGTAATTTAAGAATTACAGGTATAGTTTTTGTTTGCTCATTATTTACAATGGGCTAGTCATTAAAACCTGATATTAAAAAAAAAAAAAAAAAAAAATCTTCTCTTCATTTAATCAGATACAATGTTTCTATTATGTTATTGTAATTTTCAATATTGAAAGTGGTTTATGAGTGGCAATAGAGATAAGACTTTTGAGGGAATAGAAAATGTTACAAGAGTTACAAGAAGGGATAGAATAAGGAATGAAGACCTAAAAAACAGGCTCAAGGTTGAATTAGTGATAGAAAAGAAGGAAATGTTTGTAATTGTTCAGGCAAGTAATGAGGATGGAATAAATCAAATCCTTAGAATAGCACTAGAAAAGGGAAGAAGACATATAGGAAGGACCCAAACAAGGTAGAGGGTTCAAATGCAGTAAAAGGATATGTAAGTCGAGGGAGTAGACTGGAGACTGTTGAAGGAGGAGCAGGAGTGAAGAGATGGATATGATATGGAACAGGTTGTGTCAGATGACCCACCAATGTGGAAACTTCAAAATATGATGATGATTGCTATTGTAATTGACAGTAAAGAATATTAGCGTGAATATGTTGAAAGGAGAGATTTAATTTATTTTTCCAATTTTGACCCTGCCAGTTTCAAAATATATTCATTAGTTTGAGATATATTTCTAAAATACAGATATTGTCCTTTAATATAATAATCTATCTGAATGAAACAAATTAAACTATTTAGGAATGTACATATATTAAAATTCTTGATATTTTTCCTCTATGAGGACCAAAATATAAAATTTCATGCCAAATTTTAAGTTTCTACAATGTTTTAAAATAATTTAGCTATAATTTATAACAAACAGAGAGCTTATGAATACATAACAGTCTTAACAACTGTTCCGTCATGTTAAAAACATAAAATGTAAGTAGGAAAATGTTTTTTAATTGTTAGGAAAATGAAAACAAGTAGTACTTGAAATAAGCAATATAGAGTTCTAGTTATGTTCTGCAAATTAAAAGTAATGTTTAACTGATTGAAGAAATCAACTTAAAATTTGAAAAATTTAAAATTTATGTGGCTGTGAAGAAAAGCAGAATAAATAATTCACTTCCGAGTAGATTGGGATTTAAACAGGTATTGGAATGATAAATAGTTATTTCTACTACAAATATAACATTAAAAATACAGATTGAGTAACATAATTATAAAATCTTAAATGAAATAAATTGATATAAATATGTTACATGAATATTGTTTTTGTTGCTGGTAGAACTGGGCTCCTAAGTATTGGAATGATAAATAGTTATTTCTACTACAAATATAACATTAAAAATACAGATTGAGAAACAAAATTATAAAATCTTAAATGAAATAAATTGATATAAATATGTTACATGAATATTGTTTTTTGTTGCTGGTAGAACTGGGCTCCTAAGTATGGGAAAGATAAATAGTTATTTCTACTACAAATATAACATTAAAAATACAGATTGAGAAACAAAATTATAAAATCTTAAATGAAATAAATTGATATAAATATGTTACATGAATATTGTTTTTTGTTGCTGGTAGAACTGGGCTCCTAAGTATGGGAAAGATAAATAGTTATTTCTACTACAAATATAACATTAAAAATACAGATTGAGAAACAAAATTATAAAATCTTAAATGAAATAAATTGATATAAATATGTTACATGAATATTGTTTTTTGTTGCTGGTAGAACTGGGCTCCTAAGTATGGGAAAGATAAATAGTTATTTCTACTACAAATATAACATTAAAAATACAGATTGAGAAACAAAATTATAAAATCTTAAATGAAATAAATTGATATAAATATGTTACATGAATATTGTTTTTTGTTGCTGGTAGAACTGGGCTCCTAAGTATGGGAAAGATAAATAGTTATTTCTACTACAAATATAACATTAAAAATACAGATTGAGAAACAAAATTATAAAATCTTAAATGAAATAAATTGATATAAATATGTTACATGAATATTGTTTTTTGTTGCTGGTAGAACTGGGCTCCTAAGTATGGGAAAGATAAATAGTTATTTCTACTACAAATATAACATTAAAAATACAGATTGAGAAACAAAATTATAAAATCTTAAATGAAATAAATTGATATAAATATGTTACATGAATATTGTTTTTTGTTGCTGGTAGAACTGGGCTCCTAAGTATGGGAAAGATAAATAGTTATTTCTACTACAAATATAACATTAAAAATACAGATTGAGAAACATAATTATAAAATCTTAAATGAAATAAATTGATATAAATATGTTACATGAATATTGTTTTTTGTTGCTGGTAGAATTGGGCTCCTAAGTAGAGTTGTGTTTACTTTTAGGCTCAACAACAATCAACACTCTTACAAAGAGGCATGAAAATAAAAATTTTAAATTTTTATATAGAAATTATTTGAAATTTAAACACACATTTGTATTATATTCTACTTAATAACTTAAAACTTCAGTTTACCTTTCTTCTGTACTCTTCAAGTTGTTTTGATACATCTTCAAATAATGCCCTTGATTCCTCCAGTTCATCCTGACCTGTAATGTACATTTGTTTTGCCAAATTAGCGTCTTGTTCCATGTCTTCATATTGTTCTTTGAATTGAAGTAGCTAATGAAGACAAATTTAGGTTAATAAATAGGACAATAATTATTGATTAAAATCAAAATTTTTTTAGTCAAAATTTATATACATTTATTTTATAAAGTTTTTATTTGGCTTATACCAGATATTTGTTTTGCCTTTATTTAAAATTTGTTTTATACGTAAATATAACATTACACATGTAGCTTATAGGACATATTATGAGACTAAGTGCTAAGTTTTCTTCCACTGGTATTTGGTTGGAAACTAAGAGCTCTACAAGGTTGAAAATAAACTTAAATTCCTCGTCTTGGCAATTTCCTTCATTTGAAACTAAAACATGCATTTCATGAATTTATTAATAATAAAAATTAGTTAAAATTAGTTAAAGTTTGCTAAATGAAGATTTGGTGTTTGCAGTTGAAAAGAAGATTTAAAGAGAACAGGTGATTTACCATTTTGTCATTTTTCATGCATTATCCGCAAATTTAATGTTCTCTTCATGAAATTGCGTCCAAGATACAACAGTATTAAAAAATTTGTGCACTCCGGGAACAGAAGATAACAAAATAAAAAGGCAAAGCAATGCATTGGCCTTTCAAGCAAGATAAAATGAGCTATGTGTCAACTTCTAGTGCCGTATAGTCAGCAGGATGAATGCAACTTCTGAATCAAACAACATTCCAAGGAATGGAGGTACAAAGATAAAATTCAAGTAGAAATTTCATATGCACTCAGAAAATCATACTTAGAGTAATTTGGAACATTCATAAAATGTTTTCCTTCTGGTCTTCTTGCTTCAATGCTCCGAAATAAAATGCAGGTGTCTATTACACACTTAATAAGTAGTGTTATGCAATCTAGAATAAGCAATGTGGAATGCCTCCCCAGGTTGTTGTCGTGATTGCAACACTTTCACACAACTTTTGGATGGGACCAATTTGATCATTTCTCCTTACAGTCCAGACTTTACACCAAGTGATTTCCAAGAGTTCCAACACCTAAAACTGTTTCTTACTGCCATAGGTGTTTACATCATAAACGGGATCTTTCTATAATGAAATACTACAATACCTGATACCCCACTATGACAAGTAAATTAACACTGGCAGAAACTATGTCGAAAAGTAGTATAATGTGTGTATTCGTAGATCAAATAGCAATAAAAATTGTTTGAAAGTATATTCTTATTTTTTTCCAATAACTACCCTAAGGGGCTCACTATGGAGAGTATTGGCATGGCAATTCAGGTGGATCCTAACTCGATCTAGACCTTTATTCATATAGTCTTGGATTAGATCTCTTTCTTTCATCTTTTCTCTTTTGACTCTGACACTATTAGGGTATTGAAGGCAAAGAGTCTTTATTTTATGTTCTTCTCTTCCTATTTTTGTAATGATGACCAAAAAGTTTTTATAAGTCCACTGAAACTTTCTGGATATCACTTGTGGAAATTATTTTATGAAGTATTCAGGAATAGCCAACACTAATTACCCATTAGAAATCACCAAAAATTCATATACAGTACTTTAATAAATGAATGAATAAGTAAAAGATTTATTTCAATAAAATCTATTAGTATGCATGTTAATTTGTAAATGGTTTTAAATTTGGATTTATACAAACCTTAATCTTCTCAGATTCCAATTTATTAATATTCTGTAAAGCATTTTGCAATAAGTTTTCTGTTTCTCTCTGTGATTCTTTTGCATTTTCTACTTCTTTTCTTGTTCTGTCCAATTCTACTTTTAGAATAGCCATCTCTGTAACTTTCTTATTAAAGTCTTTATTCAATTTTCTGCACTGCTCCTCCAAAAGCCTTAGTTTTTTATCTTTTTCTGCTTCTGACTCCGTTTGTGTTTCTTTAACTGGTAACTATTGAAGAAAATAAAGAGAAAGTTATAATTAAATAACAAAACAACAGTTTTCAATTTTGTAAATACAGTGAGCTCACATTAATCCGAACCCACAGTAGCCTGAACATATCTTGATTGTATTTTTATGTGATGTAATAAATTTATGTTTTTGCTGTAAATGTTTTTAAATTGCTTTCGTTTGTTTTTAAATGTTACCTTAACAGCTTGAGCAAACAAATATTCGGATTAATGCAACCTCACTGTATTACTATAATACTAAGGAGGGTACCCTTTCCATAAGTCATAATTCAAAGTCAGATGTATCCTTTACCACACCATCCTCCCATCTCAGTCTTAATGTCTCAATTTAGGAACCTTTGACCACCTATCGACTGAAAACTTAGGTTCTTTATATAGTCATACTCCAGATTATTCCAAATTCGTCAAACACCATGCTCACAAACGCATTCATATATTATATGCAGCATTTTTCTCTACCAGCAGTCCAAAGTTTCTGCAGCAACTCATGTTAAAGTTGACCTATCTTTACAATATGTTACAACAGTAGTATATATATACTACTACATATAAAAACATATGGTAATTTAAATATAGTATAGGATTTGTACAGTCTAAATCTTGGTGCTTCTGTAGACATGGACTTATCACAAACATGAGCATGGATAGGTAAGAAAAGTAGTACCTTATTTTTTTTCTTCATCATTAGATATTCATCTGCTAGTTTGTAACCAAATAAGAAAAGTGTTTACCACTTGCAAATTATAATCCCTAAACCCGGTCTCAGAAAATTGCTTATTTTAAAATCAATTCCAAAGCATTTCATATTAAAATCTGTAAATTTAAAAAAACATGCCAAACTTCTCATAACTAAACATAATTACAGTTATCAAGTAATTGAAAATACCAACATGAAACTGAGATTAAACTCTTTTGTATGCAGTATGGCTCATTAGTTTGAGCCATTAACTTTCATATTTTATCAAAATTTGATGAAAATATCCAAAGGCTGATTTTGAGATATTCAACCTCCTAAATTTGTGCAATATTCAATTACCTCTGTTTTAATCTATATCTACTGAACTAGGATTTTAGTTAAGATGGCAATGAATTATGTTTTCTTTGGTTGCTTGATAAAATCAAATTTTTTTAGTTTGGTTGCTTGATAAAATCAAAATTGTTTACTTTGGTCTTATGTGAAAAATATCCCTTAATTTTGATTTGTTTAAAGAATTAAAAAGGAAAAACAACATTTATAGATATGATCAAAATATTGCTCATTTAGCAAAAATGATTGAAGTGTTTAAGCTACAGCTCACTGAAAAGATAAGACACTAGACATCATTATTAAAAACCACTTTTTTGTAGTTAGGACCCAAAACAGCAATATCCAAAAATGTATAAGTCAATTTTTCTTGTCATCACAATACTTTATAATATGTACTATGTATATGCAAGAAGGTTTAAAACGTATATTTCTGTTAATAACCAACAAGATTATCTTAATAACAATATTAATATCAAAAAAGGATTACTTTGTTTCTTTTTTATACTAACCAAATTGTATACATTGCAATTTTAGATTTTTAACTATGATAATGTATACAACTTATGGAGGGAAATTTAAGAAAAGAATTAATGATTCAAACAGTGAAAAATTGCCATTAAAGATTTCTTGAATTTTGAATGCTCTAAAACTGAATTTAGTGTTAGATCTAACTTTTCACATTTAACATAGCATAAAGTTTTATAATGGGGAAAAATTGAAGTTGAGTTTTTCATATTATTTTTTTATGTTGCAAAATATTTATTTTAAGATTTCCTGAGTCAAAAAATTTTGTTTTTTGCATGATATCTATTTTAAGTCTGGAATTTGATACTGCCCAAATGGATTTACCAATAATGATCAAATTTTGGTTGTGGGTAAATTTTGTCCATATATTAGACTATAACCCAAATTTGGGAGTACTTACCATAAGACTAGCTAAAACACAAAACTATATACTTCTTCAAATTGGGTTTAATGATTTTGATAAAATATTGTGTTTTGGGACACATACAAGGTACACTGATTTTCAATTTCAATAAAATACTGGTCAATAGTTATTGGTCATTCAAAGAAAATGGTTTTACAATATTTAGGTGAGCTTCGTGTGATTCAAGCTCAATAGTGATTCTAGACCACTATTTGTTTGTATTTTGATGGTGATCTTTTACTCCAAGCAATTGTCACTAAAGTTGTTAACAATCATCGTGGGCTCAGGAAATCGCATGGCTCGAGGGTGAATCAGTCGTTAACAAACATTTGAATGGAAATAGGTGACATCATAGCTCGATGAACAGGATGAGATCCTTGTGGAGGAACTTGCTTATCTTCTCCCATTGTACTAGCTCTCATATCCCAAATTCAAGGAGAAATGAGGAAAGAAAATGTCTGGACGGAAGTTACTGACAAAGCAAACCAGGTGAGTTTGTTTCTTGTATATATTTTCTTCCCTGTTTTTTGTTTTTATTTTTGTTAACCCACTGTGAACGGGGCATATAACATCGCAACAAATTTTTAATTCAGTTAAAATTTAAGAAACTTTTCTGAGATTTTTGTCTTTTGCTTCTACTTAATTTACATTAAGCCATTTTCTCACACCACAACCTCCCAGGAACATTTTTGTCTTTTACTTCTACTTAATTTGCACGAAGACATTTTCTTACAACACAACCTCCTTGGGACACTTACACTGCGGACAGGTGAAGAAAATAAGTTGTCTGGTCGAGAATTGGATAGACACAGTCGCTCGGAGCAACATCATTCACACACGTTATCGTGAAGTGATAATTGTTGAATAATGATCATAGAATTAGTACATAATAAATGCACTGAGCAAAACCAACCTTTAGACCTTATATCTCAAAATTGGAATTAATATTATAACCTACATTTATGCTAGAGCACTCAATTAATTTCAGTACATTTTTCTGGAACTCCTAGTATTGCCATAACTTTGGCTAATTCATTTTGGATAAACTCGATTTTCGAAAGCTGTAATTGTTAGAAGTACGTAACAACTTTTGAAAGTGATGTTCTTCCGAAACATGTCATAATCCAATTAACCTGTGTCATGAAACACCAAGATAGAGGGAAAAAATAGTATAAAGCTAATTTTTACCCCATTGACTACTACTATATAGATTAGTGTTTAGCTAAAAGTCCCCACCCCTACCCCTTGCTTCTCCCCATTGCCACCCCCCCCCCAAATTGAGAAACTGCAAGGGTTTTGTAAATCGCGTTTATCTCAATAACTAAACAAAATATCGAATCGCACTTTCTTTCATTCGATTCCTTATGATATTCTCTACAATTAATAATGTATGACTTTTTATCGTATCTTTTACCGTTAAGTAGTTATTTGTAAACTAGTTGTGAAAACGGTATATTTTTAAGTACATAACTTCACTTTTTGTTGTACAACATTTTATACCTACATTTTACAAAGAATTTTTTTTATCCAAAACTTTTAGTACTTTTTAAATGCTATAAAATGATATTTCACAATACATACTTTATGATTATACAACACTAGAATCCTTCGTGGAAGAGCGATGCGCACACGCTTGGAGTTGAGGTGGCGACAAAGCTCCACCCGACCTTGAGACAGAGGGCGCTTGTAGTTGTTCTGTATGACTCATAGCACTAGCTTGCCGTCAACTCCTAACCTAAAAATAGCTGTCAGTTAATGAATAGCTATAGTTGTATTCCCAAAGGAAAAACAATGAAGAAGATAAGAAATAAGATTGATTTCTACAGCTGCAGCTTTACTAAGGTAAGAAATTCAAAACGAATTATACGATGACTCATCTTACCCCAGTGTTGAAGATATTAAATCAGGTGGGAAAGATATTGATCCAGAACTTTTGAAGTTGTTTACCAATGAACTAACAAAGAGAAGGCAAACTTTGGATGAAAGTCAAGATGTCGAAAGGAAAAGAACAACACTAAACCATATGATATTAAAACTTTTTAGACCTCAGTCTTTCCATTCCACTGTTCAGTCTGCTTTTGGTTTATATTTATCTTGAGAGTACGGTTCTAAAAACTTAATTAAAATTTGTTCATCACTAGGTTTTTCGGCTTCGTACTATGAAACAGAAGTTTACTTACAATCACTTTTAAAAGGATGCAAGCCCAAATTCGAGAGAGGAAGTTTTTTTCCAATTTGTGTTTGACAATATTGATATTAACTTAAAAACTCTTAATAGTAAAGATACATTTCACACTCTCAGAGAAATACAGTCTATAACTCCAAAAACATCTGTTTCAAGTTATGTTTGAGTTCAACATGTAAAGTTATGTGATTTTAAGGCTCAATTCAATGTGCCTGTTCAACTGTATGGTAAAAGAGCAAAGAGTGGCTTAAAAACATTAAGAATAGACAATCTCTTGGAAAGTATACCCACCCAAAACATTGTGTCAATTTGAAATCTGTTGTGGTTAAGTAGTTTTGCTTTTTCTCAGTAACACTACCTGGATGTATAAATGCAAAACTGTTACGATGATAGACAAAACTATGAAACATACTGGCTTTGCCTTATGTAAATGTAGATCCAGGAAATCCAACTGCTATTTACTCTGCTCTCATTTAATGCTGCCAAAGAAAGCATATTAGCCAGTCAGCCGTGTATAGTCACATTCGACCAACCGCTTTTTTCCAAAGCTGTTGACATTGTAGTTAGTTCTTCTACAAACAGTAATATATCATGAGTTGTGATCAGAGTAATATCTCAGTATAAGTCAGACTGGACGGCTTTCATCTCCTTACGAATTTCCTTGGTTGTTAGGAAAATTTATGAAAGGAAGTAGAATTGAGGACATGTGGACTACTGTTTTTGGGAAAGCAATTTTGTCAGGGGATGCTTACGCAAGGTCATTACAAGGCTTAGCAAGCGACCAAGGCAGCTTTGATGTTGCTTATATTGAAAGAATGTTCAACTCTTAAAGATATAATTGAGAATGAGTTCAAGGCAATACACAACCAAATAATGGATAAACAGAACACTATTAAAGACACAATTGAAGAGTGTAAGACTAAAGAAATATTGTTAAAGCTGGAAGAAATTTGTAAATATTTTATTTAAAATAGTAGAACATCAAAACTTTGGTTACAAGAGTTCCAATTTGTCAATTCGGTGTTTGATTTTATTCTGGCTGAGATAATTGGTGATTGGCATTTGCACAATAATACAGTTAAAAAAATGACACTATATTTCCATGCCACTGGTCACTTGCCATACGCCAAATCAGCACAAAATATACCTAAAAAAATGATGTCTACACACAAAGAAAGATGAAAAATGAAACCTTAAAAGATTCGTCAGTAAAAGCTTCTTTACAGTTCGGAGGACTGATGGTTTTTTTTCAGACAAGTGGACGGATATGACCATCGAGCAAACATTGATGCGATCATAAAAATCCACAAAATCCACAAAATCCAAAGGTGGCCTCTCTCATGGACGAGGACTGAGCAAAAGGATGTTACCAAAAATTATTACACGTGCTCCTGGATACCTACAAGTAAGTGAGACACTTGAGAAGATCTCTGGATGCTTAACACAGTTCAACGAACAACACACAGAGCTATGATCTAGTAGAAGAGAAACAGACGTCTAAGATATAAATAAATTTCTCAGTTGGCTGCGTATTCATAATCCTTTTTGTCAGACCAACGATTTAATGGCACTGTCTTCTGGACTCTTAGTAACGAATTATGGTGTTAACTGTGATGCAGATAATGTAAGAATTAACTGCTTGAAGGGAATCGATGGTAATAATTTTGCAGATGTGAAATTTAAAAAGGAAAAATAAGGTTAAAATCATAGACTTCATAGTAAGTGGCATAGACTTAAAATCAGAACAAGTTGCAATTAATCCTAATCAGCTGTTTAATAGAGTTATTTGTATGTCTCAAGGAACAAACTACCTTACAAATTATTTCATTTATGAGCTCAGCCCATTCCCTTTATCCCTATTTGAAAACAATAAAATGATAAGAAAGGGGAACTAAATCAAGTATTATGAAAATGTTTGATAAGTGGAATGTAAGCGAATAAATATTTGAAAGTTTGACATCAAAGATGTATGTAGTAGATGGAGGATATCTTTTACATAGGGTTGTTTGGCATAACAAGGAAACATATGTCAACATCACAGAAAATGATGTAAGAATTGTCATCAGTAGATATGGGGAAAAAATGCAATTTAGTGGTTGATGACTACCCAGACTAAGCCACGACGAAGGGACTTGAACACATCTGGAGAAGTAAAAGAACTTCACTCAAACTCAATTTCACCCTAAATATGGAATGTTCTTTAAATCAAAATCAGTTTTTTACCAATCCAAAAAAGAAAAGCCAGTTTATAGGACTGCTAGTTCAGAAGTTTCATAAAGAAAATATTTTCACTTTTGTAGCTGAAGAAGATGCAAATATTGAAATCATAGTAAAAGCAATAAACGTCTCCAAGAGTCACAGTGAAAGGTCAATAGTTGTTGTTGGACAAGACGCTGACTTTTTTATTTTACCAATAGGTCTACCACAGCGTGAAAAACCACAACTATTCTTCCACAAACCCTTTGGATCACCAACATATGATATTAGGACTGTTTTATGAAAAGGGACCGAAAAAATACTCTTAAAACAAGTAGGAGAGAATTTTATTCTGAAATTATATGGATATACTAAGTCTACAAGTTTGAACAAAAGTAGATAATCAATTTACGTGAAAGCTGTTGCAAAAATGTCATTAAAATCCAAATTCAACATGGCATCTCTTCGTTCAACAGTAATGCTGCTGAGCAACACTTATTTCAAACTTACTAACAGATTCAAAAATGGATTTGAAATAAGGATATAGGTGCTACAGATTGGGGTTGGAGTCTAATGAACAACATGTTATACCATGTCCACTCAAAAAAACCACTGGTACCTGAAGAAGTAATAAACTTAATTTCCTGCAACTGCAAAGTATCTTGTAAGAACAACTGCAGCTGCTTTAACACGTTCAGTGCTACCCAGTAGTGTTACAAAACTTTTCCCAGGAGCTGCAATGCTATTTTCCAAAATACATTTAAAATTTGCTTCATTTATGCTAAAATCTTTACTCTATGTTATATATAGTCAAAATATATAAATAAAACTTATGGACGCCCATAGGCGTCCATGCAATTTTTAGTTCTTCTACTGAATGTACACATTTCTATTTTTGAATACCTTGTGTTATAATATACATTAGTAATTTTATCAGGATTTTGGACGAAAATAAAATAATTTATTCTAAAAATCAAATGTTTATATTACACTTTTCAACAACTTTACAAATTATATATAAAAAGGTATATTACCTTATTATTTTCCGTCATACAATCCAACTGATTTTTCAGATTACCGGTTTCGACGGTTATACCGTCATCTTCAGGTCTTTGGACATCCTATTAACATCTTATTTTATAGGTTATCAGCCGTTCTGAGGCGTTGTCTATTTCAACATAAAATATCACAAAATTTAAAAGGTTTGTTTAGAAATAAATGTTTGTTCAAATAAAATATCTGAAGTACATAAAATATCACAAGAATTAATAAAAAAATTTTAAAGTTAAAAATGATTTTATTAATTTGAAACAACGTTATTGTGATCACTCGGAAACACGATACGTGTTGGCCGGTTACTTGAAGCTGACTGATGTGGTTTTAAAGGTCGTGCGGTATGTGTCCCTCCTTCAATCTGATGTCTGTGTTGAACAGTTCATTCGAGCTGAATTTTATTTGGTCGTTTAATATATTGTGACTCTGGTTTTTTGTAGCTGTGTATATCTCAAATTCCTCGAGTGAAGACATTAAACTGCCCTTTCTACAAATGTGTAATATTTCCAGGTTTTGGTCTATGGTATTCCAGGTTTTGGATGTGTATTTATGGTATTGTAATAGCATGCTTACAATAGCATGATCCACCGTCTTATAAATACACCACTAAACCCAGAAAACTACAGGAAAGAACACAATATCATTAAATACATAGCTTCCGCAAACGGTTACAATCCTGAAATTGTCGACAAGTTGATAAAGAAGATGAAACTAAAAAACACATAACCAAAAAACCTTATCAGAGAAAATATGACCAAAAAAACTTATGTATCCATAGAGTATAGTAGAAGACTTGAGTTCAGACTCAGGAAAGAACTCAACAAACATAATATTTGCTTATCATATAGAACATCCAACAACCTTACCAACTTCCTAAGGCCAGAAAACAAATACCCAAGGGACAAAACTTCTCTATCCGGCGTAAATAGGTTGAAATGCACAGACTGTGAAAAGTTCTACATTGGCCAAACTGGACGACCATTAATCACCCGTTTTAAGGAACATCTGCTGCGACAACATTACCGATCATAAGTCGCACTTCGCACAACACCTGATAGATTACAACCATAAATACACATCCATAGACCAAAACCTGGAAATATTACACATTTGTAGAAAGGGCAGTTTAATGTCTTCACTCGAGGAATTTGAGATATACACAGCTACAAAAAACCAGAGTCACAATATATTAAACGACCAAATAAAATTCGGCTCGAATGAACTGTTCAACACAGTCATCAGATTGAAGGAGGGACACATACCGCACGACCTTTAAAACCACATCAGTCAGCTTCAAGTAACCGGCCAACACGTATCGTGTTTCCGAGTGATCACAATAACGTTGTTTCAAATTAATAAAATCAGTTTTAACTTTAAATTTTTTTTATTAATTCTTGTGATATTTTATGTACTTCAGATATTTTATTTGAACAAACATTTATTTCTAAACAAACCTTTTAAATTTTGTGATATTTTATGTTGAAATAGACAACGCCTCAGAATGGCTGATAACCTATAAAATAAGATGTTAATAGGATGTCCAAAGATCTGAAGATGATGGTATAACCGTCAAAACCGGTAATCTGAAAAATCAGTTGGATTGTATGACGGAAAATAATAAGGTAATATACCCTTTTATATAATTAATTAAATATACAATCTAGGAGGCAAACACACATAATAATTATGTTTAAACTTTACAAAGCTATCACATTGACAAATATCAAAAACTTAAAAGAACAATTATTTATTTGTACTTGACTGCATAACAATGAAGTGGAAATTATTTATAATCATATCGATACTATTTAATTTAGGTCTAGGCTTATTGCTTATGATAGTTTTTGAAACACGCAGTCAGGCATAAGCCAGGTTGGCCAGGGCAGGCTAGGAGCAATGGAAGATCGTGTCCTTCTGACGGTTATTTTCCATCTTGCAATGTTTACATTTCTTTCTCATCACCCGTCCTATTTGGCCTATTTGACATTTAGAAGGTAGATGTTCCATATTTCTGGGGCTAAGAGGTTTCCGGTTGATAGCTACTTTTTCTGCAAGAAGCCGTCTTATGATGTACCGTATGCATTATATTTTACAATAGGCAGGGGTTTCAATGCTGCATTTCCTCTTCTATTAGTTGTCTCTGTTATTTCATTATTGAATTCCGTGAATAAGTAGAGAACAGCTCTCTTATGTTGCCATTTGCCAACCATGACTTTTTTCCAGAAAAAAGGGCGATAGATTCCCCCTTCTCCAATTTTGTTTCTAATATTTCCTTAGGATTATATTGCCGATTGAATAATAATGTTCCAGTAGTGTGGGTTCCCTGATCTAGTAAATCTTTTGACAATTGATGGAAATTGAAAAAATTATCCATAAATAATTAATGTCTATGTGTTTCTTTTCCTTTCATTAGTTCCTTTACAATTTTGCTTGTGTGTTCCTTACCTCCCAAATCATCACTTTGTCCTGTGTAAACGATAGTGTTTAGGACTAGGCCGTTTGGTTCACAAAGAGTATAGATTTTTATACCATATTTATGTATTTTAATTTTAATATAATGACGAAATAGTAAACGACCTCGCCACAAAATCATGGCTTCGTCTAGACTCAATTCTTTACATGGATAGTAATTTTCAGTGATTCGATTGTTGAAATAATCGATAACGAGGTGTATTTTGAACAATCTATCATTGTTTTCATTAACATTGCTGAAATGTAGGTGTCGTAGAATCAGAAAAAATCTGTCCCGACTCATGTACTGTCGAAATACAGACACGAAAAGTGGGTCAGTTTTCCGGTAATTGGAGAGCCTGGGAATTTTTATAGTTCCCATATGTAAAACCAAACTCAGAAATATTTTCAGTTCACTGACTGTGATGTAAGTCCATTTATTAAGTCTAGATTTTTCAGTAAGGTCTGATCTATTCAAAAAGATTTCAAGGGCGTAGCTGTTTGATTCTTTTACAATTGTTTCTAAAAATGAATCTTCTACTAACAATTGAAAATAGTCAACTGTTGTGTTATTACTTGGAATGGGTACAAGACGTTCATTTGTTTTTGTGAACTGTAGATCAACTAAGTTACAATTAGTAGTCCATTTATACTTGGGTGTTTTATAGTTTATTTTGGGCCTACCTTGTTCTCTGATAGGCTGAACTTGCTCAACATTTTGTAATTCAATTTCAACATCATTGTCAACGGTCAAAGAATTATCATCTTCATTTTCACTGTCAATAGTAGGATTATTACTGTTATTGTAAAGTGTTTCACAGTCATTCCCAAAATTATTTCTAGAGTTAGAAAAACTTATTACTCGGATTTGTTGACTAGTTTCACTATCATCATCGGATTCTTCCAGGTCAAAATCTGGATCTTTATCATCATCAAATGGGTTGTCATCATTAGAAACGTACTCTTCGTTTGAGTCACAATAAAATTGATCTATTTCACTTACTGTAAGATTGTCTATATCTACAAAATCTTCATTATATTTTCGTTTTATAGACGAAGATGCATCTGGATTTGCATCCAACATTTTTTGTATTATGAACTTTCTTGTAACCACGAACAAATAACACTAAAATATCAACAAAGATCCTAACAATGACATTACACAATAATATAACCTCAAAAGTAAACTACCGCTGGTAATTTTCCGCTAAAACTATTGTTACACAAAGCGCCTATCGGCGTCTGCCGCATAGATAACCAAACAACGCATGGACGCCGATTGGCGCTTGTAACACTGAATGTGTTAAGGCATTCCTTGATTGTACAGAAATGTGTGGGACTAGTGGAGGATCCTGCAGCAATGTCACTGTGGTTGAAGTCGAGGATGTTGAGTAACATCTCATGGACGTTTATTCTATCATGTATTGAAACTCCTTTTTTTTTTTTTAACAAACAGTAAAAAGTATAAGCATATTCATGAGCGCAAATTAAAAGGTTTGTTTTGTAATTTCAAAATATATAGACAGTAGCCAATTTGTTTCTCCAATCCAGGGATTATATCAAAAACTTTTTAATGATTTTCAGTAAAAAAAAATTATTAAACTTTTATATTTATTTTAACATACACTTAAAAATTGAAAACTGAAAAGAAACAAATGAGATATATGTTTGCTCTCTTAACTTTTTAACTATAAACTTAATTACTTTTGAAATAAGTTTATTCATATAGAAAACCACTTATGGTAAATGGGAAGTTATAAAGTGAGTATTTAAGACCAAAGTGAGAAATAAGTAGTGTCTTGTGAGTAAAAATTGCAATAGTGTGTGTAAATGAAGGGAGAAATTCAAATTCTGAAACGTAGCAACATATAAGCAATGGCGACCCTGACCTTGACCGAATGCTGCCACAAAGGAGCACTCTACGTTTCAGTGGCTGATTTTGGCAACATATTAAAATAAAGTAAGTACTATATAATAGCATTTTACAGCTCTTAAAAAGTACTAAATTATTGGATGAAACTTTCTTTGTAAAATGTAGGTATAAAATGCTGTACAACAAAAAGTATATTAAGTACTTGAAAATATAGTGGTTTCATAAGTAGTTTACAAATAACTACCTAATGGTAAAAGATACGATAAAAATTAATACGTTATTAATTGTAGTGAATATCATAAGGAATCGAATGAAAGAAAGTGATTCGATATCTAGTTTAGTTATTGAAATAAACGTGATTTACGAAACCAATTTAAGAAACCTTGCAATTTCTCAGTTTGGAGGGCACTAGGGGGGAAGCAAGGGGGTAGGGGTATGGAATTTTGGCTAAACAGTTGTCTATATAGCAGTAGTCAATGGGAAAAAAATAGCTTTATACTATTTTTTTCCTCTAAAAAACACAGGTGACTGGACTATCAGCAGTCAAGTTACAATAATGCTAGAAGTGGTAGAAGAATGTACTCAAATTAATCAAAAATCTGTTGCAAATATTTCAATCAAAGGTTGGTGAAATGTTAAGTTTTAAAATTTTAAAATATACCAAACCAGATTTAAAAGAAAATTGAAAATTAACTTGGGGGCCAATTTTAATTTATTCACTCTTTTAAGACAACATCAATGCTTGAATCCTGAATTCGCATTTTTACATGGATTGATTACTTATTTTACTAGTGTTAATGTTGTTGATTTTCTTAATTTTGAAGTTATATTTTAACAATTTTGTTTTTTAGTATAAATCTCTTTTTTTTATATTGTAGAAAATATGTTATCATTGTTTTAAATTTATATGAAATGAGCTATTGTAGAATGTTATATGCCATATAAATAAAAATTATAATCAAAAACATGTATTTTGAGATTGTAAAATTGGCCACCAGTTGAAAAATTTACCTAAATAGTTTCTATCTAAAACAATTGTTCAGTGGTTTGTAAAACTGAGTCTAATACCAATTGAGCAAAATCAGACTCAAATTGTAAACACTAGAGAATTTACTAATACACACATCTGTTTATCTTCATTAAAACATTCACTACGGATGTCTCCTATCACCGACAGTCGAGTTCCTACTTGGATGCAATGCATCTGTCTCCTTTTGGAGACACTTGTTCATAAAATATAAAAGCTGTTAATTTTAGAACAGCGTGTGTTTGGGAAGGTTGTATCGCCTGCCATGTCGTGTATACTAATGCCATTGTGTCATTATGCAATAGTTTATCAGTTAGTTTAAAAAAAAAAAAAAAAATTATAGAATATTCAGTGAAATAATGTAGTGTAATTTATTAACTATGGCATGTCCATCAAGGAACCTAGATAATATTCTTTTAGATGAATTGTTGAATGAATTTGACACAGATAATGACTTCTCATTGTGAATTAGATCCAGCGCAAGAGGTAACTGAGTTTGACCTTCAAGAGTATGGAGAGTGTGACTTGGAAGATGACATTGCCTATGATCCTCAATGGTAACCCAATACGATTGGTATGTGTACTATAACATTTACAGGCCAAAATAAATTGTTAGTTCTACTGCCTGGAGAAAATCAACCTTTTGACTTTCAACCTGGTTTTCACTTTTAACCTACAGCATCTTTTGTGAAAATATTATACCCACTACAAACAAATACGCCTGGAAGGTTTTTGTTGCAATAAATTTGACTCCTAAATCTAGAACCAATAAGTGGAAAGAGTTAAATGTCCCGGAACTTAAAACATTCATTGGTATAATTATCACATAAGAACTGTGAGACCTCAACAGGCTGAATGATTACTGGAAGACCAGTCGATATTTTAATTTTGAATTTGAAAGGGAGCTTATGAGCAGAGATAGATTTCTGCTTATCATGCAGTGCCTCCACTTCAGTGAAAGGAATGATGCTGTAGGCCGCTTTGAAAAAATATCTTATCTTATTGATATTTCAATACTAAGATGTCTAATGTATGTAGGCAGTATATAAAATGCAGTTTTCCTGAGCAAGTGAGGTGAACCAAGAGAAAGGCCTCTCCCAATCATCAAATACAATGCCAACATGAAGGGGGTAGATAGGCATGTCCAGATGATGGCCTTCTACCCCTGCAAGCATAAGAGCTTAAGATGGTATAAGATTTTTATACTCCTCATACAAATGTTGATGATCAACTCTTACAGCTATACTGCATAGCAACTCCCCCCCCCCCAAAGACAGTCATTGTACGACTTTAGGTTAGCTGTGTTGGACCAATTGCTTCCAAGGGAGTTTGGCTCTCCTCCTAAGCGTATAAAACAAAATACACTTGTACCATATGTACTCTCGAAAAATACAAAAGGATAGTGCAGTCGGAAATCGTATAGCCTGAAGACGATGTCGAGTATGCTCAAAAGATAGAAAAAAGACCCTTAGCATCTATATTTGCCCTCAATGCCCCGGAAAATCGACTATGTGTGCTCTAGCCTGCTTTGACAAGTGGCACTCAAATTAAAAATACAATGGTGGTGGGAGGATTGTATATATTGTAAATAGTGACAAAAGGATAAGAGTGTATATAACAAACGTTAATTTTATTTTCAAACTTGTGTTTTTTATATTTTGTTTTGCAAACTGAATCCGTGTGCACAGCTGACGCCAATTTTTCCGCCATTTCAAAATTTGAAACATATTACTAATATTTGTAGTATTATTACTACATCAATACAACATCATTGAAAAAAAAATTTTAAATTAGCATTTAGCTGTCCGGCCACCCATACCGGGCCCACAGTGAATGTGTTAATAAAGTGAGAAGGGCCTATCTAGATATACACCTTTTTTCCCATCTAGTCTTGGGTTAGATACCTCTCTTTAATCTTTCCTATCAAGTCTCTCTTGACCAACTCTTGTTCTCTTTTGACCCTGATATTATGAGAGGATACAAGTGCTAAGGGCCTTTATTTTATGTTCTTTTTTCCATAAGGCAATGAGGACCAAGAGAAACATCAAGAAAAACATAGAATAAAAGATTAATAAAGTAACATTTAATTATAACAATTCATTAATCCGAACAGTGGCAAGATAAACATAATATCTAAGCCATACAACTCCCCTATTTATTTTTTAATATAGGTGAAAACAAGAAATATGTTGTTTTCTATGTGTTGTATAAACACATAGAAAACAAATATTTTAGTTTTCTATGTGTTTATATTTTCTAATTCAAAAATTGTATCTTTGGTTAAAAAAAAAAATCTACACATGCATATGATTAAGGTTTGTTAACTATGTCATAAGACAAAGTTTATATTTGGAGCGTATGAGCTAATTGAAACCATCAGGATATTTATTAAGAAAATCAAATTACTCTTTATAAATACTTTCAAGTTTTGAATCTTAAAGTATAATAAATACTTGCCATTAATTTACATTGAGGTTGTTGGCCCGTGTTCATGCATTGTGGTTGTGTATGCCGTTTATGTCTTTTGTCTTGCACCTCAGGTAAGTCTCCTTCTCCCAGTTTTGATAATGGCTCCTCCTACAAGTGTCTTACAATCATTTTAGCATCTTATTTATAGGTAATTTTAGAATTTCATATTTCATTATGTCTAATAAATAACTTAAAGGGAAATTAATCCAAATATTTTGCAATTCTTCATATGTGGGCAATGATTATCATGTTTCAACCTAGTAAGACTTGAAGGTCTGCTCGAACAAATTCCCACTATCCCCTAAGAAAATAAATTTGGTTTACAGTTTTTGAAAGTAATTTACTTTAATTTATTTTCTACTTAAATAAAGTAATTATTTGCTTATCTATTTTAATTTATAAATAATATATAAGGTTTATCTTTCTTTATTTAATCAAATTTATGGATATATATCTTACATCATTTTTTTAAATGGTAAATGTTTAGATAATTTACCATTGCATCATTACTGCTTTCATAATTATCATTTTCATGATAATAATATCAGTATTTTCTTTAAAAATATTATCCATTTCTGTAAAATGTTTGATGTATTTGTAACTTTAGGCCTCTTTTTTTCATCTTCTATATCTTTGACTTGTCTTAAGGACATTTTCTAGATCTGGATTCTCAAAAACAACAACAATTAAAAAATATATCTGCCCCAACTTGGGTTATATTTACCATGACTGTACATACCTCTAATTTAATTCTTTCACTTCATTAAATTTGTTTTAAAATTAATCTTCTATTGTAAAATCTTTTTCTTAGTATATCATTAATGAAGCAAAACTATTTCTGGCATGAGTCTCTTGATTGCTAAACTAAATATATACTAAGTGTGTCTATTAAATAATGAGACTATGTTTCTACCTCTTAAAGATGACAGTGAAAACTGATTGTGAGCTCTTTGGCAGAGACCATAGATGTGTTTAAACTTGCTTGACAAATATCAACACTCTTGGTCATTAACTCATTGCTTAGTGTAGTTGTGTGCTGGAATAATAATTAATTAAATGCTGTTGTATTTGTCAAGTTGTGATTTTTTCATAAAAAAAAACAACAGAATGTTTTCAAATATTTACTGGTGCTCATGGGGAAGAATGCACTCCCTGGTTGATGTTCTACTTCAAGAACAGAAGAAAATTTAGAATAAAATTAGTCAGGTTGTATGAGTGACCGAGTGATATTTAATGTGGATAACATTGTCAAAGACGCTAAGTTTGTTCCAAGATAGTCCTCCTAGGGTTTCCACACTAGAGAAAAGAAAATGTTTGCTACATACTGAAGGAACTTGATGCCAGTCTTTTCAAAAAGTCATTATTTGTGACGAAACTGGGATCTTTCAGTATGATGCTGAGACAAAGTGGCAATCAATGCACTGGAAAACACCATCATCAACAAGAATGAAAAAAAAAATTGTCAAAGTAAATCCAAATTCAAAGCCATGCCCCTTGTATTTTTTTGGAAGAATGGATTCTAGGAGACACAACTATGAACTAGTATTATTATAAGGAACATTCACAATGCTGAGAGAAAGAGTCAAGAAAAAACAACATGGACTGAGGAAAATGGATTTTTTTCTTCATCAGCACTTTCTTTGAAGTAGTTTTATCAACACAATATAACTGCACTGGAACATCCTCCATACTTACTCTGATTTCTTTCAAGTGATTCTGCGTTTAAAGAAACAAGTTTTGAGACACAATTCATGCAGTAAAGAAGAAAAGAGCAGATGGGTTAAAACAATTAACTGAAACTGATAAGTTCTACACCTTCAACTAATGGAAAACAAGACAGCATCGTGTGTAATCCGAATGGAGACTATATTGAAGGGAACAAGTATTAGAATTGTGATGTATATATAAATAAAAGTAAGTTATTGTATCAGTCTTGTTATTTAAGAAACACAATTTGTACTGTATAATAATTTCTGATTAAGTTTCCTCATTTATTAAGAGTTTATAACAGGACTTCAAAATTGATTTTTCTTCCAAAACTATGAGTTATTGAAGTGACAGAATACTAAAAAGTGACAACATGTTGTAATATTTGGCCTTTGAGAATCAAGCCATCACCATATCATATAATGAGCACTTAGTAATAATAACAATATAATCAAGTGACACAGAAACCTACAGCTTTCAATCAGCACAGTGAGATTCCTTCACCTAATTCTAGCATTCATAAGTAGAATGCACTAAAAAATTCAGCTTCCCATTTCTCTTCACGATGATGGGTCATTATCTTTTTCTTTTTTTTTTCGACTGAACACAGAATGTTGGTTGGTACACAAATTAATATTGTTAGCTACTTAATCAACCGAGCCTGTAATTTGTGAATGGATCGTTGGCAACTATATTGGTGTTGGGATGAAAAATGTGGTTTAGGCTCCCAGAAGTTCGGTGTGCTATTGTATATCCAATTTCTCTGAAAAGGTTACGGATAGAGTGTTCAAGGTAGCTGCTGTATTTCATGGACACAAATTTTGTTTTGGGTGGAATTTGTAATGTGTTCAAGGGTTTTAGGTTTCTTAAGGTTTTCAATTTGTGTTTTCGAACACAATTATCCACAATATTAGCTTTATAACCATTAACTATTGCTATTAATAGTGTAACAACTATTAATAGTTGTAACAAAATGTGGTGTATACAGATTACATTGTGACAATTGCAATAAGCAATATATAGGTCAAACTGGAAGGAGTTTTAAAACCAGGTTCAAAGAACATTTACCACATAATAACTTATCTAAAATAAGCTCTAATTACGCTGAACACCTGATAGACAATGACCATAAATACACGGACAATGCTAGTAATCTGGAAATCATTCACATTCTAAACAAAAGCCAAACTATGGATGTACTAGAAGAGTACCAAATATATAAACAATTCAAAACCAACCCGGACAGTTTATTAAATGATAAATTGAATTTTGCATCCAACTGTCTATATGATACGCTTGCTACATTAGATAAGAATGTCAAAGATTATGAGTGACTGTCAACAAGATATATTATATAATCCCTCAGTGAACAGTTGACCACCACGTTAGAAAGATGTGGCTATATTATCTAAACTATCTAAACTTTATTTTATATTATTTTCGACTTGTACTGCAGTACCAAACATTTTATGTTTATTTATTTTTGTGAAATGTGTATCAGTGTGTTGTGTAAACGTGTTGTTTCATCTGATGATGGTATATGTTATACCGAAACAGCTGTAATGAAATATTAATAAATAAATACTAAACACAAGATTGCTAAGACGTAAGTAATTTAGTAATAAACTTATTTTAAAGCATTCATAAGGCAATATGGAGTTTACTAAATTTATCGTACATAAAACTGAGCTGTATAGACAGCTTTTGATTTCCTCTAAAACAGGGTTGTCCAATTGGCAGCGCATGCGGCCTGCGAGAGCTTAATAGATAAAAAAAACAGAAAACTACTTTGAAACTTCTTCCTTTTGAAAGAGATTTTATAATGCAATATAAAAAAAATTATACCAAATATGCTGGTTTGTAATTTAATTAAGAAATTATTATTAATATAACTATTAATATAAATTAATAGAAAAAAATCAATATTAATAATAGAAATTAATAGAAAAATTAAAAGAAAATAAAAAATTAATTTTATTAGTTGACAGTCATAGTAATGACTATGAGCCGCACAATACAATGCTTTCCCCACCACTGTGAAAGCCTCACACGCTATTGTGCATCACAGTTCGAGCATGCCGAGACAGTCTAGTGCAGTCGCCTGTCTCCTTTCGTCTTGTGAGTCATCATATGCACACGTTAATTTTGTACATTTCTATTGTCTTAATAATATAGTTGTAAATTGCCTTTTAATTCCTTCTTCTTTACTTGAACTTATATACCGTTATAAAGATAAGTGGAAAATCAGTAAAGCGTAAAATTGATAATGAAAACAGGAGTTACAAGGAAAGTTAGGAGAGTGTTTACTTGATTGTTCACAATAAGTTAGGAGAGTGAACAATAACGGAAAGCTTGCATTGTTTAGTGTGAAAAGACGTTACTCAACAATGTAATGTTGGCATACTTGGCATGAAAACAAGTATGCTACATATACAAATGAAAAGTCGAAGTACAATAGTTGGAGATTTGAAGAAAAAGCTTAAACACAAAACTGCTATGTTTAGTAAAATATTACATTCTCAAACGTATTCTTTGTATGCATCTTATGCCGTATCTCTTGAGCTGGCAAGAGCAAAAAGACCTTTCACTGATGGCAGTTTAATTTTAAAATGTGCCATTGAAATGCCAAAAATTTTGGAAGAATCTAATATAGCCAGGAAATTTGAAATAGTGTGAAATTTTAACACTTTCACATCAAACCATACGTAGAAGGATTGTCGAAATGGGTGAGCAAGTAGAAAAATCATTGTTTAGCCAGGTTAAAAAAAGCTCATTTTTTCATTTTGTTTGGATGAAAGTACTAATCAAACAAATGTTAGCTCTGAATATTTGTATGTACTACTTTTGAAGATTTCTCCAGTAAGAAAGAACTATTTAGTGTGTGTTCTCTTCATGGAACAACAAAAGGAAAAGACATTTATGAGGCTTTGAAGAAAAAAGTTGACAGAATTGGAGGCTTTGATAAATGTTCAGGCATGGTAACAGGTGGGGCACAAACAATGACAGGTAAAAAGTATGGATTGATTGGGTTGCTTCGGGAGAATGGAGTAACTTGTCCAACAATCCACTGTATACATCAGGAAGATCTTTGTGGAAAACCCATCAAGCAGGATCAAGTTTTCAAAATCATGATTAATACTATAAATTTGATTAATGGTGGAAACTGAGCTCTTATACACAGACAACTTAAGCAGTTTTTAAAGAAGCAGAGGCGGAGCATGGAGATTTGCTGTTATTCAACCATATAGGTGGCTGAGTACAGGACAATGCATGGAACGATTTTTTGCAATAAGAAAGGATATTCCTGTATTTCTCAATAATTATGTGACATCTAACACCACTGAACTTGAAAAGAAGTTTGAAGATCCAGAATTTTTATTTCAAATAGCTTTTCTAACAGACTTGACCAATCATTTGAACTTTTTGAACTTGTCTTCAAGGAAAAACCAAATAGTTCAAATTCGGTTGGCAGTGTTTAAACATACTTTGCAAAACAAAAACTTGATACACTTTCCTAGCTGTCTTCAGTTAGCTGATGAATTCAAATATATCGATTTTTCAAGCTGCAGTTCCCAAATCCAAGAAGTAATTGATGAGTTCAATACAATCCCTCATACAATGAGTTTATAATTTTCCCTTATAAAGGTTTTTATTGATACTTTAACATTCAAAGTATATAATAATTCTTTAATTTTAATTTAAATTTTTTTACCCCCGATTGGTGTTGTCTTTTTTACTTTTCATAATCTGGGAACACTATATGTGGCCCGCAACCACGTTCAATGTTTAATTTTGGCCCTTGAGGCTTTGTAAGTTGGACACCCCTGCTCTAATGGAATGATACTGTGACTACTACCCCCTCTCTTACTGTGATGAGCTTTCATCAAGACAAAAATATCAACATTTTTCATACTACTATATAAAACTTGGTCAACATTGTAACTTTATAACAATGTTGAAATGTTTTATAAAAACTTCACTATATATGTTTATTTATATATATGTTCACTTGAAATGTTTTAACAATTTTAAAAGAAACTGGCCATGGTATATGTTAGATCAAAATATAAGACAAAAAAAGGCTTCAATTAAACTTTTCGACAGAAAATTAATGAAATTGTGTTTCATATTAGAAGAAAAGAAATCAAACCATAAATACAGACCAATGCACTAATATTTTCACATACCCACTAAGCAAAATACACTAAACTAAACCCAGAGCAAACATAAAGTATTTGAAAAAACAAATATGAACCTGGTGTACTTTTAGGTTCTGGTATTATAGAGCAGGGAAATGAAGAACAGCAAATTTTTGACTAAATACATTACAGTATTTCTATAGCTAACCTGTACATTAGTATGAGTTGTTTCCAGGCACGTAGCCAAGATTTTACTTCGGAGGGGGCTAAATTAATGATTATATATATATATATATATATATTTGTTATATATGTTATATATTTTATATATAGAAGATAGAATATGTTATATATAGTGGCTAGGTAGAATAAAGTATTTTTCACATTAATTACCAGACATTTCCTCTCCTCTTGGCTTGGTTTCTGCCTTGTTTATATGCATATGTGGATTATATTTTTGAATAGGTCATTTAGACTGATTTTGAGAAGAAGCAAACTTTATTAATATTAAAAAGTTTGAAAAAGAGCAATTCATTCATATTTTTTGCACAAATATGATTTTAATTTTCTAAAGTACCTACTTAATTTAAACAAAAAATAATTTCGGAGGGGGCTTAAGCCCCTCAAGCCCCTCCCCTGGCTACGTGCCTGGTTGTTTCCCCTTAGTAAATATTTTCTAAGATTTAAACATCATCAGAAAATGATTATTAACATTAATTAAAACCAACACTAATGTATTTATTTAAAATATACTAACAAAATAACTTTATTAATTTAAAGTACTTATGATTTAATTATGTAGAATTTGTAAATTTTTCCAGATATTAAACCGATGCAAATGATATTTACTTTTCCTGTTTTTTCATTTTTTTCCAGAGCCACATTAATATTTTATTTATTTATAAAAACCAAAAACTAAAAAGATAACTCCAAATTGTTCATTAATGCATGCTCTTTACTACTAAAATGTAATACATATTTATTGTTTCAAGTAACGATATAACTAACAAGCTATCTTTTATGTTTTGTACAACGTACCATATCTTCATTATAACCATCTTCATTTCTTTTTTCAAAGGGTGGTAAAGTTTTCCTAACTCTTTGGTACAGTTCTCTTCTACATATTTTCGGCTGTGGAGGTTGACAGCTAAATGCTATTTGTTGGTGTAGTTTACAATTTTCTTCATTTAATTTTTGAACATCATCTTGCAACCTATTAATTACCATATGCAGATTTTCAATAGCCTGTTGTTTGTCAGCCAACTGTTCTTGAAGTGGACCTCTGAAATTAATACATAAATTACATTATTAAACCTATAGATTGGTTGAATTAACAGAAGAAAAAAATTCAATAAGAAATTTATATACAGAATTTTATATTTTATAACAAATATAAAATGTATAGAAAATTCAAATCATTGGTATAAATACCCATGAAGAGCGTGAACTACCATTATACAGACAGCTTTTAAACCCAAAACGTCTCACTTGTGAAGCCAGAACACTAACCACTAGACATCTAGGAGCTCGTTAAATTAACTCAAATGAAATAATTGTTACTACAACATGATATAATTTATATATATACAGTATATATATATATATATATATATATATATATATATATATATATAATGCTAATGTTAGAACATTTTACACATACAATCATCTACTTATTGGTATTTAACAGTTCAATTTATTTTTTGTTATATACATTTTTAATTTCTCTACATGGTGCTCTGACTGACTCATTAATATACAGACCACACACGTGAACGTAGAAACATGAAATTTGCAAAGAATAAACCTTCCATAACATAATGACTCACTAAGGAAGGATTTTTCTAAATTTGATCATGAAGGTGGCTGAAAGAGGTAAAGTATCATTTCATGATTTCTTTAATATCTCTTAGGCCTAATGAGATATTGCTTACTTTTACTTTCATAGGTTACCCATACAAATGATTAAAACATGTTCTCTAACAAAAGTCCAAATCAATGCACACAATGTCTGGTATAACGGTTAGTACAACATAATATATATCATACTATCATGGTGATATAATTCACAATTCATTCTTCACACAAACGATTTTTTAAAAGTGCAAAATATTATGGCAAATGCAAGATACATCACATACAACCATTAACAACTTTATGCAAAATTTTAAGTCAGTAGTTTTAATCTTTTATCTGTTAAGCCTCGGTTTGTAAGACCACGCCGTGAAAACTGCGCCATGTTTTAAGAGTGGCACATCGGTGAAACCATCGTCACTTACATCACACAGTGAAGTTGTTTTTCGCTTGGTCTGTGAAAGTAACTAGACCTCAGATATAGATGTAATTGTCGGAATTATGGATGTTTTTGTTGGAGGAGGAAGAAGAGGAGGAAGAGGAAATTGTGCTTTTTAAAGGAACGAAACTCACCCTATTTTCAAGAGTAAAGAAGAACAAGGCTGTTTTAAAATATTAATTTTAAAACATCTGATGGATGATGAAACAAAGTTCAGAGAGTACTAGATTGTCTACTGATGTATTTCACACTATGCTTTCGACAATTAAAGATGACATTACATCTAAACCGTGTAACAAATTGCGTGAACCGATTTCAGCAATGCAAGGTTTTGCCTCACCTTTAGGTAAGAAAATTTGGTATATGCATATTGGCCTACTCTTAATTTTATTGTTGTTTTCCTTTAAATAGGCACTCACCTCCTTAACCTATAACTACAAAATGACTATAAGATTTGTAAACAGACAGTAAGGTTATCTAGTTTAGTTAACTATAGGCCTACACAAAGACCAGAGCACTGTAGTGAAAATATATACAGATACACTTTCAAAAGTCCCTTACCACACTTGGGAATAAACAAAATAAGAAAAAACAAAATTTTTTGTCAAAAGTAAAATGTTTATTCCTATTAGACCCTTATAGCTATTACAACAACAAAGTTGTCATCTTCAGAGGGAATTAACAAAGACTAAATTAAAACTATTTACAACTAAAGTGACCAGTTTCCCTACCCCACTCCTCTGGTGCATTGACCTATCAACAATAGGGTTGACAGTTCAAACACCTGTACTGTTACCTGGAGTGGGGAAGGCCAAATCCTCTAATATACAAAGATGTTTTAAAGTTTACAATATAATCATCCCTAAACTAATTATCCTAACATATTAACAAGAATAATAATAGTAGATACTAATTTTTTTAATGATACATGAATAAAAACTATGCTAATCTATTATCTTAACATATTAAACTAGAATACGAATAATACAAGCTATGTTACAAATTCTATTAACATATTAAATCAGAATATTAAAAATAGATACAAATATTTACTTTTACAAGAATGAAAAAAACTATGCTGAAAATTCCATAACTTCACAACATAAAAAGGTTAATCTTTAATAATAGATACAAAAATAAACTTTTACATGAATCATAAAAATTATGCTAAAAAATTCTATTAATATAGTAAACCAGAATATTAATGATATAAACAAATAAACAACCTAAAAGGTCTATTTTAATGTAATAGCAGATATTTCTTGTTGAAACTCCATATTCAAGGATAAATAAAGCAAAAGCTTAAAGTTTCAAATATTTTAATAGTATGAATGAGCTACAATTGTTTCGCCTTGCGGCATCTACGGGCAACTGATAATTTACAGGTATAGACAACTATTTAAACATAAGTAACAGGAAACTGAAATACAATAGAGAAATCGGGAAAGGTAGGGGGATGACCTAGCAGGTAGATAAAGGTTAATGAACTTTGTTACAGATGGGTTTTAGAAGAGGTGACGAATTTAATACAATTTGGTCATTTAAGTTGAGAATAGGCCTAAGTGAAATAGATCTATTTTTATTTAAAATAGGTAGTTATTTTTATTTCAAGTTCACTTACAGGGAAATGCATCATTCTACTATTTCTATTGGATAAACATTTACTGCCTTTTATTAAACATATTGGCTTTGTTATATTTGCAAAAAAGTTATTAAAAATTTCAGCTACTACAAAAGGCTGCGAGTACTTTTCCCCATTAACCTTCAGTTCAACCCGAGAAGGACCCCCTGCTTTGTGCTTCTGTAAAAACCATTGATGATTTGTCGTGTTGTTTTTGATATGCCATATGAGAGCATAATTTTCTGTTTATTTCATAAGCCTTAGCCACTTTTAAGACCCAAATGTTTTACAATTTTGAAAAAATTGTTTTCATTTTTTGTCATTTGTGTTCTTATTTTGGTAGCTTAACAACTTTATCTTTTTCCTTGACCACAAAATTCCCTTGGTAACCTATGTATTTGGCTTAGCATTACAACTTTTACTACTAATTCTAATCCAGTGACATGAAAGACCCAAATAATATAAATAATGTTCAAGAAAGAATCCCACTTTTGGTTCATACCATCCGCACTCTTCAAATCCAACCAAGCTTCATACGAGAGCAAGGATCCCAGAAATTCAATGCTACAAGAAACTGCTTCCGCATTGGGAATAATATTACTGAGAACAACACCAATTTCCAGTCTCCACGCCCTCAACTGAAACCTCCTCTGAACTAAAATTTGTTAATATGTTATCTAAAGAAGTCATTGATGTTGCCGTAACTCGTATGTGTGAGATGAGCCACTTCAGACCATATTCTGATAACAAATCTCTAAATCTTTGTGTATTCATGTGTTTTGTCTCCATCACATTTTTATTGAAATCTCCCATGAAAATAAAAGTTTTGTTAACTTTTGAAAGCTGATCCAAAATATTTTAAGGACTAGAAAAAAATAAGTTGATATCTCCACTTGGAGAACGATATAATCCTATCACTGCTATAGACACTTAACTTTCTGTGGTTATCTGAATGGAATTTTAAAACCTGGGTTAGCAGTCTGAACAAAATCATGCCCCCATTCCTCATTCACACTAATCTCTTTTCTAAAAAACTTTTACTTAATCTAGAATTTACTTTTATACTTATATCTAAAGTATTAGTATCTCTCTGTTGGACTCAGCGTTAATGTTTGCCTTCCTTAAACTTCCAC
Organism: Aphrophora alni; assembly: GCA_963513935.1. NCBI lineage: Eukaryota > Metazoa > Arthropoda > Insecta > Hemiptera > Aphrophoridae > Aphrophora > Aphrophora alni. The sequence continues at coordinate 124,775,817 of OY740766.1, read as the reverse complement.
TCAGAAATCACCTGTCAAGTGCTATTCCTGTTACCTTTCAACCTTCCGCGTCCCGTTGCTTTGTCTCCTGGTTCTTTGCTTGTAACAATTCAAAAATATTCAAAGAGAACTTGAAGAGTTCTTATATTTATGTTACTTAAAGAAAAAAAAGAAATGATTTTAAAGTTTATTGTTTAGAATTAACAGTTTGCACAGCATTTTAGGGCGCCAGACTTTCGTCAATTTTGAAAAAATGAATTTAAATTAAAAATCTTATCTCGGGCGTAAGTTCTTTCTTTAGTGTACTCTCAGTGACTTGGTAGAATGAATAACACTGAAAATGAAATTTTGACATAAAAATTTATTAAACACATTCAAATTATCAACATGAACATTCATCAAAAATAAACATGTCATGAATATCAATTACAATTAACATCCTAGTAAACCTTGAATTTTATTGCCTTTGAAGAAGGTCTATCTTCATAGTCAAAAATTGACTTTAGTTGAAAATTGTATTAATTAAAAATGAAACTTGCGAGTATTGTATTACTTTACTGAAGTTAAAATCTTAAAAATGATAACTTTACTCATTTGCCTGAGTACAAAAAATATATAAAATAGAAAAATAAATTTTGTCCATTATCTAACTGATATTTGGACTAATAAAACTTTTTAAATGGAATTAATCAAATTAACATATACTAAATACAAAGAAAAACATGGAACATATTATAAAAAATTTACATAATTGAAACATAACATGTGGTAACATGGTTTTACCAACTTGTAGAAACTTATTGTCTTTTAGGACCATTGTTCCTCAACCTGTGTTTGAAGCGTTGAATTACAGTTGAGTACACCTACATTTCGAATAATGTTCGTATTATAATGCTTGAGATAAAGTTCACATAACGTGTTAACACAAAAGTTCATTGTTCGTTTTTTGAAAGCACATGTTCGAGATTGCACAATATAGTTCTTTTCCCAATTTTTTAAACATATACGATTTTAAAAACATACAACATTGTCTTTGAAACTCTTACGAATGTTCTTCACCATGAATTAAACAAAATTATTACTTCCGAACATATTTTCTACCTTTTTGCAGAAAACTCATAACACAACCTAAAATAGGTCTGTGGGCAACTAGCCCCAAAGCTCGACTGACTTAACACGTTTTCCCTCGCTCTTGCGAGCCTGTTCATCCCGGTTAAAACAGTTTCAATAGTCCAACACACTCCCCGAAGAATGTCCACTCATGACTACACATAACACAATATTAATAAACACTTTATTTCAACAATTTATCTTAAATTTATACATGATTATTTATTTTGTTTATTTGAAAATCTATTTTTTATCTTAAAATTTACTTTGTTTGGTACAAAATATTACTTAATCCAGTTACCCCCACTATTTTACCTGCTATTTTCAAATATTTAATCAAACCAGCATTTTTACATTATTACATGCTGTATCTAACCATTTTTCCAGGAGCGTTTTTTTTTGCTGTTATTGTCTTATGTGTAATAAGTTCAGTCACTCTTTCACAGATCATCGACTTTCCATGTTAATTTAAATGTCCACTTTGAATAAAATGGGATGGGAAGATTCTATCATTTAGGAAATTTATACTGATATTCTACATGTTTTTGTTAGCACTTGAGTTTATGTACCTATGTATACCCTGGTTGACATTGTTAACTAAGTACTTTTTTATCATACTGTTTGGAAGGCTTGAAATTGTATTAATTACTAAATTTGTTTTAATAGAGATTGGAAGAATCCTGTCCAGCTATTTCTCAAAAACTGTTTCATAGTTTCTACCTGGTTTGACATAATTTTTTCCTCCAAAACAGATAAGAAAAATTATTCTGCTTGAGATCCTTGGTGACTTCCTGTGCTCTTTCCAGAATATAGAATATTGAGGCGCCTGAATAAATATATCCTAAAACCCTGTAGCCTTGCTTTACAAAGATCTGTGGCTTAATGACTATTTTCATACCATGGCTATCCCCAACGATTATTACTTTCCTTTCGTCAATTGGGTTTTTATTAGCACTTATACCTATAATTTTCTGTTTTGGATTGTTTGTGTCTTTAGAAACTTTGCTTACAACATTTACTCTTTCTTTTTTTGCTTTATGTACTGGAAGAGAAGAGGGATGGAGAGGCTTAGAAATATTTGTGTTTTTAATTACATTGTGATTAGTAGCAAGTAATTCAAATCTTTTTTGTGATAGGATTTTAGGAACACCTCCTATTTGCATGGGTAAGAGATTTTCTGAACAAATGATTGATTTGATGGACGATGAAACAATTCTTGTAATGAGTGATGAGGCTCATTTTCATCTTGATGGGTATGTCAACAAACAAAATTTTCACTATTGGACAGACAAATACCCACAAACCCACAAGAGTTACATGAACGCCCCCTGCATAGTTACAAAGTCACAGTGTGGTGCGGGGTTACTAAGAAGTGTGTTATTGGGCCGTACTTTTTTGAGGAAGGAGGGCGAATAGTTACGGTAAACCAAGAACGTTACTTGAGAATGTTGGACACTTTCTTCGTTCCTGAACTTAAAAGAAAACGTCTTGGTTTGAAGTAGATGTTGTTCCAACAAGACGGAGCAACTGCCTACACACCAGATGCTGTAATGGGTTATTTGAGGATGAAATTTCGAGGCCGTGTCACCTCTCGAAACGACGACATCGCTTAAATGACGTTATCTTTAAATAATGTAGCCTTTATGTTTTATGTTTTTTCAGACTATACATTGTTACATATATGTTTTTCGCAGTGTTTTTTATTAATTGCCGTCTTTTACTGTTCTTAATATATTTAATAAATATGCAAAAATGTTTATAAACAGTGGAGTTATTCTTATTTAAAAACCGTCAGGTATTTCTGCCGCTCCCTGTATATACAAATTTTTCCACAACTCATATTAAAGCTATAGGACTACACATTCTCAAAATATTATATTTTTGCCAATGGTTCATGAAGAACAACAAAACATTAAAAATAATAATAGGTTCATCATTTGTTCTCAACAGTAAGTTAAAATTAATTTTCTTGTTAAGTATAGTTTACTAAAATAATTTATTTCCAAAAGAAAAACAATATTTATCTATCAATTTCAGGTCCACACAATAATTATTGTTTGTTATGTCATTTATTACATCAGTCTTACAAAGTTATATGTAATCAAAAATAAACTACAATCTGTAGTCTAAAGTCCAATCAATCAATCAAGTTTAAATGATAATAATCTTTATAATGATCTTTACCTTAACTTTATTTATGAGCTTTACTTTATAATATTAAAATGACTTCAACACAACACAATTTACACTTTTATACAGACATTTATACATACAGTAGAACCCCTCTTAACCGGTCTAGTCGGGACTGACACCCGGGCCAGTTGCCCGTTTGGTCGGTTAATACGAGATTCCCGTTAAACTCGTCAGAAAGCTTTTTTACAGATTCCCCTCATTTAACACATTTAACCGTGTCTCAAACGAAACCAACACACGCTTCCGTTTTCCCGTTTTCGTAACTCGCTCATTTTTATTTACTGTATATACTGTACGTAGATCATAACCAGACAAAGACAAGAAGAAAACTGAAAAGAAATGTTATATTTTCCATAATGTATACTAAATTGATTCGTGGAAAAAAGTGGCCCATCAAACATTTTTGCCAGTGTATGTCTGCTATACCGACGGGTGCAAATGCCGCGGTGTTATTACGCCGCCATCAATGGGATACCGCTATCGACAATGTCATTTGACTCACCGCCACTTTAGTGTTTCGATTACAATTTATTTTCGGAAACTCTCATCGAACCAGTACACTAAGAAATAGGCCGGTTAATCCGAGGACCGGTTGATCCTTAGCCGGTTAACAGAGGTTCTACTGTAAATCAAAATATGATGTTTATGTTGATGTGGCCAATGCTTCACTGATCAAGCACATATAACTTTGATTTAAAAGAATTTTAAACCACTTTTGGATACATATGAGAACAAGAAAGGTTGCTTCAGTCTATTTCTAGACAGGGTAAGTCTGGAATGATGTTTTGTTATTCAAAATAAAATGTTTACTTCCTGACACTCATTACAGTATAATGCAATCATACCTTTCTAAGAGAAGCTTTTCTGTTAAATACGAATCACTAAATACATATTGGGGTCCCAGGGCAATGTTTTGGGACCTCTTCTATACTTAATATATGTGGCGGACTTAATTATGTGGATGTCCCAAAATCACAAAGTGTAAAATTTGCTCAATTTGCAAATGATGTTGCAATTCTTAGTATAGGAACATATGACACAGCAGCTCAACAACACCAAGATTTCTATTTAGAAATAGACAAATGCAATAAACAATAAAATGTTCAAATGAACCTACATAAATCAAAATTGGTTAAATTGTCATGTAAAAGGAACATTTTCAACAACCAATGACACTAGGAAGTATTACAATCCCAGTGACAGAATTATTAAGATACCTCAAAGTTAATACTTGACAACAATCTAATATGGAATCTTCCATATCACCAGTATGATAAGACCATACGTACCTGATGCATTTCCTGAAAAATATTATCAAACCTTTTTCTACTCTTCCACTCCAATACAAGAGACAAATCTATTTATCACTCATCAAACCAACCTATAAATATGGGTGTTCAATTAGAGGATCTGGATCTAACTCTCAAGTAAGAAAAATTCAAACAATCCAAAACCATATCTAATAACAGATGTTCCTTGGGATGTGAGAAACTCCACATTGCATTCTGACGTTAGACTTCCGAATGTGACATCAGTTCTTCACTCCAGTTACGTCTAAGTTATTTTAATCTATTTTTAGCATGACAATTACTACTCCAGCAAATCCTAAAGAATCTACCACCTAACCCACAACACAGACGACTCAAAGAAAAAAGCATTCTCATTTCAGACTTCTATAGCTATAGCACAATCAATAACTAGATTTATGGGGAACACCTCTGGGAAGTAACCCCTATTCACGTACCAGAATAATTAAACTGTTATTAATAACAATTTACTATATGTATTTTACAAGGCAAACTGTATACTAAATTGTGTACAATAAAGTTAATAAAAAACTAAATTACCTTGGAGGCTGAGCAGGTGGTATTTGATTACATTGATTATATGGGCTTGTTATAGATGGTGGTCTTCCAGATGTTGGTGCCGGAGCTTGACATATTGGTGGTATTTGAGAATTGATAGACTTTTTAATAGATTGTGCATCTATATTTTGTATTGGTTCATGAGCTTGATCTCCTGTTGATTGTCCTTGAGATTTTTGAAATGGTTGTACATCAGCCTTTTTGATTGGTTCACAAATAATAATTTTTGGCACTTGATCAATAGAACCTATCCCACAAACTATAACTTTTGGTAGTTTTTCTTCAGAGTACCTTTCCAAATAAATGTCATCAACTTCTCTCACTCCAGGAATTGGTGGACCTATTGTAGCCTTTTCCTGAAAGAAAAATACATAATTTTGAAATAAATGTATCCATCTATTGCTATTCAATTTAGTTAGTGTTCTTGGACCAATTTTATGAAACAAGGAAATAATGGCTAGCGTGTGACTAATTGTCTTACTTTTCTATTGTACAAACATTGAAATTATTACAAGACAATGTTATTTATGTTTATATTATTGTTCTTATTTTTCTATAAGAGGTAAATAAATTCAAGATTTGTAAAAATCTATCTAGGCATTATTAGTGCTTTTAATTTTATTTCACATTTGATACATTTTCTTATTTTATCTACTTTTATGAACTTCAATCTCCTAATATTAAATTCCAGATATACTTCTACTTAAATATAATTTTTCACTAGTTTTTCCTATATTTAACATCACTCTCTATATTTTAAGATATACTTACTGATAAAAATATATAGTTTAATCTTAACTGAAAGTGAGGTCAAAATCATACAGGTAAAACTATTCTTGTTTGTTTGATATATCCTGTATAAACAAAATTTCTTTACCTTTTATTTTACTTCCCTCAGCACCATTATTTATAAGAGAGATTCTACTAAAAATAATAATAAAAATAATAAAATTTTAAAAAATAATAAAAAAACAGGTTCTCTGAGCATGAGTAACTTGTAGGTAAGAAGTTTTTGTTTTTCACTTATTGTATCTACAATTTTGTGTACAAAGATATTTTAAAAATTGTTTAAATTCTATAAACAAAACAATAGATTTTAAATAAAACATCTGTATGTAAATATTAGATTTAAATATTAATCTGTATGTAAATATTATATTCTAAACTTGAATTATAGTTGTTTTCTTATCGGAGGAAATGGAATAAGTTTGGACTTAAGTTTAATTAAATCATTCTCAATCTGATTTATCATTATGATGATCTCATAACTCAATATCATTCACCAACTGTTACATTATTTAAAACAATCATCAAATAAATCCTTCCTGAGATTACTCTACTCTAAAGTTTATTGCTAACCTTTAAAAAATATACAAATGTTAAAGGTGTATGAGAAAAGAGGTATGAATCCTTAAAAAACAACAACAAAAATGTAATAATTTTCCAAAAAAAATGATAGCAAAATAAATTTGAAAGCACAGCTTTTCTTCAAAATCTATAAACAATTTGCTTCCTGAATGAACACTGTATATATATATACTAGCAGACCCGGCAAACGTTGTTTTGCCATTTATATTTTTTTTAGAAAACATTTTTTTAGTTTAATAAAAATAACTATTTACTATAAGTGTGCGGGGATGTACTTATAATCGAAGGCGTTGCAAATAATTAAAGTATACTTTATTTAGGTTAATAAATTAATCTTTATTAACTTTACGAATATATTTTAAATTACAACAATTCTTTATTAATTATGACAGTTTGAAAAAAGATAGATTAATCTCTCAGCGCAATGGAGTTTACAATATTCTTGGTTAGTCCGTCTTTAGCCAGCACAAATAAACTGGATGGTTTTCCCACGCGAGAACATGCCACGTAAAGTTGTCCGTGGGAAAAGCATGGTGTTTCCAAATCTAAGCCACATACAGATAATGTTTGGCCTTGTGACTTATTGATCGTCATAGCGAATGCCAATCTAATTGGAAATTGAGTGCGTTTGAATTCAATTGGCACATCTGTAGGAATCATAGGGATTCGTGGCAGCAACACGTTTTCGCCTCGAAACTTCCCATTCAAAATGGTGGCCTCAATGACATTTTTCATTAATTTCTTAATTACTAATCGTGTACCATTACACAGCTGTGGTGTGTTCAAGTTACGAAGTAGAATGATCGGAGCTCCAACCTTCAATTGTAAATTGTGTGGTGGCATGCCTGGCAAATCCAATGAATTTAAAAACTCAATTGGATAATTCACAGTTTCGTTGGTATCACAAACTGCATCGATAGATTTGTATGACACCAAATCCCCAGGCAACAACTGTTGTATTTTTTAATTTAATCCATTGACGTCCACATTTTTTGCTGACAAAATCGCTCTTTCTGCCAACCACTTATGATTTTGATATTGTGTGTGTACATCGGGAAATATGCGATCGATGAGAGTATTTTGCGAGTCGATGATTGTGCAGAAGTCTGTTTGTAATTTTATACATCCAGTATTTTCATGTACAGCAACTTTCCCATCGCCAATATCTATTAGTTGTTTAGAGAAAGTTTCGGCGGATGGATCCCGAAGCAATTGAACACGCATGTTCATCGTCAGTTGTACTTTTTCAACATTACGCCACAGTCGCGATGATTTTAAGCAAGCATTGATTTCATCAGCGTACGTTGAACGTGGAATAACGGGAAGAGTTTGTCTGAAATCACCTGAAAGTTGTAACAAAGTGCCGCCAAATAGTTTATCATTGTTTTTTATATCCCTCAATGTCCTATCCAATGCCTCAAGCGAATGTTTATGTGCCATAGTGCATTCATCCCAAATAATAATTTTACATTGTTTCAGCAATGCCCGTAGTCGATTGTTTTCTTATGTTGCACACTGCATCTGGATTATTTTGAATGTTCAATGGCAGCTTAAGTGCTGAATGAGCTGTTATGCCTCCATATAATAAAGTTGCTGCAATGCCAGAAGATGCAACGGCCAATGCGATGCCATTTTTTGATCGTATCTCGGCAAGTAGTAGCGAAATAAGGAATGTTTTGCCAGTTCCACCTGGTGCATCAAAAAAAATAGGAATCCTCCTTGTCCTGCCGATTATATATTATATTGCCATCTAGAAACGCTATTGCGGATTTGTAGATAGAATAATAAATTTGTATGTATTTCTATATGCTGTACCATTAATATAATAAATAAAAAATTTTTGTCGAAATATTAAATAAAAAAATTAGGGGTGAACCACCCTTAACATTTAAGGGGATGAAAATAGTTGTTGTCCGATTCTCAGGCCTAACGGATATGTACACAAAATTTCTTTAAAATCGGTCGAGCCGTTTCGGAGGAGTATAATGACTAACACTGTGACATGAGAATTTTAGCCATTTCGGTGGAGTATATTTAGGGGTGAACCTCCCTTAACATTTAGGGGGATGGAAAAATAGATGTTGTCCGATTTCCAGACCTAACGGATATGTACACAAAATTTCACGAAAATCGGTGGAGCCATTTCGGTGGAGTATAATTAGGGGTGAACCTCCCTTAACATTTAGGGGGATGAAAAATTGTTGTTGTCCGATTCTTAGGCCTAACGGATATGTACACAAAATTTCTTTAAAATCGGTCGAGACATTTCGGAGGAGTATAATGACTAACACCGTGACATGAGAATTTTAGCCATTTCGGTGGAGTATAATTTAGGGGTGAACCTCCCTTAACATTTATGGGGATGAAAAATAGATGTGGTCCGATTCTCAGGCCTAACGGATATGTACACAAAATTTCATTAAAATCGTCAAACCATTTCGGAGGAGTATAATGACTAACACCGTGATATGAGAATTTTATATATCGGAAAAATTAAATAAAAAAATTAGGGGTGAACCACCCTTAACATTTAGGGGGATGAAAAATAGATGTTGCCCGATTTCCAGACCTAACGGATATGTACACCAAATTTCACGAAAATCGGTGGAGCCATTTCGGTGGAGTATAATTAGGGGTGAACCACCCTTAACATTTAGGGGGATGAAAAATAGATGTTGTCCGATTCTCAGGCCTAACGGATATGTAGACAAAATTTCTTTAAAATCGGTCGAGCCATTTCGGAGGAGTATAATGACTAACACTGTGACATGAGAATTTTAGCCATTTCGGTGGAGTATAATTAGGGGTGAACCTCCCTTAACATTTAAGGGGATGTAAAATAGATGTTGTCCGATTTCCAGACCTAACGGATATGTACACAAAATTTCACGAAAATCGGTGGAGCCATTTCGGTGGAGTATAATTAGGGGTGAACCTCCCTCAACATTTAAAGGGATGAAAAATAGATGTTGTCCGATTCTCAGGCCTAACGGATATGTACACAAAATTTCTTTAAAATCGGTCGAGCCATTTCGGAGGAGTATAATGACTAATACCGTGACATGAGAATTTTATATATCGGAAAAATTAAATAATAAAATTAGGGGTGAACCACCCTTAACATTTAGGGGGATGAAAAATAGATTTTGCCCGTTTTCCAGACCTAACGGATATGTACACAAAATTTCACGAAAATCGGTGGAGCCATTTCGGTGGAGTATAATTAGGGGTGAACCTCCCTCAACATTTAGGGGATGAAAAATAGATGTTGTCCGATTCTCAGGCCTAACGGATATGTACACAAAATTTCATTACAATCGGTCGAGCCATTTCGGAGGAGTATAAATGACTAACACCGTGACATTAGAATTTTATATATCGGAAAAATTAAATAAAAAAATTAGGGGTGAACCACCCTTAACATTTAGGGGGATGAAAAATAGATTTTGCCCGTTTTCCAGACCTAACGGATATGTACACAAAATTTCACGAAAATCGGTGGAGCCATTTCGGTGGAGTATAATTAGGGGTGAACCACCCTTAACATTTAGGGGATGAAAAATAGATGTTGTCCGATTCTCAGGCCTAACGGATATGTACACAAAATTTCATTACAATCGGTCGAGCCATTTCGGAGGAGTATAAATGACTAACACCGTGACATGAGAATTTTATACCACCCTTAACATTTAGGGGATGAAAAATAGATGTTGTCCGATTCTCAGGCCTAACGGATATGTACACAAAATTTCATTACAATCGGTCGAGCCATTTCGGAGGAGTATAAATGACTAACACCGTGACATGAGAATTTTATATATAAGAGGGGTGAACCACCCTTAACATTTAGGGGGATGAAAAATAGATTTTGCCCGTTTTCCAGACCTAACGGATATGTACACAAAATTTCACGAAAATCGGTGGAGCTATTTCGGTGGAGTATAATTAGGGGTGAACCACCCTTAACATTTAGGGGATGAAAAATAGATGTCCGATTCTCAGGCCTAACGGTTATGTACACAAAATTTCATTACAATCGGTCGAGCCATTTCGGAGGAGTATAAATGACTAACACCGTGACATGAGAATTTTATATATAAGAGGGGTGAACCACCCTTAACATTTAGGGGGATGAAAAATAGATTTTGCCCGTTTTCCAGACCTAACGGATATGTACACAAAATTTCACGAAAATCGGTGGAGCCATTTCGGTGGAGTATAATTAGGGGTGAACCACCCTTAACATTTAGGGGATGAAAATAGATGTTGTCCGATTATCAGGCCTAACGGATATGTACACAAAATTTCATTACAATTGGTCGAGCCATTTTGGAGGAGTATAAATGACTAACACCGTGACATGAGAATTTTATATATAAGAGGGGTGAACCACCCTTAACATTTAGGGGATGAAAAATAGATTTTGCCCGTTTTCCAGACCTAACGGATATGTACACAAAATTTCACGAAAATCGGTGGAGCCATTTCGGTGGAGTATAATTAGGGGTGAACCACCTTTAACATTTAGGGGATGAAAAATAGATGTTGTCCGATTCTCAGGCCTAACGGATATGTACACAAAATTTCATTACAATCGGTAGAGCCATTTCGGAGGAGTATAAATGACTAACACCGTGACATGAGAATTTTATACCACCCTTAACATTTAGGGGATGAAAAATAGATGTTGTCCGATTCTCAGGCCTAACGGATATGTACACAAAATTTCATTACAATCGGTCGAGCCATTTCGGAGGAGTATAAATGACTAACACCGTGACATGAGAATTTTATATATAAGAGGGGTGAACCACCCTTAACATTTAGGGGGATGAAAAATAGATTTTGCCCGTTTTCCAGACCTAACGGATATGTACACAAAATTTCACGAAAATCGGTGGAGCCATTTAGGTGGAGTATAATTAGGGGTGAACCACCCTTAACATTTAGGGGATGAAAAATAGATGTTGTCCGATTCTCAGGCCTAACGGATATGTACACAAAATTTCATTACAATCGGTCGAGCCATTTCGGAGGAGTATAAATGACTAACACCGTGACATGAGAATTTTATATATCGGAAAAATTAAATAAAAAAATTAGGGGTGAACCACCCTTAACATTTAGGGGGATGAAAAATAGATGTGGTCCGATTCTCAGGCCTAACGGATATGTACACAAAATTTCATTAAAATCGTCAAGCCATTTCGGAGGAGTATAATGACTAACACCGTGACATGAGAATTTTATATATCGGAAAAATTAAATAAAAAAATTAGGGGTGAACCACCCTTAACATTTAGGGGGATGAAAAATAGATGTTGCCCGATTTCCAGACCTAACGGATATGTACACCAAATTTCACGAAAATCGGTGGAGCCATTTCGGTGGAGTATAATTAGGGGTGAACCACCCTTAACATTTAGGGGGATGAAAAATAGATGTTGTCCGATTCTCAGGCCTAACGGATATGTAGACAAAATTTCTTTAAAATCGGTCGAGCCATTTCGGAGGAGTATAATGACTAACACTGTGACATGAGAATTTTAGCCATTTCGGTGGAGTATAATTAGGGGTGAACCTCCCTCAACATTTAAAGGGATGAAAAATAGATGTTGTCCGATTCTCAGGCCTAACGGATATGTACACAAAATTTCTTTAAAATCGGTCGAGCCATTTCGGAGGAGTATAATGACTAATACCGTGACATGAGAATTTTATATATCGGAAAAATTAAATAATAAAATTAGGGGTGAACCACCCTTAACATTTAGGGGGATGAAAAATAGATTTTGCCCGTTTTCCAGACCTAACGGATATGTACACAAAATTTCACGAAAATCGGTGGAGCCATTTCGGTGGAGTATAATTAGGGGTGAACCTCCCTCAACATTTAGGGGATGAAAAATAGATGTTGTCCGATTCTCAGGCCTAACGGATATGTACACAAAATTTCATTACAATCGGTCGAGCCATTTCGGAGGAGTATAAATGACTAACACCGTGACATGAGAATTTTATATATCGGAAAAATTAAATAAAAAAATTAGGGGTGAACCACCCTTAACATTTAGGGGGATGAAAAATAGATGTGGTCCGATTCTCAGGCCTAACGGATATGTACACAAAATTTCACGAAAATCGGTGGAGCCATTTCGGTGGAGTATAATTAGGGGTGAACCTCCCTTAACATTTAGGGGGATGAAAAATTGTTGTTGTCCGATTCTTAGGCCTAACGGATATGTACACAAAATTTCTTTAAAATCGGTCGAGACATTTCGGAGGAGTATAATGACTAACACCGTGACATGAGAATTTTAGCCATTTCGGTGGAGTATAATTTAGGGGTGAACCTCCCTTAACATTTATGGGGATGAAAAATAGATGTGGTCCGATTCTCAGGCCTAACGGATATGTACACAAAATTTCATTAAAATCGTCAAGCCATTTCGGAGGAGTATAATGACTAACACCGTGACATGAGAATTTTATATATCGGAAAAATTAAATAAAAAAATTAGGGGTGAACCACCCTTAACATTTAGGGGGATGAAAAATAGATGTTGCCCGATTTCCAGACCTAACGGATATGTACACCAAATTTCACGAAAATCGGTGGAGCCATTTCGGTGGAGTATAATTAGGGGTGAACCACCCTTACCATTTAGGGGGATGAAAAATAGATGTTGTCCGATTCTCAGGCCTAACGGATATGTAGACAAAATTTCTTTAAAATCGGTCGAGCCATTTCGGAGGAGTATAATGACTAACACTGTGACATGAGAATTTTAGCCATTTCGGTGGAGTATAATTAGGGGTGAACCTCCCTTAACATTTAAGGGGATGTAAAATAGATGTTGTCCGATTTCCAGACCTAACGGATATGTACACAAAATTTCACGAAAATCGGTGGAGCCATTTCGGTGGAGTATAATTAGGGGTGAACCTCCCTCAACATTTAAAGGGATGAAAAATAGATGTTGTCCGATTCTCAGGCCTAACGGATATGTACACAAAATTTCTTTAAAATCGGTCGAGCCATTTCGGAGGAGTATAATGACTAATACCGTGACATGAGAATTTTATATATCGGAAAAATTAAATAATAAAATTAGGGGTGAACCACCCTTAACATTTAGGGGGATGAAAAATAGATTTTGCCCGTTTTCCAGACCTAACGGATATGTACACAAAATTTCACGAAAATCGGTGGAGCCATTTCGGTGGAGTATAATTAGGGGTGAACCTCCCTCAACATTTAAGGGATGAAAAATAGATGTTGTCCGATTCTCAGGCCTAACGGATATGTACACAAAATTTCATTACAATCGGTCGAGCCATTTCGGAGGAGTATAAATGACTAACACCGTGACATGAGAATTTTATATATAAGAGGGGTGAACCACCCTTAACATTTAGGGGGATGAAAAATAGATTTTGCCCGTTTTCCAGACCTAACGGATATGTACACAAAATTTCACGAAAATCGGTGGAGCCATTTAGGTGGAGTATAATTAGGGGTGAACCACCCTTAACATTTAGGGGATGAAAAATAGATGTTGTCCGATTCTCAGGCCTAACGGATATGTACACAAAATTTCATTACAATCGGTCGAGCCATTTCGGAGGAGTATAAATGACTAACACCGTGACATGAGAATTTTATATATCGGAAAAATTAAATAAAAAAATTAGGGGTGAACCACCTTTAACATTTAGGGGGATGAAAAATAGATGTGGTCCGATTCTCAGGCCTAACGGATATGTACACAAAATTTCATTAAAATCGTCAAGCCATTTCGGAGGAGTATAATGACTAACACCGTGACATGAGAATTTTATATATCGGAAAAATTAAATAAAAAAATTAGGGGTGAACCACCCTTAACATTTAGGGGGATGAAAAATAGATGTTGTCCGATTCTCAGGCCTAACGGATATGTACACAAAATTTCTTTAAAATCGGTCGAGCCATTTCGGAGGAGTATAATGACTAACACTGTGACATGAGAATTTTAGCCATTTCGGTGGAGTATAATTAGGGGTGAACCTCCCTTAACATTTAAGGGGATGTAAAATAGATGTTGTCCGATTTCCAGACCTAACGGATATGTACACAAAATTTCACGAAAATCGGTGGAGCCATTTCGGTGGAGTATAATTAGGGGTGAACCTCCCTCAACATTTAAAGGGATGAAAAATAGATGTTGTCCGATTCTCAGGCCTAACGGATATGTACACAAAATTTCTTTAAAATCGGTCGAGCCATTTCGGAGGAGTATAATGACTAACACCGTGACATGAGAATTTTATATATCGGAAAAATTAAATAATAAAATTAGGGGTGAACCACCCTTAACATTTAGGGGGATGAAAAATAGATTTTGCCCGTTTTCCAGACCTAACGGATATGTACACAAAATTTCACGAAAATCGGTGGAGTATAATTAGGGGTGAACCACCCTTAACATTTAGGGGATGAAAAATAGATGTTGTCCGTTTCTCAGGCCTAACGGATATGTACACAAAATTTCATTACAATCGGTCGAGCCATTTCGGAGGAGTATAAATGACTAACACCGTGACATGAGAATTTTATATATAAGAGGGGTGAACCACCCTTAACATTTAGGGGGATGAAAAATAGATTTTGCCCGTTTTCCAGACCTAACGGATATGTACACAAAATTTCACGAAAATCGGTGGAGCCATTTCGGTGGAGTATAATTAGGGGTGAACCACCCTTAACATTTAGGGGATGAAAAATAGATGTTGTCCGATTCTCAGGCCTAACGGATATGTACACAAAATTTCATTACAATCGGTCGAGCCATTTCGGAGGAGTATAAATGACTAACACCGTGACATGAGAATTTTATACCACCCTTAACATTTAGGGGATGAAAAATAGATGTTGTCCGATTCTCAGGCCTAACGGATATGTACACAAAATTTCATTACAATCGGTCGAGCCATTTCGGAGGAGTATAAATGACTAACACCGTGACATGAGAATTTTATATATAAGAGGGGTGAACCACCCTTAACATTTAGGGGGATGAAAAATAGATTTTGCCCGTTTTCCAGACCTAACGGATATGTACACAAAATTTCACGAAAATCGGTGGAGCTATTTCGGTGGAGTATAATTAGGGGTGAACCACCCTTAACATTTAGGGGATGAAAAATAGATGTCCGATTCTCAGGCCTAACGGTTATGTACACAAAATTTCATTACAATCGGTCGAGCCATTTCGGAGGAGTATAAATGACTAACACCGTGACATGAGAATTTTATATATAAGAGGGGTGAACCACCCTTAACATTTAGGGGGATGAAAAATAGATTTTGCCCGTTTTCCAGACCTAACGGATATGTACACAAAATTTCACGAAAATCGGTGGAGCCATTTCGGTGGAGTATAATTAGGGGTGAACCACCCTTAACATTTAGGGGATGAAAATAGATGTTGTCCGATTATCAGGCCTAACGGATATGTACACAAAATTTCATTACAATTGGTCGAGCCATTTTGGAGGAGTATAAATGACTAACACCGTGACATGAGAATTTTATATATAAGAGGGGTGAACCACCCTTAACATTTAGGGGATGAAAAATAGATTTTGCCCGTTTTCCAGACCTAACGGATATGTACACAAAATTTCACGAAAATCGGTGGAGCCATTTCGGTGGAGTATAATTAGGGGTGAACCACCTTTAACATTTAGGGGATGAAAAATAGATGTTGTCCGATTCTCAGGCCTAACGGATATGTACACAAAATTTCATTACAATCGGTAGAGCCATTTCGGAGGAGTATAAATGACTAACACCGTGACATGAGAATTTTATACCACCCTTAACATTTAGGGGATGAAAAATAGATGTTGTCCGATTCTCAGGCCTAACGGATATGTACACAAAATTTCATTACAATCGGTCGAGCCATTTCGGAGGAGTATAAATGACTAACACTGTGACATGAGAATTTTATATATAAGAGGGGTGAACCACCCTTAACATTTAGGGGGATGAAAAATAGATTTTGCCCGTTTTCCAGACCTAACGGATATGTACACAAAATTTCACGAAAATCGGTGGAGCCATTTCGGTGGAGTATAATTAGGGGTGAACCACCCTTAACATTTAGGGGATGAAAAATAGATGTTGTCCGATTCTCAGGCCTAACGGATATGTACACAAAATTTCATTACAATCGGTCGAGCCATTTCGGAGGAGTATAAATGACTAACACTGTGACATGAGAATTTTATATATAAGATATATATATATATATATATATATATATATATATATATATATATAGTAATACTCAATTTTTGAATTTTGAGTTGGTACCAATATATCAGTTGTTGCAAAAGGAATTTTTATGATTGGTTGAAAGAAAGACGACATAAGTCAAGTTGACGTCTGTAAATAACATTTGAAATAAGGGAAAGAGAAATTAAAATATATTTGTCAAGATGGTAATGTTTAGTATTAACCCTTAGCACGCGTATGACGGGATTTCACGTAACCCTCAACTTGACTGGTAACGCGTATGACGGGATATCTCGATTCAACACTATTTGACTTCTGCAGGTATTTTTAATTCGTTTAAAGTCCAATAGAGTGCAGGGAATTGTCCTATTGGTATAATGTGACACTCCCACTACGGTATTTGTTCTCGATCACCTGTCGTTGGTCTTTATTTGGTTGTTATAGCAACCATGCGCCATTTTGTGTTCTGCCCCAGCGCGTATAACGTGATTTCTCGTTCTACTACAACTGTCAGTTGTGAAATGTTTTGTGTCAACGTTATAACTGCTATAGCTGTTCATTGTTGATTTATTTAGGCCATATTATTGTTTATATGTATATTTAGTTTATATCAGTAATTTTTTTGATGTCCTGAATGTAGGTAATTATTATGAGCAGTAGAAAGATATTTTTGATACAGTATGTTGATTTTTCTCAAAATCTTTTTTTAGTAAAATTTATTTGTTTGATGAAATTCAGGTTATTTTGAAATAAATAGTAGGCCTACTTTTATATTAAAAAAATAATATGATTTGTTTGTAAATATAAAAAAAATATATAATTTGTTTCATAAGGCGGTCAAAAATGTGAAATTAATTATTTTTTCTTGTTTTAATCTGTAAAAAATTTTTAAAATAATTTTAAAGCCAATCTACATTTTTTTTTTACCAAATATATCTGTAAGAACCCAAAATCAAATAGAACTTTAAACAATTACAAATTTTTTTTTTTTTCCTAATAGCACGTTATGAGTAAATAGCCTAAATTGTTATTCAGCCTGCTAAGGGTTAAGATTGATTCAATATTTATGTGAAAGTATAATAATTGAATAAAGTGTAAAGTACATGTTGCCATGCGGGCATGATTATAAGGCTAAAAATCACGTGATAGGTATATGCTAGATCCGGAAAATGTGAGTTGCTTTGTGCAGTCTAGAGGTGGCATCTAAAAGAGACAAATGTGTTTTAAAATAAAAAATAAAAAGTGTTAAGTAAAATAACGGCATATGTTATTTGAGTATCAGTTAGAATCAGTCCTTATGCAGTTAGAAAGAGTATTGGGATCAGACGGACTATATTTCATTGTGAAACGGTTGGTTTTTGTGTATGAACATTGAAGCATGTGGTGAGAATTGAACTTTGTACTTTGCATAGACAGTTTAAATGAGTTTTCATTCTGAAAGACCGTGAATAATAAAATAGAAACTTTATATCAGTGATAAAGATGAAATGCGTGATAAACAGGAATCGTACAGATAAACCGGAGACGATAGACTCCGATGCTCCGTAGACAATGGCGGATTTCTACCCTAAGGACGACATATCAACAATGCATCAAAAGACTACTCTGGAAATTGCTACAATGTGGTAACATGAACTACAGACAATATCATTTTTTTGTGTACAAAAGTACTAATAATGAAATTTTAATAATAAATAATAATGTTAAAAATTTGTTAAACTAGTAAATTTCAAGATATATATATATATATATATATATATATATATATATATATATATATATAACTTTCTGTTGGTCCTGATTTGTTTTTTCATATTAATATACCATTACTTAATTTAAAATTCGAATAAACTCTTTCTTCAGGAATAACTCCTAACTTATTCCAAAACATAAATATTATTTTTAATTAAATATTTGACAATAACGTAAATTATAACTTTGTCAACATTAAAGATGCAATCACAAAAAGAAAATTGTGGAGTTAAAAATATAATTTTAATTGTTGGTTATACATTTGTGATTGTGCAATTAAAGAACAATCAAAGTTATAATTTACAAATTCCAAAAAATATAATTAATTTAAGATTATGTATCACGTTTGCATTTGATTAGGAGTTATTTCTATAATATACCTCTGATGAAGGAATTAACACTTCAGTTTCCATTTGATTTTGCGATGGACTGTACTGTACGATTTGCTAAATTTTTGTATTGTTCACAACTTTTTACTAAATCTACAATAAAGATATAACAGTATATTCTTTTTATCTATGTCATCATACTGTATTTTTAATATTTTAATAAAAGTGGAGTCGTTCTATAATGTTAAAAATATAGCTTGACTAATATGAGCAGTCTGGAATTTTAATTGTTTATTTTATTGTATCCTAAATTGTACTCTATTATGTTTAATCTTTGACTCTGTCTATTGCAATGTATAAATTGTTTAATGACAATAAAAAAATAATACATAAAAATAATATAATTTATTAATTTTTTTTTTTTTTACAAGGTATTAAAGCCGTTTTACAAGTGTTAAACAAAATAGAACACCACAAACTGCAGTAAATCTATTATTTTCTCAAATTAAATTAGAAGTATTATTACAGAAACAGTATAATTTCCAAAATGAAATTTGAATTACACACTTTGAAGATTAATATTCATTGCACCAAACAAATAAACATAATTAATAAAAAAAATACATATTGATACACGTCAAAGTCTATAGAAAAACATGTTTTAAGAGTTGTGGCCACATATGCAATAGTTACTGTAATCAATTACTTACTGAGCTAGTACACATGGATATTTCACTAACTTGTTGGTTCTTGTTAGTTTTTGCTATTGTTTCTAATGGCTACCATATAACCAATTGGATATGAAAATCAGTTTATCATTTAATTAACTATCTGGGTTGATTTTGAAATGATTTTAAATTTGATACTCCTCCAATACAGCCATCATTCTGCCTTTATTAAGTACAGTAAAAACCTTGTAAAACCATTGTAATCCGAACGCCACCGAGCACAAATTAATTTGATATAAAGTGGCATGCAACATGCTACATTAAAGTGTGTGAAGTAAATTGATCTTTCATTGAACGGTCTATAACACTGACATAGGCTTAGTGTAGTAGGTATATAATCTATCCAGTCTGACTCAAGTTTACTCAACCCTCCCCTCTTCACTTAGCAACACTATTATCCTCACTTCAGTTGTCACTCTGTCTGCCAACATGAACACGGTCATTTATGAAACTACTGTACTGTGTTTTGTTAGTGATATTTAGCATCTGTGTGTGTAGTGATATTGTATTGTATAGGATTGTATTGTGTAGTGTATACTGTACGGAATTGTATACTGCATGAGTGATTAGACTAAAATGACTTCAACATCGTTTCTGAAAAGAAAGCACAACATTTTTAATATTGATCAGAAATTAGATATTATTGAGAGACTGAAGAAAGGTGAAAGTGAAGCTTCATTGGCCAGAGAATATAATGTAGTTAAATCCACAATTACCGATATAAAAAGCAAACAGAACAGGATGCTATAACAAAATATACATCCAAACAGGACAGTAATGAACGCCTAAAAAATTTAAAACTTTAAAAACAGCCAACAATATGGTTTTTGAGAATGCATCTATGGTTTACACAAAGGAGCTTGGGTAAACCAATATCAGGCCCACGTCTTTGTGAAAATACTTTTCATTTTAATAAAAAAGTGAAAGGTCCTTCTGATTTCAAGGTCATCAGTGGTTAGTTGAACAATTTTAAACTATACCATGGAATAAGACACCTTGATACTAAAGAGGAAAGCTTGTCTGGTGATGCTGTAGCTGCCCAATTATATCTGGAAAAAAATGATGAAATAATCCGGGATAGTGGATTTTCAAGGAATGATGTGTAGAATGCTGATGAGACTGGCATAAATTAGCCTCCATTACCAAGATATTCTGTTGTATCTCATAATGTAATTCAAGTTTCTGGATACAAAGTGAGCAAAGACAGAATAACAGTAATGGTTTGTTCCAATTCAAACTATACTCACTCTCTTCCTTTGTTGGTTATTAGTAAAAGCCAAAAATCTAGATTTAAAAAAAAAATCTTTACTGTCACTAACAGGGCACAAAAGAACTCATGGATGATGGCCGATATATTTCTTGAATGGTACATAAACATATTTATTCCAGAAATCTAAAAATACAGAAAGCAAAAAGAAAAACTGGAAAAGCGTTGTTATTAATTGACAACGCGCCTGGACATCCTGATGTTGATTGATTGAATAACATTCGTGACAACTTCATTGTAATGTTCCCTCCACCAAATATAATAGATCTCCTCCAACCAATGGATTAGGGTGTTATAACAAAAACAAAAAGAAATGTAGAGGAAAAAATTTGTCTTAAAGTCAGCGTACATATAGTTATAGTTCATCAGGTGTTCATACAAACCATACCATCCATGCTATTTCAAACCACCCACAACTTCATAAAATGGCTGCTTTTAATAACCATGTAAACATGGGACATCTCCACCTAATAATAATCTGTAGTTGGTAATTGTAATAATTATTAATTGATACAAAAGGTTAAATTAGGATATAAAGAAACAATTAATTGTTTAAAAACAATAAGTATAGAATTTTGAAATATGGTAAAAGGATAGAGGTGTTTTTATAATAATGAATAAAAAAGTGAATTTAAATAAATTTGTTGTAGCGGGAAAGACGGCATTTGTGTGGAACAAAGACTTAACATCACATGATATGCCATAAAAAAAACATGATCCTGATCTTGTGATTTGATTGGTTCAAAATGTAAAATTAAAACAATCTTAGAGAGTGGGAGTAACATAGATGCTGAATGGAAAAAACAACTCTGCCTAGAACGGGATATAAGTCACTCTTCGAGAAGACTGCGATGTTGTCAGACGCATAAGACTGTTGTCCTCAAAGGGAGGTTTTATTTTGAATGTTAAAAGAAGAAGTGAGTGTGACATGGTTGAAAAAAGAAAGGTGTTTTATGAACCTATAAAGGTATCAAGTTATGTAATTAAAAACATGGACGAAGTAAATTGTAAGTTATATAATTACTAAAATACCCAGACTTTAAAAAATAGAACAATGAACGATTAATAGTTTTTTAAGGTGAGTAGATATTAAAATTAAGATTTTCATTTCAGGTGTAAATTGTTCAAAATTGATAATGTAGAATTCCTTTTATGTTTAATAAAATTGTACATATTTAAAAAAATTAAGATAAGTTTCTAAAAATTATTGAAGATCACCTGTTCAGCTAATCACATTGAACATTTTGAGGCTGGGAAGTACAGAAATGAAGGCAAGAACCTAGTAAGTAAAATTAATTATAATTAATTAGTAAGAAACTGTATTAAGTACACTCTGTACACTTTCAAAAAATTCTCAACACGTCTAAAGTACACACGCTTAACGTTACAAAATAACACCCAACATATGTAAGGTACACTCAGTATGCTTACAACCATGTCCATAGAGCACTTTCCATTCTCATGAATACTACAGATTTTAATAATGAAATTAAAATGATTAAACAAATAGCCATAGCTAATGAATACCAAGCTTCTATTATAGATAAATGTATTCGTGAACAAAAATAAAACTATACAAACTTAAAAACTGTTAAATACAGGACAAAATTCACCAAAATCAAAACATTACCACTTAAATATAGTAGCCATCTTGACCATCCCACTTGTAATATCGTCCAGAAAATGGGATACTAAAAGCATAGCAAACTTATTCTGGCAGTCTTGATCACATATTTAGTAAAAACACTAAATAAAGGCAGAACCATGGATATAATGGAGGCATACCAAATTTACAAACATTTGAAAACCAACCTAGATAACTTGTTAAATGTTAATCTAATTTTCACATCCAAAGTTTATATATATATATATATATACTGACATTTTGGGAGCCCTCTATTTCGTTACAAATATATATATTGTGACGAAATAGAGGGCTCCCAAAAGGTCAGTGCTCGGCAGGCCATAAATTGTAAAGAGTTGAAAGGGTTGACAGCTAGAAAAACTATTCTAACATCAGTCACAGATCTCAAGGAGTCAAATAAACCATTCCAAAAGTCAATGCCTTCAACCGAAAATGTTTGAAATGGACCAATGAAAGAAATTGCGTCAGTCCTGAAATAACGTAAAAGATTTAAAATAAGCCAATGAAGGAAGAGGATCGGAAGAAAGAGTTTGAAAGAATACATTATAAATAGGGGTGGAAGAGAAGCGCACGAGGTTCTTTTTGGTTGTTAACTGATTGAAGGAGGGAGTTCCGGAGCAAGTGTTTCTTTAGTAGAAAAGAAGATCGTTGTGAAAGATTTAGCCGAGATCAAACAGTCAAAATTAAATAGTAACTGCGTATTTTTTTTTTTTTTTTTTTTTTTTTGTATAAGAATTTAATAATAATCTCTGAAGAATAAATTAAAAGATAATCGCCGTTTATAAGTTTAAAAGAGTCGTCGTCATAGAAGTGTGTGATAAATTGCGTTGTTATAAATGTGTTTGAACAGGAATATTAATACAATAAATTAAAAGTAATCGTCGTCACAAAATTGTGTGAGAAATAAGTGTATGAAGAAAAGAAGATTCGTCGAAAAGATAAAGGCAAATGATCCACCTACTTACTGGCAGTCTACACGGGAACCACGTGCTAGGAACCAGGAACATCGGAGCTGTGATAAAACTTCCAAGCCGATAAGTACAAATTAATGGACAATCTCAATTAAATAAACTACCACCAAATTCTATTTTATATGTAAATTTTATTATAGTCACCAAAGAATCACGAACCCATAAAGAGAAAATTAATAAAATAATACATTTCAGTTAGCCGGAGCATTTTATAATAATAAATTAAAAGTAAAAAATTTAAAAGTAAAATTATGATGCACTCTTATTTCTTTATTTTAGGTTAAGACATTGTAGAATTAGTAATTTATATTTAACGATGTACTTAGAATAAGTAGTAGGTTAAATAAGTACCTATTAATTGTATAGGTATTAAGTGCATCAAATTTGGACAATAATTGATTTTATTGTAAATGATTTTAAACTTAATGTTATAAATAATTAAAGAAAGTTAAATTAAAATTGTGCGAAGTGGTTTTTCTTATAATATATATACAATACAAAAACAAACAGGATCCAACCAGTGAGTGAGATATTACTATATGTTCTATTTCAGTAAGTAAATGACTACAGTAAGAGTAGCATGTGGCCACAATTCTTAAAATATTTAGTTTTTACTACAGACTTTAGTACCAATATATTTATTAATTATGTTTATTTGTTTTTGTCCAATGAATATTAATGTTCAGTGTGTGTGCAATTGGGTTTGTTATCTGATGATGATATAAGATATACCAAAACAGCTGCTTTTATGACAAAATAAAATAACCTGTAAAACAATGATTGCTTGAGATAAGTTAAATAATATTCATTAACTAATGCTTGTAATAAAAAGATAGAAAATTGGGCTTGACAGAAGGTAATTAGTTTTTCATTTTGAGATTATCACTTTGTATTATGTTAAAACTACATCCATAATACTCAGTAGTGTATAGTGTATACAATGATAAATTATGTTGATGCATAAACATTAGGTATAAACAGTAAACATTCTTACTCTTAATCCAACAATTCCTCTAACTGATGCTGAAGTTGTTTTTTCATTCCTTGGCAATGCAGGTGAGCGAGGTATTGGTGGCATAGACATATCAAGTTGGGATGATGGGACTTCTGTCATGCCCACAAGTTCAGCAATATATTTACTTGTTTCACCATATTTGGTTAGCTTTTCCATTAGTTCAGCTTGTGTTGCTTTCATACCTTCAATATCTTCTGGTGTCAAATGTTCTTTCTAATAAAAAAAGTAAATAATGTATTTTATTTATCATTTGAATTGAAAAGAATTTTTTTACTTATCACAGATATTATTTTAATCACAAAATTATCTATATTTTAATATATATATATTGAAACTAAATGTTTTTTCTCTCATGTACACCAATGCATGTAGTTGGGTAATTGTGGTTTGAATTTGTCTATTATACAATAACAATTGAATTTTTGGACCATTATTTTCACCATTATTGTTGATTTTTTTTACATATACTGATGTTTATTCACTTTTACAAAGTGAAAAAATTACGAGTTATATTCAAGAAATAAGATTTATTTCTAAATATTGCCACTATAGAGCTACGGTTGAAATGTTATGCATCCATGCTGAATTAGTTAATTAACTGACACTACCACTCTTAAGTACAAAATTTTAAGGAAGTCCTAAGATAGTGGAGAATCCATTATTGCTGGAAAACAGAGGAAATATAGAAATGATTGCCGAATGATTATAGATTAACTATATTAACGTATAAGTTGTCCTAGGACATTGATGTGATACGCATCGCAAGTGTCGCGTTATCATAAGCGATGTATAAATTTATAACCATATATATGTAGTGTCCATGTGATTTTATGTGTTATTTTAATGTATAACGATCTCAACCGAGTGAAAAAGAAAATAGAACTCTGAAGATGGAGCGTACGCTTCGAAACGCGTAAGTGTATATAAAAAAGAAGTCACCTGGCGGAAACAAAAGGTAATTTAATTGTTAGTTAAAACAATAGTGACTTGGATACTATCAACATGATTCTTAGATTAACTAATATCGACTGATTACGATGAATCAATTGACTATAGAAGTAATTGTCATGATTATTAAAATTATCAGTATAATATTGACCTTATTATTAAACACACAGTACCTAATGTTGATAGACGTCCACCACATGGAGTCGGAGTACAAAGACTTCACTCATGGCTCAGCTAGCTGATTCGTACACAAAAATAGGTAAAGTTGTTTATACAATGTTCACTTAAACAAGTAATTATTTATACCTTTGAATAATAGTAATACAAGACATTTGGATATATATACATAACTCAATAATTTATGAGGGTACACATTCCCACATGAAAGTATGGAACATGTATCTCGGACAAAGCCGTTGAAATTGAAATAATTAACCACGGAATTGATTCATAAATGAATCACATTGTATTGAATAAGTTTACGAGCCAGTGCAAATGTTCGTGTTGGTAACCTCTTACTTAATAAACAAAAATGTGATGAAACAGTTGACGAAACAATAAGATTACAACACAGCGAGTGTATTGTAAAAATGAGTTGCTACACCCATCCTAACTGGATGCTTGACTTGAACTAACTATAAAAGCATGAGTGTTGGATGTTATTAGAATATTGATATGGTTTAAATGCCATTTTGAACAGCTTCAGCTTCAAAGGTTGGAGCAAAACCAGCATCAAATATAAGTGTCCAATACTAAACAACCACCATTTCAGACATTTGAGCAGTACATAAAAAATAGTACTTATAATGTTTAAGAAAACTGAGATGCCACATATTCAATTTGAGATTGAAATTCACCATCAAATTTGTGATTTTTAAAGAAAATATGCAGTGAACGATTCAATGGTACAAAGCTGGGTGAGGCTTTTTAATGAGGGATGGTAAAATGTGCACAATGATGATTGATAATTTGATATGTGCAGTTAAAGAGAAGATTAGAGAGAACAGACGATTCACTATTACATAATTTTTCTGAATTTTCCACATATATGAATATTTCATATTCATTTGGTTGAGAAACTGCAGTAAGGGAAATTGTATAACCTCAGAGTACCAAAGATGCTTAAAGAACAACATAAAATTGAATGGCAGTGCAGCTCAGTGCATTGGCCTTCATAACATGATACAGTGATGACTAGTCGAGGTATATAAAAATTAAGGGATGAGACATGGGTGTCGCAATAACCTCTGAATTGAAGTAACAGTCCACAGAGTGGAGGTACACTTCATCACCATTAAGAACAAAATTCAAGTAGTTTTCTTTGGAAGATCAGGTGGGAAGTGTTTTGGGACAGACAAGGAGTTTTGCTTGTGAACTTTTTGCTTCAAAGCTCCATAATCAACTCGAAAATGTATTATGAATGATTAAGAAATTGTATCACATGAATCAGAATAAGAAACATGGCATGCTTACCTGGAATGTTGTGCTGAATTATGACAACACCTGCCTATACTCAACTCAAAATCTCCTCATGACCTTTGACTAGAAACAATTCAATCATCTCCTCCTCTACAGCTGTTCCTAGCAATTTTCAAACCAATCGACTAAGAAAAATACCACAACAATAGTGGATCACATCTCAAAAAATGATGTAAAATGTGTAAATCAAATAGCAACAAAAACGGTTTTAAAGTATATTTTTGTATTTTTCCCTTAATAGCCCTATTGTAACTTATTTTCTGGATATCCCTCATAAAATTAAAAATCATGAATTGTGGAGTGATATTTTTATAAACGGTTTGATTCCAATAATTAATTTTAATGATGTTTGCATGTTATTATACGATATTTAACCAATTTTTAAAAAGTTAGTGTGGTTATATATATATATATATATATATATATATATATATATATAACAGGTTAAAGATACCTGCAGAACTAAAGATACCTGCAAAAAACACAAAATATAGTTTTCCAAAAATCAACTCTATAGATATTGATTTTAAAAAACTTTGTTTTCTTAACAAATTCCCAAAAAATTCCTTATATAAAAAATATTATTTGGTAACTTTCCAAAATTAAAAGTTAGTAATTAATGAATCTTGACTCCCTGAATGATTGTATTGCTCAGGATTATGATATGTTTATTCTACACTGTCTATTTGTAATTGGTTAGGTTATATAATATACTAAGATTTGATTTTGATTTTTGAATTTTATAATATTATAACAACTGCTACTACAACATGTAGATTTATAATTAAATTGAATGGTATTCTACTTGGTTCATCTTCAAAAGAAATTTTTTTTTGTTTTTATTGAAAGTTTTGTCTGTAAATAAATTTTGTATGCTTTCACATTTAAAACATGTAACAACTAGTACCACAGAAATTCATAGTAACACAGAAACCATATTAATATATGGTAAACCAAATGGTAATAGTCTATATAAAAAGAAATAATAGATTTATTTCCTACATATAAATTATTGAAGTGTATGGTTGGTTAAGCAGTAATTAATTTTGAGTATTCCAAATGGAACATTTGCAATCTAAACATAGGCTTACATTAGGTGACACTTTCCAAAAAGCAAAAATAAAATTTTTAATGCATGAGATTCACAAAAACTTAACCTTTTTTTTCAGATGATCGTTTGATCCAAAATATATTATTCAATTACCATATGAGATAAATAATAACAGAAGAATGACGTGCTCTAAATCAAATGTCTCGGCTATTTAAAAAAAAAAGTTAATTATTTGAATAATGTAATTTATTAGGGGTTATAAATGAATGTTAGTAGCAAGGCAGATTTATATATAGAAATGTTTAATGGCTTAAAGTATCAAATACATGCCAGCAAGATTAAAAATAAATCTTGTAAATAAATATTCTTAGTACAAAATTCTTAGTTTCTGTAAAAACTATCCATTGGTATCTAACCCGTAAGAAGCTCATATCATTTTAATTTTTGCTCATATCACTTAAAAAGTGCACCTTCAAACACTTACAGATCCATAGCAATTATAAAAAAACTTTACAGTTTTAAGATACAAACAGATATTTTTAGCGTATCAGGTGTTATATATATATTAGCTTATTTTGAGGTTAAGTTTACATCATTGTTCTAAATTTATATGCCGAATTTCTGCACATTAGTGCCAGCTAGTTGTATTAGAACATATAGGTGAGTTCAAATATGGAAATAAATTACTGTTGATAAGCTGCTGAACATCTTTGTATTAGTTTAAGCAAGTGCTACAAAGAGCTGTCAAATTTAGTTGTCAAGCACGACTAGACTCAAATACTATGATTTTTTAATTGATTTTCAAATGATGATCACACAACTAATTTTTTTGGTAATTAAAATCAGTAAAATTCTTAAAGAGTATTCTACCATTGTACAATTTCTGTATTTATCAGAGAACAAATAATATCATATTAAATTACTAAAAAAATAAAAGATTATTTTAAAATATATTTGGGAAATATATAACATAACTTCATCTGCCTGGAACATAAATAACTACCTGTAATAATATCCTTATAATAATCAATATTATAAGTTTACCTCTTCATATGAAAGTATTTTATTTTTCAATTGAATGATCGTTTCTGTTGTTATTGCGGCTTCCTTCCTGGCCTGCTCAAGACCTTCTATTACTGATGAATGAGTGTAAAGCATAGAAGATTCGTTTGATACACGATGAACAACAATCTGTACAAATGAAATTAGTACATAAATAATGAGGGATGTATTTATATGATGCAAATTTATCAATCAAAATTTAAGATAACATGCAATGCTATGTAGTAATATGTTGTATCAATTTGTAAGTTTAAAATATTACTAAATAAGAATATAAAATGAATGGTGCACAAACACTGCCAAGTTAACATCAATCGCACTGATTTTGAAGAAAACAAAATTGGATTATTAAACAATGTTCTGAAGA
The DNA here is from genome assembly GCA_963513935.1 of Aphrophora alni. Taxonomy (NCBI): domain Eukaryota; kingdom Metazoa; phylum Arthropoda; class Insecta; order Hemiptera; family Aphrophoridae; genus Aphrophora; species Aphrophora alni. The sequence goes on along the minus strand of OY740766.1, from coordinate 124,746,403 downwards.
ACTCAATAAACCTCTTCAGGTTGTAATTAATGCTTAATTTCCTAAAGGTTAATTTCTATCCTAATTAAAATCTGCTAAGGTCTTCCCATCAGGGCCGGATTTAGCATTTTGGCGCCCCCAGGCCCAATAATTTTTTCCGCCCCCTAGTCCGGTTAAAGTTACTTCCCCCAAAACCTTTATTAAAAAATTATATCAGGCCTATATGTTAATTGCTTAAACACCACTCCACGATGCGATTTTACAATTGCAAGTTTTTTGAGTAATTTACTTGGTTCTGGGCTTAACAAAATGCCGTCTTCAAACACTTTTAGTAATTTTATGTATTAAATATTGAGCTCCTGTAATGTTGAAAAATAGTTTAACTTTACCAACAATTATTTGTTCCAATGAACTTCAAAATCAGAATGATTTTTTTGTAATCAATTCAAAAAATATGTTAAGTTACGGCTATTTATTTCTAAATATTTTTTTTAAAAAATTTTTCTCTCGGCCGTGCGCCCCCTGGGAGCTTGCGCCTATTGGTAAATCCGGCCTTGCTTCCCATTGTTCAAAATGGACAGAAAAGATGTCACTAATAATTACAGATCTTTCTTTATTACTACCAGTATTCAATCAATTTTTTGAAAAACTATTCTTGATTCAATTTCTTAACTTTTTAGAAAAAATCAAAATCCTTTATAGTAGCAATATGGCTTTCAAAAAGGAAAGTCAACAATAGATGCTATTCAGAGGAATATATAAGGGAGGAGACCACCCCCGAAATAATGAATATAAAGAAAAAATAAGTACTGTAATCTGAATTAATTATTATAGTACCAGAACTCAATTTGTAAAGATTTTTAATTATTTACATGAATCTGGAATAAATATGCCCTTGTCTCACAAAACTGATTTTGTGTTTATCAAACATACGGCATGATTGCTCCCTCTTAATTAGAGAATTCCAATACCAACACAAGACCTAAGTGTGCTCTCATTATGTTTCATTGCTTATTATGAGAAAATAAAATTTAAACATTAGAAAGGTAGTATTTTTATACACATAAATGTTTTTTTGTAATGGTCATATTGTAATGGACATATTTTGTGGTAACAATATAAGGATTAAATGTAGATATTTATCTTTATATTTGAAACTAATATAGAGACTGAAATATAAACCGTACAAACTCTATAACACGACCCTCAATAACACGACTTCCTCGATAACAAGTGCATTTTTGTAATCCCCCTAGGATTGCCATAACACTTAATGTTAAGGAAACCTATACCATGACTAGAATTATTTTAAAAACCTCAATAGCATAGATTTTTGTCCCCATACAGATCGTTGCTCAAACCCTCTGTAGCACGTCTTTTTAGGAAACCGAACCTTTATAGCATGACTTCACCTTTCCCAGTACATAGTTCCCACGGTCAGTGAACGGAACGGATGTTTTGAAGGAAACGATGTCTTACCCTCAGGTCTAAACATGAAAACCCAGCTTCCTCCCCTTCATTCAGTAAATACTTTGTTACAATAATAATAAAATGTACTTTTTAAAACAAAACGTGCTAGTGAGGGTTGATTCAAAATCCACTTGTGCTATAAAGGGGTTTCAAAAAAACAATGACCTTGATAGTACGACCTTTAGTCAACATAACCTTGATAGCACAAACCTTAACTAGAAGAGTCCCTTGATAACAAGACTGTTTCCCAAATCCTCTTGAGAGTCATCCTATCAAGGTTCTACTGTATATTTATTGAATTAATAACATAGTTTTATTATATTATTTTAAAATATGAACATTCTCTCACCTTTTTTGATTCTGTTTTAGAAGGTGATATTTTTGGACTCGAAGCTTTAGGAGTATCAGGTGATAAAGGATCTTTGCCTTCTTTTTGACTTCCTGTTTTTGATGATGATGAAGGTTCCTTTCCAGGTTCTTGGTGTTCAGGTTGTACTGTAAAGGGAATATACAGAGTGATTCAAAAAAACCTTTACCATTTCAATTAACATTAATAATAATTTATTTAACACACAAATTTCATGAAACTGCTCCAAAGCTATAGCAAAACTTTGGGGAAATTGTAAACAGCTGACAGCAGATGTCATTGTGGGCAAGGTGGCAAGTGATATTTATTTTTTCACTAACTTTTGAACTGGTGGAAAACCTTTTTAATTTTTGTTAGATTGTAAACTTGTATTTACATCATAATTGAAGTAAAACATTGATAAAATCAAAATAATTTACTTAAATTAAATTTAGGAAGTGTCCTCTTACACTCAAACATAACTTTATAAGTCGATTTATATTTTCAGATGTTCTGACTAATGTGTTGATGTCATTATTGTTGATTTCTTGTATGATGTCTCAAAATTGAGGAAGTGGATTTTCGGACAGCCTGTACACTCTACTCCTTTAAAAGCAACTAAGATAAAAATTAGGATAATGGGTTCAGGTGATCTGGGTGGTTAAATGTACTTTGAAATAAAGCAGTCTCCAAAGAAACTGATTATGAGAGCCATTGAAACATTTGATATGTGGCAAGTTGCACTGTCATGCTGTAAGTACCCTTGTGTTAGCTCAATGTCATCAAGTTAGATATTAATTGATTATATGTGAATCACCTAGTAGCTAGAGTTTTGCTAATTCACATATGTAGTCTAGTAAAACCACTCCTTATCTATAAGCCATGTAATGGAAAGAATGGATGGCCTCAACTCTGTATGAGCCTAGAACTGTTAGTAATACCAAACTCTTTTTTATTTATCTGGCTCCTTTAGGTTGTTGCATGGCATGAACTTTGTATAGCGATAATTTTGGTATCTTGTTAACTCTTTGTCATGTTCTATAACATTTGCCATTCTCTTGACTTAATTGGTAGAGCGATTTCTGTGGAGAACATAAAGTGATTTCAATCATCATCAACTATCTCTTGGTACCTATAGTTTTTCTTTTTTCCACTTACACCGTGGAGGGATCCCTTGTTTCCAGTTTCCATGTGATCAATAAAATTGTTGGCTTACTTGAAATATACCAAACAACACATTCAATTAAAAAAAAAAACTCTGAGTAGTAATCAATAGGTTTGTAATCCAGTTGGATTTTACAATAAAAATAAGCAATTCAAGGGTATAATGCTTGTGCCAACTTACCATGAGTTTCAAGGTAGTAAACAAGTCAATAACAGATATCACAATAGCAACAGTAACATTTACCTCCATTGTGAGCTATTTTTAATATTGCAGAGTTTTTCTATAGATATGTTACATGTAATTTGTGAACTTAATAAATATTTAATAATGAATTTAAATTGTTAAGGTTTTCCTGAATCACCTAGTATCACCTAATTATAAAACAAACTACTTGGGATATATAATATATGTCTTGTTTTGCATATAAGAAGTATTAGATATTGATATAAGTTTTGTTTTTGAAGATAACACTGGCTTACCTTATTGGCTCCACAAATGGGGGGGAGGCTAAATACTACTAGCACAGTAAAATTTTTCATAGAGAGTCAAGAAAATGAGAAATAACCTGGATGTTTGAAAATGAATGGTCACCACAATCTATTCACTCTTCTTGAATTATATTTTATCTACATCATTCTATAAACTAAAATGTTTATACTTAAACAAAACATATACTTGCACTTTGTATAAACTTCTGTAAGTCTATGAGTAGGCTGCATGATTACTGGTATTATAATTAACAAAAGATAACAAATTCATAACAGTATCAAACACATACCAGGTGCTGCAATATCCTTTGGACTTTCTGTAACAACAGGATCTCCACCTTCCTGTAATAATTTTTTTAATAAATATAACCATTACACAATTGTTCAAAATTTGACATTACATTTCATTACAGTTTATACAAAAATAATTAATTATATTATTTTATTTCTTTTAGGTAGTTTGTTTCAAAATGCAGTCAATTTATTAAACAATACAAAAGATTGTAAAATTTATTTATTTTCATGATTCAATATTTGTTATAATTATAATATTTTGAGCTTACGTAACACTTATAGGATTCTGTGACATATATCTCATTCCCTAACTGAACAAGAGAATGCACTGAAAATATAATGTTTCTATTGTAACACAATAATAAATGTATTGGTTTAACTGTACTTATCCCTCAAATATTTTTTACAAAATAATGTTCAAGTTGTGGCTATAAAATAACAACACTGATTATTTATTTTGTTGCTTTCTTGTGACTTTGGCAACAAGCAGGATGGAACATTGACCTGATCTCTTCCCACTATCTAATGTTAAATTTTCAAGTACACCTGACCAACAGTTACCAATAACCCTTATTCAAAGCAATTATACAACTTTCTTTAGAATAATATTAAGTGCTAACATGGAGCAATGAGTCAATGTGAAATTCTTAGTAAAACTTAAAATATCCATTTCAGAAATATACCATTTGTTGAAGAAAGTTTATGGCAATGAGTGTTGATTATATACATATGTTTAAAATTGGATTACAAAATTTATGGAGGGAAAAGAAATAACTGGAGAAGACCATGATCAACTTTGCATATCAAAAATAGACACAAACATTCAAAAGGTTAGTGAAATTATTACAAAAAAATGATCACCTGAGCATTTGAAATGTTGTTGTATTAGTAACAACTATAAAGAAAGTGTTTGGCAGATTTTATATACATATTTTTATATGGAAAAGTGTACTTGATGAAGATATTGAGATTGCTTACTCTGAAGCAAAAGGAGACTCTAATGAACATATACACTCAAAAACACTGAAAATGATCCTTTTTAGAAATGAAAACTTTGATAAATCTTTTTTTTTTTTTTCTTTTTTTTTTTAGTATGAATAAACTAAGTGTCATTTCAAGCACTGGAAAACTTCAAAGAGATGAAATAGTACAAATCCAAACCAAAGATGATATTTTTTTAGTAACTAAGGGATTGTTTATATTGATTGAATGCCTGAAGGTCAAACAGTTAATCAGATTTACTATAAGAATGTCTGACAATCTCTTCATGTTCAGGAGAGAAGAAAAAGACTTGAAATGTGATGAAAAAAGGGCATAGATTCTTCACCAGACTATACACGGGCACATAACATATAGTCTGTTAGAAATGTTTGATATCAGTCCTAACAATAGCGGGAGGTAAGCATGATTGGAGGCCCTCCTGGAGGGTCAGTCAATCAATAAATGTATACAAATTCACCATGGAGTATTTGACCAAACGAAGAGACATCCTGTTTTAACTCAACCATTTGTCATTACTTATTTATGTTTGTTTGTTACACAGTTACAAAAAATGTATATACCAATCGTTATGAAATTTATGAATAAGGTTCTTTGCAACTTGACCAATCAATGTATGTACAACGTTTTAAAATTTTAATTTCTTATTTTAAAATGGCAGCCGCTCAAAACTGTTAATGCATGATTCCAAGCCATGTACAGAGGCTCTCTAGGAATACAATTGATGCTCAAAAGTATAAATATATTGGTGTGAATGAGGCGTAACGAGCAGTAAAAATACTATAAATGAGCAGTATAAAATTTGAATTATTTTCTCAAACTTTCCCACAGGACAAGAACCATTACTGGTGAACCATCTCTTGCTCAATGAAGACAGTAACTACAAATAACATATATTTTTTTGTAGTCTGCACTCCAAACCATATCATCCGGCTTACGACAAAGTATTTAAAAATCCTTTGGCTGATAGGTATAAATGTCGTCAAAATTATACTGCCCCATTCGGCATCAGACCATTTAGAAACCTTGACAATTAGGCCTTGTACTTCCTCCAATGAATGAGAATACTCCATGGTTTATTGCTCCAGAGCTCATTTAAATGCCAACTTTTGATTTTAACTGTCCAGGTTCATTAAGCACAATACAGATGGTTCTAAACTGGACAGTAAAGTTGGTTGTGCATATTACTCGTCCGGTCGGATGTATTTGTATGGATTACCCTCAGCTTATAGTGTATTGTCTGCCAAACTCTTTGCTATTTTGAAAGGCCTTAATACCGTTCCATCTAGTTTCCGTCACTATCTTTTGTGTTTCGATTCCAAAAGTGCTTTACAGTCTATCCGGGATATGTATTCTAAGAATCCCTTGGTTGAAGATATCTTGTGTTCCATACACAGACTTCGGCTACGGGACTTCGAAGTATCATTTTGCTGGGTACCTGAGCATTGCGGATTTTGGAAAACACAAAAGCTGAGGAAGCGGCAAAGAAAGTTACAAGTCAGATACCAATCACACAGCGTGTTATGGTATCTGACTTTGAATCGATAGTTAAAAATATTTTGTGTAAGAAATGGGAAGAAGAGTGGACAAATACAGAGTCCAAAAAGCTGAGGGGAGTAAAAGATACTGTCCGTCCTGAAACGGTTTGGGGTTTTCACCAAAATCGTTCCAAAAATAAAAATTTTTGTAAAACAGAAAATTATAGTTAAAACATAATAAATATCAAGAATACATAAATAAATGGTAATATCCATAAATAATTAATAATGTGATACAGAAAAATTAGTTTAATACAGTAGAAGCTCTTTTAACCGGCACGGTCGGGACCAGGTCCATGCCGGATATTCGATTTTTCCGGAAAATCGAACGTATCTAGGTTTTAACCCTCCCAGTGCTAAAAGTCGCGATCGCGATCTATTTTGCCGCGGCCAAAGTGCTAAAGTCGCGATTGCGATCTAATTAAACAAGGTTTGCTAAAATCTTTTTTATTTTATATAGTAACTCTGAGTAAAAGACGCTCTATTCATTTTGCACAATTTTATCGATGGTTATAAGAAAAATCAATGTTAGTGAAAATCAATACCGGCAGTGAATTGTTGTTTAATGTTTTTGTCTATATTATTTTGGTAAATACAATTTATTTTGTGATTATTTAGTGTATCAGTAATGTTTTTAGTGTAGTTTTACACATATAATAATGAGTGAACTTGGCAATTCAAGTGATATTCATAACTGTTTGTGTGAAAGTGATACCGCTAGTGCTGAAAGCGGTAACTCCGGTGTAGGAATCAAAATGTTTGTTTCTTTTTGTGTGTGAGTGTGTACAGTATTACATATTTTATAATAACTAATGTTAGTAAATACATGATATTCAAAGGTTAAATGCCAATACTTTCTAAAGACACAGTAATAGAGGACACTAATTTGCAAAAGTTGGATTTAGTGTCACACAGTGCGCGAAATTACTGAATTTGAAGTTTGTGTATGTATAAATGTTTACAACGATGTTGACATTATGAAGAAAATAAAGTGTTACTTATGAAGCAGACAAACACTGGATGACTAAGAAAACGGCGCACGTAGTCACTGCACTGGCGGGAAATGTCAGTCGAGGCCTGTCAGCCGCCCGAACATAACCGGAAAAAACCGACCGTGAGTGACTTGGCTGATGCCGGTTAGTAGAAATTGCCGGTTGTTAGAATGCCGGTTAAAAGAGCTTCTACTGTAAGAAGGAAAGCAGAATTATAAAAGTTTTGTCAATTTCATTAAAAAATGAAACATCCAAAGCGTAAGGGAAGTGAGATGGGGCTAGCTAACAGGATCCAACATGTCAAAAAGAGAACAATAGACTTGTTGGTCACGTGACATTTCAGGTCCAGACTGGATAAAATAATCTGATTCAACTTGTTACAAAAATTATTCACATGCAATCTCCTATGTTAAATTTTAAATTGTTTAAATTTTGAATATAAAAGCATATTATGATAAAGAATAACTGGTTAGCATAGGAAATACAAGAAAATGTTTATTAACCTGAATAGTTTAACAGTTATTGCAAAAAACATTCATAGACAAACAACTAAAATTTTGTCTAGATAATAAGTTAAAATTTTTATAATGGAAATAGGTTAAGGATATGTGACATAATATAATGATACCAAAATAAGTGCATATTTAAATTAATTTGGGGGGGGGGTTTGACCATCGAAAAATCGACAAAGTTCAACAATGAATAACTCATCAGAAAATGAAAATAAATTAAAAATGTAAAGAATTCCTTCATTTCATTTCTAAGGCAGAGGCTACAAAAACCAAAAAGAAGAATTAAGAAATTCCGAACCGATCAAAAGTTGGTCAAAGAAAAATCATGAAAAACGAAAAAGGGTACATCTTAGAAAGTTATCATCCTACAACTTTAAATCAAAGTTGTATGGAATCCAGAAGTCAAGAGGAACAAAATGACATTTACAGATTTCCAGAATTCCTGTTAGAACCAGAGATATGGGAATTTTCAAGAAAATGTACAAATTAAATTCTAGTAAGTCGGACATTACAGGAATCAACCTGCAGAAACCCCTACCACACAATAGGGGAGGAGTCAAAAAGTGTTTGGATTTTGCAAAAGCAGTGCTGGCAACCCATGTACAAATAAACTAAATAATAATTAGTTAATCAACAACTAATTAAAGTAAAACAAACATTAAAATAACCAAAAGGGTTACAATAAAAACTAACTAAAGTGAAATCTTGAATAAATAAACCAAATTAATCAACTTTAAACGTCATAAATCAAAAGGAAATGTTCATAGAAATTTGTACCATGGAACAGGGGAAAAGTTTTGGAGGTCCATTTCAACAGAACTTTTCTTCAGTCTTGATCCAGCTCGTAGAAGGAGAACAACTCTTTATCAAGCTCCTGGTAGGAGAACAACTCTCTATCCAGCTCTTAGAAGGAGAGTCATCTACAATCACCTTTATGTAATCAGCACTACACCGATTGTTTTATTGGAAGCGACCTGGCATTTCAAATGGTATAGCAAGATACAACAAACAGCCACACTGATTCAAACTTGGACTTAATCTTTAAACTTTTCGACTACAAGATCTTCAATCTGTAATCATTCAACTTTAACAACAACACAACCGATTTCAACGTAACTGAGGACTGCTAGCTGACATCAACTAGTCTTCAACCTTCACCAGAACAACTGTAATCAGCATTGCCTAAAAGGAGCCGAAAACAGCTATAAATATGTTTACAAGGTACCACAGTTACGATTTTGAGTAAATATTCGCTTTGAAATAAAAAATAAATTTAAAAACTTTCTGGGGAAAATTATCAAATTAAAATTCTTTTTTATTTTATATATGTACTTTTTAAAGTCAATGTGTTTTTATTTTTAAAGAAAGTTTGATTTTAATATTTAGTAAAGATATATTCATTTTAATAATAAGAGAAATAATAGAGTCATTGATATTTACGTTGAATTTCTGTAAAATGTTTTAAAATTTAAAAAATTTATGATTATACCAAGTTAAGAAATTTTATGATTTAAAATCTTGATTAATATAAAGAATTAAAAAAAGAATTTTTGATTAAAATATAAATTTTATTTCTGGATAACATTTTGTTGTGTGATTTTAAACTAACCCTATGTTGTTTTCAGCTTAAAATTAAGTGTGTTTTTTTAAATCATTTGTGCTCTCATAAATTTCACAATTTTAAATAGATTCTGCAAAATAACTCTTTCAAATGACACTCCCTGAGAGTGAGTTTTAAAGTTATAGCAATAAGAGAAAAAAGAGCTAGTTTTGATTAAATAATAAAAGTAATAAAGGAATTTTAAAGTAATTCCTAACATTTAGGAATAAATACTAAGGACAGTATTTTATTCTTGAGGCATTGTGGTGTTTGACAGAATAAGGATGTTAATAAATAATTTATCAAGCAGTTCCCCAAAGGTGGGACTTGAATAAAATTAAGGGTTTATTGGAATTGTATAGCAATAACTTCAATTTCCCATTTACAACCTTCTGTTGTGAATAACGTCAAAAAGAAATAATGGGTTAAAGCAAACATCACACTGTTTCAGTCCGTGGAATTCATCCATACATGCCAGTCGTCAAGAGGAAGTGGTGGTTACCCGTGTTTGTTTCGATCATTCTACGATCAGTCATGGATTTCTGATTTAGGGGAATTCGCCACAATGCACATTTTGTCAAGGTGTCTAGTCAATTAAGCACATCCTCATTGACTGTATTGCTTTGAGAGGTGTGCGTTTAGCATTTGCCCTTCCCATTTCCATTCAGGCAATGTTGGGGGATAATGCTCAGATCCTCGATCCTTGTCCATTTTGCATTGTCTGAAAATATTTGATAAAATCTAGTCAATTATTGCAGAGTCATTCTACAACTCTGTAATATTAAGTTTAGTTTTTTCTTTTACATTTAATGCTTTGTAAATCATTGCAGGGCCCTTTTACAGCCCTGTAATATTTGTTTTTAATTGTATTTTACATATTTTATAATTGTTAACTCGTGCCAGGGCCATTTTACAGCCTTGTAACATGTTACGTTATGGTTTAATTTTTGTTTGTTAATTTGTATTTGTCCTGTTGTTGTTTTTAAAAATTCTATGTTATTGTTTTGTGTCATTTGTTTATATAAAGGTGAAGGATCTTCATGTTGAATTTTGTGAAGGCTTTAATGACCGGAATGGTTTTTCGCCTTAAAAATCCTAAAAAAAGTATTTGTGAAAGGGTTAACTAACTCCAAAAAATGACAGAGTAAATTATATTAATAATTTGTTTTGTTTTTTGGAATTAATTAATAGTGAGGAGGAAATAATCTACAAATCAGTAGACACAAATATAAATTAAGAAGATTCTGTTGATTTTTCAATTAGCTAACATAGCTAAATGGTTTTGTGAAAGGGTTAACTAATGTATAGAATTAAAGAACAGAAATTAATTATGATTTTGGTTTGGTGGGCTCCTTGGCTGGGCCACACTAACTCCAAAAATGACACAGTAAATTATATTAATAATTTGGTTTTGGAATAGTTTAATAGTGGAGGAGGAAATAATCTACAAATCAGTAGATACAAATATAAATTGTAGAAGATTCTGTTGATTTTTCAATTGCATTTATAATTCTCAAGAATTAGCTGGGTTACCTCTAAACGTATTCCATTTAAAGATTGGCTCTCCAATAATATTAGAAACTTCGATCCTCATTTCTCTGTAATGGTACAAGACTTCAAATTATGTTCCTGAAAAAATTTTCAATCGAGGCCAAGAAGGTGAAATTGAAGGTAAAACTTAAATTATTCCAAGAATAACTTTCAATTTTCCAATTCAGTGCAAAAGGCTTCAATTTCTAATAGAGCAGCTTTGGCTATGACAATATGTAAATCACAGAGTCAAACAATTAAAGTTGTTGGCATAGATTTGGAAAATTATGTACTTTATCCGGAAAACAGTATGTAGTGCTTCAAAAATAGAGAATTCATCTAATCTTTACATACATTCTCTATACATCAATCTAGAAATGGAATTTTGTAAAGTATGAAAATACGTTAATTAACTTACGAATGTAACACTACCAGACATGTTCACCAAGTTTCCGTTTTAACTTAACCCGGATTAATGGTCAGTACCACAGCTAGCTAATTATAAATTTATGTTTTTTCTAACTACATAAACTATAACTTGAAGAAAATTTGTAGCACTGTATACTCTGGCTTTTAGCTTTCATTTGATGTTATATTCAATAATGAATATATAATTTAGTGAATTATTGTAAATGTTAAACAACATTGGAATTAGAAATTAAAAAGTTAATATAATATAATCTACAAAAACAGTTGGTGGAATAACATTTTGAGAAAGATAAATACAGTATAGTATTATAAATTTCAAACCTTTTTCAAATTAATAAATCATATTCTGGTCATTTAGGATATAATAAAAAAAAATGCAATGATGATATAAGTGTATAGCTGTCCATCCAATAGTAAATCTCAATCTCATGTCAGCTTTGGTGTAAATAAATAAATAATAATTGTGCACTCGAAAATGTTTACAAATCATTTTAGTGTGATTTTCACTGAAAAAATTAATGGATTTCCCACTAGAGTTCTTCCTATAAAATTTATTTTCTACCAAATTTGAAGAAGTCTAAAAATTCTAAATACTAGAACGGAGAAAGTTTCTTAGTTAATATATATCTTGTAACCTTGACTGTTACCATTAACAATTCAGTATTGTTTAACCCCTATACTACTTCTTTTTTATAAGGAATATAATTCATTGTGAGAATTTATCTGATAGTGATAAAAATATTCCAATTGGCTTAGATGGGACAACAGAATTAATTTTTGTTATTGTTTACAGGGGGAAAAAACGCTTAGTCATCATCACCTTATAATAATTATAATTGCTCTTATAAAAAAAAAGAAAAGAAAGTAAAATAAAGACCACTAACCCTTAAATACTTTAACAGTCTTAGGGTCAGAAAAGCACAAGAGTTGGTCAAGAGAGACCTGATAAGAAAAATGAAAGAAAGATATCTTAACCCAAAGCTAAATGAAATTTAAAAAAGGTGTAAATTCAACTAGGTTCCCTAATGATTGGCAAGTCTATACTCACTATAGGGTGTGACAACAGAAACTATATATATATATATATATATCCTTTGCGGATCTTGTTGGTTAACCTAACTTCACATTGATTGTATGGTTATTCTAATAAATGTTAATTTAATAAATTTATAAATTTGTTTTTTATGGTACCTAACAAATGTTGAAATGGTTTATAAATTATTGTAAAAACAGACAGATGATTTATAAACTTCCTATTAGGTACTTGAAATTTGTTATCAATCAGAACTTTTGAGCAAGGTCAAAAATGAAAAATTCACCTTCAATTATTATAACTGACTCTATCAAGTTCTAATTATATACAGAAAATCATAATGATTGGTGAAATCGCTTTTCAGTTCCATGTTTTTTATATATTGATTTCAACCTCTATCATCGAGCTTCACTGCAATAAATATCCCTTAATAGTTTCTCATAATAAACAAATCCTACTGCATGAACTTCCTCTAAACTACTCTATTATAATTCTTCTAAAGAATAAAATCAAAATGTTTTAAATGAAAAAAATTGCATTACATTTTCCTTAGAAGGTGTTTTCTCTACAGTTGGCTCTTCAGTCTTGGGTTCATTTTGACCTAAAATCAAGTGTAAAGTTTGCATTATTAAAAGTAAAAAATCATTTTATAATGTATCATATCTGTAAATAAAAAAGTTGCATCATAAATGTTAGCATAATTTAGGGCCGGCCTTAGGCAGGGGCGATCCAGACAGCCGTCCTGGGCCCCTCGCTTGGACAGGCCCCACGCCTGTACCAGAACAGAACAATTTTAACTTAACCAACAAATAAAAAAATCCTTGCTACTACATTTTTCAATACAAGATTTTTGCAGCAATTTATTTAAAACGATAATTAATTTAAATTCAGGATAAAAACAAACTTCTATGTTACCTATATCAATAACTTGTAATATGTTACTCACCGCCAACAATCCTTTTTTTGAAGTTTTTCCTTCAGTACATATTATATATTACCACTACACGTGTTTCGGACTTTTTACGTCCATCGTCGGGTGGTCAAAACACAATTAAAAACATTTAACACAATTTATAAAAACACATAACACAAACAACACGCGCACACAAATGAAGTCCAACATGTCTATGGGCTGACGCTGTACAATGTACTAGTGAGTTATCAGCTGATGTTTACTTCCTAGTAAGCTGGCTTATTAGTTCATAAGTGGGGGTTGCATCAAACTGTTTTTGTCATTTAGCAAATTATCCGGGTGCTCTTGTTCATTTTTGTATATGTGGTATTGTTCTATGCGGTTCATGTAATCTCCTTTTTTGCATTTTTGTAATATTTTCATGTTGTGATCTATGTTTTTATAAGCATGATCACAGTTTACCAGGTGTTCTGCGAATTTTGATTTTTCCGGGTGCCTTAGTGCCTGGATATGTTCTTTATATCGACATCCTAACAAAACTAAACAAGCTCAGTGATAATATTATATATTACCACAGATATGGTGATGACAAAATCATGTTGTTTAAGGGCAGTAACAGGCAAATACAGGAACTGAGCAATTACATGAATAATATACACCCTAACTTAAACTTCACACATGAGACAGAACTGAACCATCCAATAAACTATCTGGACCTAACAATTTCAAAACAGGATGGACAACACAAGTTTAAAATCTTCAGAAAACCCACAAATACAGACCAAACCATTCACGAGACATCCAATCACCCAATAACACATAAAATGGCAGCATACAACCACATGATCAATAGACTAATATCGGTTCCAATGGATGAAGCTGATTATAAAGAGGAACTAAACTTAATAAAACATATTGCCCAAAAAAGGGATACAACCCAAAAATAGTAGATACAATACATAGAAAAATGAAACAAAATAGAAATAGTACCAAGCAAGACACAAAACAAGATAATACATTTGTAATATTACAACACAACCCCAAATTTAATAACACCATAGCTAACGTTTTCAGACACCAAGGCTACAAAGTTGCGTACAAAACCAACTCAAACCTACAACATACACTAAATAGCAACAAAACCTCAAACCAAGACAAGTTCATGAATACCGGTATATATAGATTAAACTGTAGTTCATGTGACAAATTCTACGTGGGACAGACGGGGCGGCCTTTCAAAAAACGATATAAAGAACATGATTTTGTCATCACCATATCTGTGGTAATATATAATATTATCACTGAGCTTGTTTAGTTTTGTTAGGATGTCGATATAAAGAACATATCCAGGCACTAAGGCACCCGGAAAAATCAAAATTCGCAGAACACCTGGTAAACTGTGATCATGCTTATAAAAACATAGATCACAACATGAAAATATTACAAAAATGCAAAAAAGGAGATTACATGAACCGCGTAGAAGAATACCACATATACAAAAATGAACAAGAGCACCCAGATAATTTGCTAAATGACAAAAAACAGTTTGAAACAACCCCCACTTATGAACTAATAAGCCAGCTTACTAGGAAGTAAACATCAGCTGATAACTCACTAGTACATTGTACAGCGTCAGCCCATAGACATGTTGGACTTCATTTGTGCGCACGTGTTGTTTGTGTTATGTGTTTTTACAAATTGTGTTAAATGTTTTTAATTGTGTTTTGACCACCTGATGATGGACGTAAAAAGTCCGAAACACGTGTAGTGGTAATATATATGTACTGAAGGGAAAACTTCAAAAAAAGGATTGCTGGCGGTGAGTAACATATTACAAGTTATTTATAAGCATATCCCGTGATCTAGATTTCCAATTGTAATAATTACCTGTATCGTTGCCTTTTTCTTTTAATGCAGTGTATGATGATATAAACTATATATACGTTTGACTATGTTTCATACCAGGAAAGTGTAATGAGCAAGGAACGACTAAAATTGTTGTGTTGTGGTTGTGCGGTGAGGAGGGGATGACGGGATGACTCTTGTTCTCCCTCCTATAACATCACCACCTGTCTGTCCTTTACTTGTTAATTCAAGACAGTCATGCGCTTGTGTTTGTGCAGTGAAATTTGTTTCATGTGCATGAACTGCTGTCCTAGTGAATTAATTGTGAATACCTATATAATTGTATATTGTATAATTAATTGAATATTGTTCTTAGTAACAGTACCAAGAGAGAGTTACAAAAATGTCTCGTGAAAGGGGTAAGCTTTGAAAATATGAAAAAAGTTAAAGTGATCAAAAGTTTAAAAAAAGTTTCAACAAGAACAGTTTTTAAGTTCACAAAAAGGGGCTTTCGAAAAATATCTTCAACTATCAACTTCATCTTTACAAACAAAAAATGACATTGAAAGTGGAAGTGAAGTAGGTGTAAGGCAATGTTTAAGTGATAGTGATATTGACAACATGAAGAGTAATGTTTCTTACAACGAACGTCAATCACATAGCTCCCACAGTTTTCCCACCCCAGGTCTAGACAAAAGATTAGAGCGTATTTCTCCAACTGTTTCCAGTCCTCCTGCTCCAACAATTTCTTGCTTAGATTCAGGTAGGCCTAGTTGTACTGACATTGATGTAAATCCAGATCCAGGCAACTGGCCCAATACATTAACGGTCCAAATGATTGATGTACTTGTTACTAAGGGCACTATTAGAGTTGTAAATTTTGATTTTCCTTTAACTTAGAACAAAAGTAAATTTTCATCTGAGTATTATATGAGAACTTTACCTAATGGAGAGAAAAAAGATTGTAAATAGTTTGTGTATTCAAAACACAGGAACAAAGTTTTTTGTTTTTGTTGTAACCTTTGTGGACCTCCTTCAAGTAAACTAAAAAGTGAAGGAGACTTTATGGTTGGAAGCATTTAGGTGAACGGCTTAAGACCCATGAAAAGTTCGAGCGAGACTCCTCAGGTGTAATTCAAGGGCTTTTTATATGCTGTGTGCTAGTCACAATCTTAACCTTGTGTTGTCAGATGCCGCAAAAGCTACAGCAAAAACAGTCACCTTTTTTTGGAATAATTCAAAGAATATATGCTGTTTTTGGAGCATACACACAGAGATGGGAAATCTTATTAAAAAAGATACCAACTTTAACTGTAAAAAAAACACTTAGACACACGATGGGAAAGTAGAGTGGAGAGTGTAAAAGCAATAAGATACCAGGCAAAAGAAATAAGAGATGCTCTTATTGAGGTTAGCAGCAGCACTGATGATCCAAAAACAAAAAGTGAAGCAAATTCACTTTCTGTAAACGAACTACAAATTTTATTGTAGGACTTACAATTTGGTATGACATTCTTTTTGCCATTAACGTTTCAAGTAAGATGGTTCAAGCAAGAAACATGGTTGTGAAAGAAACAAAGGTTCATTTAAATTCAGTAAAAATTTCCAAAAAGAATGTTATGTTAGTGCTCGGATAACTGCAAAAGAAATAGCTGAAAGTTTGCAGATTGAAGCTAAATTTCAGGAAAAAAGAGTTGGACATAAAAGGAAGCTGTTTGATTATAAAGGTGACGACATGGTTCACATTGATGAAAAGAATCAACCTCCAGAAGAGAAATTTGAAATAGAATTTTTCTACACAATTGTGGGCACAGTCTTAAATACTGTACAAGACAGATTTGGACAGTTGAAAAAATATTCAGAAATTTTTGTCTTTATCTTTTCCCCTGAAAATTTAAAAACTATTATGTAGGATTGATGAACTTAAATTAAAGTGTGAAAAATTTGAACAGGAGCTTAGTGTAGACATGAACGAAGACTGCTCTAAGGATATTGTTGCATCAGATCTTATCACAGAAATCAAAGTGTTCATAGCTATAGTACCCAATGATATAAAAACTCCAGTTGACATTTTGAGGTATTTAGGTGAAATTGGAAATCCATTTCCAAATATGTATATCACTTATAGAATTTTGTTGACTGCGCCAGTGACGATGGCTTTTGCTGAGATAATTTTTTCAAGATTGAAGCTAATATCTGACATGCAATAGAACACGATGTTGCTGCAAAGTAGAATTTGGATAAAATAATTAATGACTTTGCTCTCAAGAAAGCAAGATAACAAAGATTCTTATAAAGTTGTTTTGTTTTTAAAACATACTAGAAAACTTTGTAGAATAGTGTCAAAAATGTATTTAATATATATGGTTTTATGAAACTCAGAATGAACAATTATTATAAAAGAAGTAAAAAAGTGTTAAAATGGTTGCCTTGCATTGGCAGTAGAGCACCATATTTGGCCAAACCTATATAATCAACTGACAAGAAGAAGAAGGGTTTGTTGATGTCAGAGGGGACCGGCTGTGTCTGGATGTAGTGCAAGAGGACAGCCAAGGCATTGTTGGTGAGTGAAGACAAGGGCTTAGAGAGGAAGAACCATAGGAAGATTCACTAGGATGAGCAAAGTTTGTTGTACAGAGAATCATGCAATCAATTATTAAAGTAAAATCAATTCAAGTGTAATGTTGTACATTTTTTAAATTTTAATATAGTGCAAGGCGCAAGAATCTTGGAAGTTGAACGTTATTGGTCCAAATGAGAAAGGAAAAGGGGCATGCACTAAAGGAGAAATAGTTAGTCAAATTACTTTTAATAACAAATAAGAATCAAAATTTAAAAACAAAGTGAATGGTAAAAAATAGTCAGAGAAATATATCCTGTGTATTAATATCATTAGAATTAGTGTAAAACTTAATAATTAAGAATAGTGAAAAGTAAGTGTATTGTGTGAGGAAGGGGAACGGTTGTTGCCATGCAAGACGTTGTTACTAGGCAAGGTAGAATTATTTCTGTTAGCGTGACTTCAGTCTTAATACAGTGCTTCGAGCGGTAGGACGTTGTTAGATTTTATGTCGTTCCTAAAAGGAACAATAAAAACCGTTAGAAATGTAAAAATGTAAGGTTTAGCAAGGACAATTATTACGAGTTGCTTCGTTAAAAACATAGTTAGTAGATCGTAGTGTATAAACAGTTATTAAAGAGTTATACACGAGAGTTTCTTTGTACAAACGAATAATATGTACAGTGTGCTTTTTTGTATTAGTTAGCAATTTCAGGCTAAAGGTTTGAGTTTTAAGAGGAGTGTTTTCAAGACAATAGATCAAAGTACTATAAGTTATGATCTAAAGTGTGAACTTGTAATCTGCTATGTGAACTTGTATAAATATGGTGAGAATAATAGCTTGCATGTGTTCAACCAAAAGTAAGACAACCGAGTCGAGAAGCATAGGCAAAACCGTAAAATGTTAAAATAGAACAATTTATATTATAACACTAATAGTTATTTCATTAATTGAATAATAAAAAATGAATTTTGTAAAGCGGGAAGACAAATGGACAGCGTCAGCATCTATACATAGGACCAGAGACAACGACCACGAGGTTGCAAGACATTTCCGGAGAACGAGGCGAATCGTCTACAAAGGAATGTGTTTATAATTAGAAAGAATGTGACTGGTATACATGTTAAGACTTATTATGTTTTTATAAGTCTTTTTCTAATAAATAATGTAATAAAACTTGATCTATTTTCAAAGAATAAAATTGTTAGTTACACACATTCATTTAAATAAACAAAATATATTCAATTTCAGAATTACGAAGAAAGGTAAAATCAATAACTAAATTCTAGTTGATTTTTTTTTATATTAATATCATTTAAATGATAAACGTTTATTAGGATGTACTAAAATAAGATATTGCATATGATTATTCCAATTTCGTATATGTTTATTGTGAATGTGTTTAATAAATATTGTGTGCTATTTCAGAACAAAAAAGGACTTCTATTCTTTAATGCCAATATCCTGCTAAGTACACTGTAAAAGAATTTCCGACCCTAGAGATTTGTAACTTAAATTTTTGAACTTAAATTTTATTTTTTATATTTATTTTATTTTTGTAATTAACTAATTACAATGGCGCCCAACTTGTAACAGCAATCAGCTTCTTTCTTAATTAGTAAATTCAAACCTTAAATTTTGAATAATTACACAAGTAATAATAGTTGAAACCATTCTGGGTTTACGTAATTAATGTTGAGTTTGTGCGTTTCATTAAATTTTAACATAAATCTTGAATGTTTACATTAAAAAAATTAAAATAATAAAAAGTATTTTAATATTTTTAGTGATTCTTGTAAAAATTGTAGTTTTTCCTGATTCATTAGCATAACAGGAAACATTTATGTGTTACATAGCACGGTTAGTACATGGTACCATATAAGATGATCCTGATCTATTCTATTTTTGAATGTTGTTTAGAGATATTTACATTATTATTATTTTATTAGAGATATTGTTGATATGAAACAATATTAAAATTATCTTGCTAGGTAAAGAGACACATTTTTATATACTGTCATACAAAAAACTACAACTTTGTCTAGAAACTCAGTTGAACCAACCCGGTATAATGACTTTGAGATGGAGTACCCAGTCAAGGAGTGCTTGATCCTTCTTCAATGATACAGTAACTGAAGAGTACTTTGATATTTGGAACAGTATGATTTAACACTATTTCATGACTAAAGATGAGTTTCAATTATTTTGAAATGTATACTTTCAGCATGGTGCAACACTATGATACCATGACAGACACCATTGTAAGCCATGAAATGATTGGAAGACAGCTATCTATAGAAATTCTACCTATGTCAATAATATCAACACTATTGACTCTGTATGTACCATTTTTTAGCAGATTTGTTTTTGTTAAATGTTTGTAATACTAAATTTTAGTAATTTTATTATAATTTAAATATACGTATGAATTGAAGTTTTTCAGAGTAAATAACACAAATTTGGCATATAATTCAGGAGCAAGGTTATGAAGTACAAATATAAAAAATAAAATCTTTATAGTTTCCATAAGTAAATTTTTATTGAGTGTTTTGGTCAGGTTTATTTATTTTTTTATTTTTTTTTTAATTGAACATGCTTTTATATTGAATATAATCATTATATAGTCATCTACAAAATTCTATGTAGCGTTTTTGTTTCGTTTTCACATTAAGTCATATTTAATTAAGTAGTTAAAATATTAACTATTCTGTTTCTAAACTAAAATTAATTCTATAATGTTATAGTCTTAGATTACAAGAAATAAAACATTTCACATCATACAAAAATCAATAAATAAATTACTGTTTTTCTGGTTTTTTGTTCTTTTTTATAAAAGACAGACTTTGCAAGAACTATTTAAAGAACATAACACAATTACTGAAATTACTTTTTTTTTAAATAACCTGCATAAATTTAGTTTTTGAGTACCTCAGGTTTTATTCATTAGAACTATCACTAATTTGAAACAGTATTATTTATAATCACTGAAATCTTATGGGCCATCAACATCCTTATCTGTGCAAATTTTTAAGACAAACGTTCTTCTTTTTTTATCTCTATCTTATATATATAGTACTGCCCTTTAATAAAAATAATAATAAAACTTATTATTTTCAACTGTGTTAACTTTAACACTTAACTTGAATTATGATGGTCTTTAAGCCTCCTTTCTAATATTAAGTGACCTTAAAAAAATTTTCAATTTAAATACTAATATCACTGAATGCAAGAGACTCCATTTAAAATTCTAAATTAATTTTTTTTTCTTTATTGCTATTATTTTTAATTTACCTTCAAGAGTTTCTTCTGGAGGTGGTGAAGCAGGAGGAGGTGTAGCAGGAGGAGGTGTAGCAGGAGGAGGTGAAGCAGGAGGAGGTTGCACTGGTTCACCTTCATTGACGGTTTCCTATTAAAAAAAAGTTATGTATTCCTATATAAATATAATTACATCTAATGAATTACCAACAAGAAAGTAATTTACAAATTACTATATATAATTATTTGTGTATGTATATGTGTTTATATGATTTAACAATTTTGGTGTACTCACGAATTATAAATATTGGTATTATCTTTTAATATTTCCATATTCCTTCTTATTTTTAGGGAAATTAATATTTATTTGTGTATTGCGTTTTAAAATTTTTTGTTAATCTATGTTGAAAATCATTCAGAATTGCTGATCAAATGTAGACCCTAGACATATTAAATCTAAATACTACCTTTAGTTCATAAGTCAGAAGATGATGTTGATGAACCATGTAAAGAATACAATTGAGAGTATCTTATACTTTACTTTTTTGAGAAAATCTTTCACCGTATTGAGATAGTTTGGGATAAAACCCAAACTGCTCAAGTCTCAAACATATCCAAAAAAAACGAAAAAATTGGAAGATTTTGTAAAAGTACGTTTTTTACTAAGTTAAAATAACCAGTATCAACAGGTTGACAAAGCCTGTAAAATTCTATTCAATGGTTAGAGTTTTCAATGATGAGTCATTTGCAAGCACCTGCAGGAACTTATTAATTAACTGACCTGTCCCTACAGGTGATATGAATCATTAGACTAAATAAAATAACATAGTAAATTTAATTTTTGTAAAATTTCAATATATTTTGGATTATAAATGTTATTAAGAGTACCTAAATATAGTTCTGTATTAAAATAATTTTAGTATCATTGTTAGTTTAAAAGTTTGAGTTAAAAAACCCAAGAGATGAAAAAAGCAAAAACAAAAAATAACAAATTCCAAAAACCAAACATGGTATAGTAGGGATAAATGCATTTTTCAAAATAAAAATTTTGAATTAATAAAGATTTCTTTGAAAAAAACGCCGTCAAAAATCATACTAGAGATGTTTTTCTCAAATATAAGAAAATGTAAGAAAGTTTCAAGGATAGTAAAAGCAACAATTGATAAAGGGCAAAACGGGAAACACTTGGTCAAAATCGGCCAAACCGATGATAAGAAATAAAATAAGAAAAGAATAATTTGTTAAATCAAAAGTTATCGTTTGAAAAGTTAAAACAGATAAATTTTATGATACAGTTAGATTAACAAGAATTAATATTGTAAAATTGAATCATGAGAAGCATGTATTTGTTAAAATGGGGGGGGTTCTAACTCTAAGAATCATACGCCAAAAGACAGAACTTGGAGGTTGCATAACGTCTTAAATAAAAGGACTACGAGGATAAACCAAGAGGATTCTTTTATTTCAGGACAAGGGCAACAAGGAATTGAAGAAAAATTGTTGAAATCTCGAAAGGATCTAAAGTTGGTCCTCTGAAAATCACGAAAACATCCAAACTCAAATAACTTTAAAAGTTATGTTTCGATAAAAACACCATTCAAGTTTTAATGTAACCTACAAAGCAAGAGGAAGATAAGGATCCATTCAGAATTTCCAAATTCTCATCTGGAAAAAAGGGTTATGGCAAATTAGAAGAAAACGCGAGGTTGATCGCGTGTCCCCATTATGCAGTTAGGAGGGTAAAATTCTGCCAGCAGCTTACAAGACAGACCAAAATAATAAACAAATCAAAAGGGGTAATTAAGAAATAGTTTGGAGAAAATAGATCGACAAATAGATGAAGGAAGCTTAGTACATCATCCTGCTGTGAAGAAAGTGTTGAAAACGAATCATAACAATGGAAAAAATCGTTAAAAGCAAAAAGGGAAAATCAGAAACAATTTTGGAAGAACAGAGATTACTTCGTTGAGATTGCAGAAAATTAAAGTATTAGGACTTCATCATCGGACCTAATATGTCAAATTGTGACATCATCATCGGACCTAGTAGGTGAAATTGTGACTTCATCATCGGACCTAGTAGGTCAATTTCTGGATTTTACAACGGACCAAGTTGAATATACTCAACTATGCTCAAAATATAAGGACTTAGAAAATTTTCAACGAACTAATATTGGACTTAGAAGATTAAAAAATATATTTTCGACTTTATAAGAAGACATGTTATAGCATCGTGAAGAAATAGGACAGTCTTGGCATTGAAGAACAGGAGCTACTAAAGGAAATGAACACTTGAAACTTTGCATTGAACTATCGCTGATTTGATTCAAGAAACTTCGAAAAACACAAAATTCATCACAAGATACCACTTCGGACCGAGTTGGGAATTCCACTTCCACTAAATTTCACTTCGGGAGAAAATATTCAACTGACACTACTCCGACTTTTAAGATCGTCTACCTGCCTTGACCAACTTGAAATCATTGAAGAATGGGACTGACACAGCCTTACTACACCATTCAGGAGCCGAAGCCATCTTTAAACGTACCAAGGTACCCTATTTACAATAAACAAATATTCGACAAATCGTTAAATAAAATTTAAAGACTGATAAAATAAATTAGGAAAGTTTTAAAATATTTTTAATTCAATTTTATTTTCTTAAATATCTGCTACTCATGGTCAATTGAATAGGATGTTAAGTTAACATTGAAATTATACATAAAATTTAGAATTTTAGTTTTAATTTGTACTTGTTTATTATTTAGAACATAAGAGTAAACAATAATAATTGATAAAGCTTTAAATAAATTTCTACCTAATATATCTATTCTATTTTTAATTGAACTAAATAAAATAAACTTGCTATTTGTGTTATATACGTTTTCATTTGTCTTTGATTGAATTTCTTGTGTATTTTTATTTCAACGTAGTTTTAAGTATGTCTTGTAAGATTAAAAATAATAGTTTTTGTAATTGTTCTGTTTTAAATTATACTTGATTCATATTGTTTTGATATTAGTTTGATTGATAGTGTATACTTTAAAGATTTTAATTTAAATTCAAATAACATTTGATATTTATTAATTTGAATTTTAAAAGATTTAATTGAATAATTTTTAATTTTAATGAATTAAATTTTAATTTCTGTGTAAGTGTTTTATTATAATAACATATAAATCCTATGTGCTTTTCAGGTTGTGTAATTAATATTGTATGAAATATTAGTGCTCATATTTCACATTGTTCATATAGATTTTGGAAAGAGCTTTTTCACATAGACACACCTCGAAAAAGAGTTCTAATTGAAAGAGAAAGTAAAGCTAGTCAGAAATTAAACAAAGGAAATAAACTTAACTTCAAATTAAACTAAGAATAAATCTTGCTCCAAACAAGCGAGTGAGATTCATTTTTGCAATCGAGCCATAATCCCAAAATCAAAAATAAGAGTAAGTGAGTGAAAGGGTGAGCTTGTTGCAGTATGTAACATTTGGCGTAACTTGACCCTCTAAATTATTCATATCTAAAACAAGGACACTTCTAAAAATAACTTCTAATAAATTTAATTATAAATTTAAGAACTTCTGTTAAGTACAATAAACACCCGCCATAGTAATATAATTGATGGAGAGGGTGCAGTACTGTACAATGATTTCATATCTTGAGTTTTGGGCAGCTGGTTGGTGAGTCATGTGACTTGAACTGCTTAATCTCATTAAGAAAACTAGCAGTACAGTAAAAAGCAAGTATTCAAGCGATGAAGTAACGTCAAATTGTATAAATCTTTTTGAAAAGTATGCAAAGGTGAAGGCATTTGTTTAGGGTCTTACTTGACTTTTTGTTTTAATTAAATGAATATAAGAAAGTGAGCAAAGAAGAACTTTGCTCACTTATCTATAAAATAATATCTAACACAAATGAAAACCTAACACTGACACAAATTAGAACCAGGTCAAGTCACTCTGTTTATTTCAGTTAGTTTTGATTAAAGGGCTACCAAATTTTCATTTAAATATTGATTAATGTAATGAATTATCATCAATAATTTGTAATGATTTGTTTTGAGGAAATAAAAATTTAGTTTCTTACATCTAGCTAAAATCTGAAATTTTGAAAATTACATTACATAATTTTCATCTTGAACTTTGCAAGGACTCACACGATTGTTTTGTAAATACGTCTTGTTAACAATAAAACAAGCATATTTTGGACAGCAAAACTATTGTTAATTCTTGTTGTCTCAAATGCAGAATGACTTACATAATTTCCTAACTGTTATATCTTAAAAACAAATAAAATTATTTTAATAAAAAAAGTGTTCAAATATAAACAATAAAACCAAAATTTCATATTTAAAAATTTTTATCTTATTTTTTTAAAGTATAAAGACTTTTGAGATTTCACAGCTAAAAGTTGGTGCTAGTAATGGAAGTGATGCAAGAGTTATGAGTTCTGCTTCTATAGACAAAAAAATAGACTTTAACTGTATTGAATCGTTCAAAGTGTAACCTGTAATTATATATCTACTAGATGACCCGGTGAACTTCGTACCACCTAAAATTGATTTGATTGTAAATCTTGATAATGTAAATCTTGATAAATGATTATCAATCCTAATCAACTCCAAATCATTGAGATAGATAATATTAGCCACTTCGGGTAAAGTTTGATTTTTGTTTGGTTATTAAATGAAACTCTTTATAAATCAAATTATTTCAATTATTTTGTTTATTTACATGAAACATAAATTCAGTTAACATTCAATGCAAAGCTTTGTGGTAAATTATGTTTTTGGTTTTGTTTTCCAGCGCGTAAATAAACAAAGATGATGGCTTTCCAACACGGGATCATGCGACATACAATTGTCCATGTGCGAAACACGGAAACTCCAAGTTAATTCCGCAAACTTCCAATGACTGGCCTTGTGATTTGTTGATGATCATAGCGAAGGCTAGACGTACGGGGAATTGCAGCCGTTTAAATTGGAATAGCAAGTCCGTTGGAACCATCGGGATGTGCGGACTCAAAACATCCTCTCCTTTATACTTTCCCTTGATAATTGTCGCCTCGATGATGTTGTTCATAAACTTTTTCACAGCCAGTCTCCATTGCATAATCGAAGTTGATTGATGTTATGCAACATGATGATTACTGAGCCTATTTTCAATTGCAAGTTGCAAGGTGGTAATCCAGGCAACTCCAGCGAATTCAAAAATTCTGTGGGATAGTTGACTACCTCATCCTGGTTGATAACTGTGTCAATAGATTTGAAGGAAAACAAAACTGTCCCGGGATTAAATTTTGAAAGGACTCGTTGAGATCATCGACATCTTTGTTTTTCGCCACCAATATGGCTCTTTCGCTCAGCCAATTATGGTTTTTGAAGTTCTGCGCTACGTTTGGAAAAACACGCAAATGAGCTCCTCTTTCGATTCGGTCAACAGACAGAAATCATTGGGCAATGTGATGAATCCAGTCGAGATGTCAATAGTGATTTTGCCATTGCCAATGTCCAATAATTGGTTCGAAAATACATTTGCATTTCGATCTTGTTGCAAAAACAGTCGCATGTTAGTCGTCAATCTGAGTGTGTCCACGTGCCGCCACAAATTTGATGATTTTAAGCACGCGTTTAGTTCGTCTGCTACAGTTGATCGTGGAATTACTGGAAAAGTTTGACGAAAATCACCAGACAACAGAATCATGGCTCCACCTAAAATGATTTGATTGTCACGAAGATCTTTCAACGTTCTGTCTAGCGCCTTCAGTGACCTCTTGTGGGCCATTGTGCATTCGTCCCAAACAATCAATTTGCTTATCTGTATAATCTTCACTATTGGGCTGTGTTTTGCGATGTTGCGAGATGGAGTCTCGTTGATTTGCAGTTCAGTGGCAATTTCAATGCAGAATGTGCAGTTCTTCTGCCTTCTAACAAAGTTGCTGCTATTCCAGATGAAGCCAATGCTAGGGCAACATTCTTTTGCAATCAAATCCTCGCCAAAAGTAATGAGATTTAAAATGTTTTCCCCGAGCATCCAGGAAGTAAATTCCACCAGTTCCATTGTTAATAGCTTCTATCAGAGTCGTACGCAATCTTTTGTTGTTGATTCAATTGTGAAACATTTCTGCAAACTGTTTCGGCTAATGCTTCGGTGTCGTATTGTTCTTCTCTGTGTAACTCATAGATAAATGCATCGTGCATGGGACGATTGGGTGATATCATGCCCAAATTTGACAACTCTTTATTAGCCATCAATAAACACATGTCTTCTATCATGATCAATGTCTCATTATGAATTTCTGCTGTCATTTGCAATGACGGATTTAAAGTTTGGTGACGACACACACAATGCAAAACATCTTCAGACATGTCGTCCTTATATTAAACCACAAATCAATTGGATTCAAAGGGAAACATGTACATATGATAATTGCAAACAATGTGCGGATTTGATGTGGTGATGAAGATATGATGGATTCGTTGAGCGTATTGTACCAATGCGAATCGTTCTCAAGCAACTGTAGGAGTTGACATGTCTCACGGTAAGTCGCACACAGATGCCCATTAACGGTTCTCAGTTGTTGAAACGACTTCGGACCACGGACATTCATCAACAACAATCGAAGATAGTAACATTCGTCATTATTTGGATGCACAGTATAGATACGACCCAGAGCGTCTGAGGCAAATACATTTGGATGTCCTTCAACCGGTGTTCCTTGTTTCCGACTCTCAAACGATTTTGATGAAGAATTCCATGTGTAGTAGCATGGCATTTCAGCATACAGCAAAGTGCAAGCGAAAGCATCTGCTTGATAAACCGAGAAGAAGCTTATCAATGTCATCGATGGTTGCCTTGCCACTATACCTGCTGCATTTCCTGGATTAAAATACACTCGTCCGTTTTATATGTACTACCAAATGTACAACTGTAGGGTGTCTTTCATGGATCGCAAATGAAAAGATGCGCCAAATCGCCTCGTTGCTGCTGACATAACGACCAATCTGATACTGAGATACTTTGTCGTTTGCATTTGTCACAGCGAAAACAGCCATATCATCCCCTTTGTTTACATGTTTGCATATGTACTTGATTGACTTGACAGAATTACAGTATTCCACATTGATGTGAGCCTCAAAAGCATTGGACAATATGGGTGAATATGGCACAATCCAACGATTGTCCACAATAACATCCACACACATCCACAATAACATCTTGCCCTTTCACTTTTACAACCACAGATCGCCCATGGTCCACAACTGATCGCCGACGATACAATGGGTATCCATCATTGCCTGTGATGGTATCAGCAATCAGGTCTCTTGGGTATCGCTTGGAACACTTACCATCGATCATACAGGGCGAGTTGTTGTTGAAAACTCCACAAGGTCCGTGGATCATATTCTTAGTCACCACTGCGTATAATTTCACATCAACCCGGGATTTCGGCAGAGATGATTGAATCGATTTTATCCAGTCTGATTTTGTCAACTAACCAAACCAAAATGTGTG
Source organism: Aphrophora alni (assembly GCA_963513935.1). NCBI lineage: Eukaryota > Metazoa > Arthropoda > Insecta > Hemiptera > Aphrophoridae > Aphrophora > Aphrophora alni. Next base: position 124,717,938 of record OY740766.1, on the reverse strand, counting down.
CATGAGGCAGACCACGCTTTTGCCATTCAACGGAGTATATCCAGCAACGAACTTGACCATACACACGGTGCTTTATGATGACATTCATCAAAGATTTTAATTGTTGTTTAAAAACTCTGGCACTGATATCATGTCTGTCAACTGGTGTTTGGCCGGGTAGCAGTTCCTTCTTGATTTCGACCCATTGAGGATTGCAGGTGAATGTGACGAATAGGTCTGGGCGGCCATATTGTCTGACATACGATGTTGCATCTTGAGCATACTCGTGCAAATGGTGCGGGCTTCCAATGTAAGTGGCCGGCAAAATAGTCATTTTTCCCACGTTGTTTGCATGGCCGTCGGCATTAATCGCATCGCGGAGATGAATGTATTCTTCAGAGCGGAGCTTCTTTTGGTTCAAACAAATATATGTCAATCTCTCAGTCTCAATTTTGACATACATGTCAACTGCAAACTGATGGAAAAGACGCTGACACTTCAAAATGTGATTTACTTCACCTTCACGTATCATAAGTCTGTATGAATAAAAATTCATAGCACTTACTTTTTGATTGGTTTCGGCGCCTGTTAGTGGATCAACCATTTTGATGTTGAAGTGGTATCTGTCCTCGCCCTGCCAAAAGATCATTGAATATTATAACGTATCGTAACTCCTGTGCGTTTCGGACACATGTTTCAATTCATTGTTCCGACGATGAAGCCGGATATCTCTAGATTGCAAATCTTCTCCTAAAATAACAACTGCCACTTCGTCGATTGTCGGCGAATTGAACCTTCTTGTGTGCTCACCCGCAGGCGTTTTGTCAGCCCTGATGACGATATTATGGCTGTCAGATGGCATCCGATCCAACGCAATTTTGAACAATTTGATCAATTCGTTGTTCTGATGAAGGAACGTTTACAATCCCTTGACTATGGCTCGCCTTGTTATCAGATTGTGAACACAACGCTGATTAGTTTCCTCCTCCAAATTGCCGATGAAATAAATTTGTAAAAACTGGTAGTCCGCATCTGGTGGTGGTAACAATGCTCCTACTAAATGATAAATTTGCCCTTGAATCTTGAAAGTGGCCATGAATATGCGTCCCATAGAATATGCGTTGTGCTAAACAACGTCATTTGGAAACAACTGTTAGATATTGGTCAGGAAATGGGTAGAATCATTTCCAGTTCCAGAAACTAATGAGTGTAAGGGCTCTGGTGGAGGGACCAGTTGTGGCAATTTAACTTTTCCACCCGCACAACACAATCAAGGAGATTCTCCGCTGAATTTCAATGCCTTACAATGTGGACAAGCGACTGACATTTCTCCAATCGCTACTGATCTGTCAGCACCTTAATCGATATCCGGATCAAAATGGAATGCCGCTCGTTCCAGGTTCACAGGTGCACCGTGTCGGCGCAACCGGTCATATTCATTTTGTCGTGCTCACTGGCGTTGACTTTGATTTGCACAAACTCGTTGCATTCTTAATCTATTTGCTTGTCGTTTATTTTCAGTCGCACTAGAACGTAATTCGGACATGCCAATACGACTATTTCCATTATCCGTCACTCGCTGATCATCAGTACGGTTTGCACTTGAAGAAGCTCGCCGTGCATTTAATTGACTTCGACGACCTATGTCAGCTCTCCTTGGCATTGTAATGAACGCTGTAAAACGACACAGAATTTTTGTCACGGTCACTTAAATATTTAGTTTATGACAATTATATCAGGAGCTGAAAAAGTTAATAGATAAGGAACAGTGCAGCGTGATCAGACTAATGTAACACAGTAACATTGGACATTCAATCAGTTTGGAAAACAGAAGGAAAATGGTTAGTGGTAGTAGTGTCAAGTGTGGGCGAGGGATGGGGCGAGGAAAAATGGAAGAAGACAAACTATTATAACAGACATGAATTGGGGGAAGACATAAAATCTTGAAGTTGAGCCTAGGTACTGGTTAGCCTAGGTACAACACTGTCTATACTATGTATATGTGAGAAAATAAAATGTGATCATTTGCATTAAACATAACCTTTGGCTCCTTTTTTTGGATGAAGAGGAACAAGTACAATTGAAAGATATCCTCCAAAAAAGTAGAGTCTGTTCAATGGCATACCTAGGTTCTAAAAATCAAGAGTTATAAAACTCTTCATTGATTTTCAGAATAAAATGTGTCTTGGATAAATTAGCATATTCTAGCAAAGAGAAGAGAGTTGGTGCCCTTCAAATCAGCCAAATCAGCTTCAGAAACGATTCCCGGACAACATAAATATTCTTTAAAATATGTCAACTTTGAGTGCTGACGGTATATTAAAATCCAATAAAAATATATTAAATATAATCATTCAGAGTGTATAAGTTTTAGTAGTAACATTATAGAGAAAATTGTTAATCAACGGAATACAATTCATTTAATGAAATGGGAAAACACAAGAGATACAGTTTAATTTTGGGAAAAGGTTCAAAATTTTACAGACTCTTACAAATTTTTGATCGTTTTAAAAACTTATGTGATTAGGCTATCTCTTTATTGTCCCTAATATATTCAAGCGCCGAAGTTTAGAAAGTGAATAACATTATGAATACTGTAAAGTCCAAATTGTGTGATTGACTTCTTTCAAAAACTTTAAATTCCATTTTATATATAAGATTTGATTTAAAAGTGTTTAACATTGAATGACAATCCTATCAGTTTATAAGAAACTACAAAAAATAATCAGCACCTCTTCTGCTTTATTTAAGAGGAGATGAGACGGACTATCTACTAGCAACTCACTTTCGGGATTGAACTGGATGATGATGATGAAGAATTAACGGATGTTGTGTTGGATTTTGTTAAGTAATTATTTGTATAATTTGGATGCTTTAAAAACTTGCTTTCTCTTTGTTTATATGATTAATATATTTTTATATTGCTATTTGAAATTTGTTTCTCTTTTAGATATATTTTTTATTTCAATTTAGCTAGATTTTTTTTTTTTTTTATGATAAATTTACTTTTCTATTTTAATTCTAGTTTTTTATATTTTGTCTAAAAATGTTATGTCATTCAATAATATACTCTTATTTTTACAAACTATAATCAATTTTTTCTTTCTTTTTAAAATTGTATATTTATCTAGGGTCTTTTTTGATAATATGTTTTTAAAAAAATTTACATTGGTGACAATATGTTTCCCTTTCTTTAAGTAAATAATTCCCTTTACAATATTTTGATAGGTTACAGTAATTGTTTCTTTCACGTTAAACAAGGATTTTTATATTAAGGACTCTTTTTGTAATTAAATTTCTTTTAATGTTTTTTTACTCATTTTTAGTGTTTTCAGCCTCCGGAATAGGGTATATGATTATAAATTTAGGTAACATACCTTCTTTTGTTACAACAAAAGGAAGGAGGAATACACTGATAAGGCCTAGGGAAAATCCCAACCTTCAAGCCCCAGTGCAGGACATGTCCTCTACTAATATACATCAATGACATCAAGATCTTCCATGTTTTAAAGGTTTTGTGATATGTTTTTGTGTTTGTATCAAGTGTTGTGTAAAATATCATAATGAACGTAATGAAAATATCTTCCGTGTTGAACGGAACCTTAGTATATTACTGGATTTGATAATGATCTGAACAGAGAGATCAAAACCAGTCATCCGGTAAAGAAAAACAGGAATAGGAATTGATGTCATTTAAAAAAAAAACGTATATTACCAAAATTTATAATTTTTTTTTGTGATAAAGTATGAAGTAAAAAAAAAACTTCATGTTAATAGGCCTAACAGGTATAGGAAATTACACCAAGAAACTAATTTCCAAGAATCTCTCTTACCCTCCTTTTCTGATGACTTTCTAGATACTTTCAGTAACTCTATGAGCAACAATTTGTCATAGCCTGTTGGCAACACTGGCCACAACTAGTTCTTTGACAACAGTATTAGTGAATACCATATTGAATGACTAATGCCCTCTTCCAAACAAACAAAATAGTCAGCTGCTTATTACTGCTATACTAAGTGCCTGACTTATAGGTACTCTTTTCATAAAAAATATATGAGTCTAGGTCTGAATGATGCAAAACAGCCAATATTTAAATTTGTCAAAAAAAAATCACTGATGCCTTTTTTCAAAACTACTAATTCAAATAGAATATGAGTGAAGTATTGGAACAGGAACAGAACAGATACTGTACACCAACTGGGTTGAATAGAAAGCAGAAGTTATTCACAGGAAACAGAGCAATGCTCACACTCTGACCTTCCTTTTATTTCACACTCATAATTAACATGATTTGCTATATTTTTTTATATGGTACAATGTATACATTAGCATAGACATAAATTAGAACTCTACACCTATATACATTTACTAAAAAACAAAGAGTACCTTCAAAAACTTTTTTAATTATATCAGTTAGGTTATTAATTATATTTATCCAAAGCTGGCAATGTGAGCAAAATTTGCTAAGCACCCACATGGAGAATATATTTTAGATAATAAATGAAAATTCAGTTTTTAAACCTATTGAATAATGATGTTCATATTATTATTATAGTTTATTCTAGCATTTGATATAATTTGTAGATATTTATATTTACAAATAATGTCAAATGTCCTAATAAAACTATACCAATATTATAAATTAAACCAATGAGTTATTTATATCAGATAGATAATCAATCTTAAAATAAATTATCTTACAGCAAATTAAAATATCACTAATAATAATTGAAAAATTATTATAACAAAATATCACAACTATCATAATTACCTGAGTTACATCTTCTTCTTTAACAACCCCATCTGTGTTTTTTTCTTCTTCACTCATGTTGTAGTCACCTTTAGCGTAGTTATTCTAGAATAAAGAAAAGTAAAACAATAATATAATACTAATGTATAAAATTTTGATACTAATACTTCTATAACACTCAGTAAAGAACTAAAATTATCATAATAAATTTGTTAAATGAAAGTATGAGAAGTTTGATGAAGTCAAAAACATAACACACTCCAAATTTTATCTACTCTGATTTTGTATGTTTTCCAATACAAAAATATAATTTTGTTCTTCATCTCAAATAAAAATACCTACAACACTAGAGCATGTACATCAAAGCTGCCATAGAGAGCCAATAAATCCATAACAGAAAAAGTTATTGAGACCAAGATAATTAATGAAAAAGTGGCACTTCACTAGTAAATAGAGAATGATTGAGATTTCAAAACTTACATAAAGTAGTATACCTTCAACAGTCCAACTCATCAAACTAATTAGATAGATCTATAGAAAAATGTACCAAAAATGTAAAATAAAAAGATTTTAAATAAATTAGGCCTAAGTTTTCTATTTTTTTTTTTTTTTTTTTTTTTTTTTAAGTGGTAGTACCGTACATTATTTCCTTGGGGGACAAAGTTACTCAAGTCTGTAGCATAGTTCAAGCTGTATGTATCCCCTGAGTGGGAGTAAATGAGTAACAGCATCCCAAAGCAAGTATCTAAAATACTAAAACAAATGAAGCAAAAAAATTTATGTTAAATAGAAAAAAGTTCTTTTAGAGCTAAACAATCTGACAACAGACCAAATCAACTAAACATTTTTCAGTGGAATGCAGGTGGATTGTCTAGCGTAAGATAACAGATATTAGGAAAATTGTTGATGAAGAAAATATAAATATCCTCATCATGAGCAAAACCTAAATTATACATGAAAACTCCAAATACTATGGCATAAATGGCTACTTAACATATGCTCTAGCAAAAAACCAACAAGTAGTGAGTGGCATTTTGGTGGCAGTAAAGCTGAATTCAATAAAATAAAAGATATAAGCAATGTATTTCACGGTGTAAAAGAATTTCACCTCTGAATTTGTACAATTATTGACGGCCTGTGTGGAGGGAACCCAATATAAAATATATGAAAATCTAAAGCCCCCTCAATAACGGTAATTTAAACCTGGATATCCTCAACATTAATAACAACACCATAATAACTGGAAACTTCAACACAGCATTGCCAACCAAAATAATCTAGGAAAAGTGGTTGAAGACTACCTGAACAATAACAGTCTAGACAATTACTATACAATCCGAATGAACCAAAGATTTTCATCCATTATTCAAGGAACACAACAAACCCTGACTTAGTAATGATGTTAGCAAATATTACTAATAGATACAAGAAGAAAGTGATTGGAGACATAGGATGTGAACTGTAAATCATGACAAAAACTCAGTTATAAGTTCAACAAAGTAAATGCACAAAGTGGAATTTCAAAAAGGTTAATTGGACATAGTTCAGAGAGATGGTGCTGGTCCAAAACATAGATGAATGATTATCCAAATCGAGCAAGTTTTTAATATATTAAGAAATGTCAATACCAAGAGGGAGGATGCATAGATACAAACCCTTTTGGACTGAAGAATTAACAGAATAAAGAAAGAAAAGAAACCTGGTACAGGAAATAGTAGAAAGGACTGAAGGGAAAGACAAACAACAATGAAAGCAAGATGTTGTTAAATGGAGACATGAGAGTACAAAAATTAAGAAGACCTGTCAAGAGGAAAACATGGAATAGGTTTAAAAGTGGAATTGATTATAGGACAGATGGATCGAATACATAGAGATTATTTAATATACTGAATAATAAATAAAATAAAATCAAAACCAACCATTGTCTGAAAGTTGGGCCTGAAGTCCTTGCAACCTATTTTGGTTCAAAGCTGGAAGCAGTAGAAATATTTTCAGTTTTTGTTTAATACTGATAATGAATCAAGATTGGTTGTTGTCAATGTTTTTATCTTTAATAGGCCTCTAAAAAGGCTTATTATAAATGTCAATATTTTCATGCACATATGGAAAAATATTTTCTCTATCCAAAAGGTTTCTTTGCAGATAAACATTCTTGAACTACCAAAGTTGTTGTTTTGTATTTTTAGTACCGGTAATTCCAAAGAAAACATACTTCTTCATACTTTTGATACATTCTGTATACAATCATTATGATAAAATGGCAGAGAATTATAGTGTTCACATCTATGAAATATATTTAAAATAGTTTTGAACATTACAATTCCAACACAAATTCTGCCCCAAAACTAAAAGGTTTAATATTATTAAATAACTATTTTATTTTATTTATCTACTCTACCATTCAAGATTGAAATTTTTAAAATAAATGATTATCTGTGGGTAAGATAAATAAACACACATACCTTAAATATTGGAAGTTGAACTTTTTCACTTTTTAACTTTAGGGTCACTGGAGTCAAGCAATTAAATACTGAACATAAATTACTTGTATCACTGCTTTTATTTTTCTCACTGATTATTCTAATTAAGTTTTCATCATGGAATACAGGTTTTAGTTTTCCACTGTCACTTTCAGATTTTCTAATTTGAAATATGATACTGTTCGAATCATAAATACTACTTTCTACCTTTTTCTTTCTTCTCTTATTGTGAACTTCAGTGCCTTTGGTACAGATAATTTGTTTGTTGTTAATTTTAACACTACTTGTTCTATCAATGGAACTTATACTTTCATGTAATCTTAAAGGTCTTCTCTTATGAATAACACTTTTAATTTGTGCTGGCAGTTCAGAGACAATTTGTTTCTTGATTAAATTGTTTTTGTAATTTGGTTCATAAGAATTCTTAGGTATTTCATTACTTTTTATTGAAATGTTATTAGAAAGATTAACGGGAATTTTGTTTACTAAATTATTACTAATTTCCAATTTTTCAGTATTGTAATTTGTGTTACGTTTTTCCTGAAAAAAAAAGTAATTAAGTTATTAACTTTAGTTATTAAAAATAAATAAATGTAATGTTGAACAGGTTTAAACACAAAAAGACTGATCCTATATTACTATACACTTTAAAGTAATTAGTTATATAAAGCAATATGTGATCCTATATGACTATACATTTTAAGTAAGTAATCAGTATTATAAAGCAATATTTACAAAATATTTCTTAACATCGTAAATTACTTTATGTAATATACAGTTACTAACTGCTATCCCATTTTGTGGTCCAGCACAATCTTGATAAATTACAAATAAAGCACAAAGTTCAGATAAATTACAAATTTCAAACAGATATTAAGAAATCATATAATCAAGACACTTTTACTGATTGTTGTAGTAAACAATATTAAGTTACTGGATAATACATAAATATTAATAATTACCTACCGGTACATCTTTTGTTTAATAATATATATTAATCAAATTACTTCCTGGGCATCTCCATCACTAATATACATGTTTCAACATACAGTATGGGGTGTTTCAGACCACATGGACACTATCTGTAGCGCCTAAACGAAACCAGATAAAAATTTCCTTCCAATTAGAACCCACCTTTTTCGACCCCAAAAAATTCAGGAAAACTATTTTTGACGCTCCTCAATGACCCAAAAGGGCACTTTAAGGGGCAGGGTGGTGTATTTGGAAAATTTTCAAATATAAATATAGGTTGTGTGATACCTCATTTTAAAGGTCTCTCTTTTCTGAACATTTTGGAGCAAAAAATTTTTTGTTATCTTTTCATTACTGTACAGGGTGACGAAATATATTTTTTTTAGTTTTTAGCGGGATATGTGACTGCCAGCTCCCTAACAAAGATAGGGTAACCAATTTGTTTTCCCTAGTTTTAAAAGAACACACCCGTTCAGGAGATATGGGGTAGTATGGACTTCTATGTAGTTTTCAAATTTTTAATAAGTTTCAAACTTTAATAACTTTTATAGAGCAAAAGTAAAAAAATTCAAATAGCAACCTAGATTGAAAATTGTACCATTTGAGAGACCTTTTGAAAACAAACATTTTTTGTATGTAAATTTTGCTTACAATTAATAATTTTTATAACATTACGTCACGTGCCTGACTCTCGTGTTGCGATTGTGGTAATGAAACGACAAGCCAAGAAATTCTACGTCGCAAAATGCCCAGGCCAGATCAGCTGTTGCTTGTTATCTCGCTCATGCCTTAGGCGGTGTTCCAAGGTTTATGGTTTCATTTGAATGGATGTTTGTGAATAAAAATGCGTACCGGGCTTAAATAAACGCTACAATATATATATATATATAGTGTGTGTGTGTGTGCGTGCGTGCTTGCTTGCGTGTGTGTGTGTTTGTGTGTGTTTAATGAAACTATATATAAAATGAACATAACTGATATGAAAAATTGAAACACATATGGAAGCTCTTTTGAAATTATACCTAAAATAATACAATATAGGCCTACAGTAGCTACCCTTTATAAAACTATGTTTTTCCATTTTATGGTTTTAAAATAGCATAGGCTGAAGAAAAGTATTGTGATGGAGCAAAAATGTATAGAGAACGAGGTTATTCGTAGGACTAAACAATTTTGAACTCTGATGTGAAAAAAATTTTATGGAATTTTTTTTTTTACAAAATCATGTAAAGATTTAGATGAAATTAGAGAAAGTAAAAAGATATGGTCCCACATTAACACATTATCTTAAGAATGGTTGGTCGTTAAAATTTTGACCTTTAATTTTGATTATGGATATCCAACATAATTATTCAATTTTAGTCACAATTGTTGGGCAGTTGAAAATAGGAGTAGATTCAAAACGTATGAAAGATTATACAAAATCATTTGTTTTATCATTTATGACAAATGCAGAAAAAAAAAATACAATCATTGTTGAAGAAAGACCAGAAAAAGCAGTCGATTTGGATGATTCAGACTCTCAATGTAGCCAAAAATCAGAAAATACTAAATATTCACTTGAGAAAGTTATAACTGATGCCCTTGTGGATAGCTTAAATAATTCTTTGCAAGTACTAGGTGAGACACCAATAAAAAAGAAACGGCTGAGTGAAAAAAATATCGTAGAGCTAAAGTTGAAAAGGTGACTTCTGCTATTAAAAGAAAACTGAATGTATCATCACCAGAATAAGAAATTGACACACCAGACTCAGAGATGATTCTTCAACTGAAGGAAAAATTTTAAAACTGCACTTCTAGAAGTGAAAAAATGACACTTTTAACTGTATTAACGGTACCGGTACCTAAAAGCTGGCCAGTTCAAAAAATTATAGAAGAGTTTATGTCCAAACTACATGGTAAGAAAAGTTAAAGAGCTGGTGAAAGACAAAGGAATTTTGTCTTCACCCAACCCAAAGCCGTGAAATGCTCCTCTGCTCCAGAATTCTCCAGAAAAAGTAAAAGAAATTTCCTCACTGCAACCATGAACTTAATTATATTTTATGAAGTATCAACTGGGTACTGGTTGAATTGAACATTTACAAACTGTCTTTATGTACAAGTTCTCCATCTAGGTATGTTTATTTTGTCATCTAGGTAGGTTTTATTATATAGGCTATCTTGGATGAAATTTATTAGTGTATATCTGACTTGTACTTAAAATGTAACATGTAATATAAACCTTTCCTCTCTAAATTATATTCAGAGTTTTCTAAACACCAATATTGTTTATATATATATATATATATATATATATATATATATATATATATATATATATATATAATCTTATCACACTATATAATCAATTTTTGAAAAAGTTATTATTTGAAATCAGTGCCAGTTTTGATGTGATCCCATTGTTATCTCATCATGAAATTCACAGAATATGTAGTTATTAGATGTATGTAACTTGATATTATTATATGATTAGATGTACATATATTTTTTTCAGATTTTTAAAACTACAGTTTTTCAAAAACCGGTACCTACATAACATTTTTGAAAATGAAAAGTTGTTAAAATCTAGTTGTGTTATATATCAAATTAATTAAAGCCCAGAAAATTTCCTAAAAAATGAGCCGTCTTACTGTTCTAGCTTACATAGAACTCATTCTATCGAGAATTTTTGGAAACCAATAACTCAATAATAGGGAGTGATAAAAATAAATAAAAAAATTGTCCCATGCTAGTATTTTCAGGGGCTACCAGCATACCAAATTTCATTAAAATCTGAGAGGGTAGGGTTGAAAACCCTATTTTCATCGGTTGATTTGACACGAAATGGCCCTCAACTGGGTTCGTAGCCGCATCATAAACTACCTGCGGGGGTGCCCAGTACCTAAGCTACGCCACAGGGTTTTTATTACTTTTACCACCAAATATGCATCTAATTGTTATTGTAAATTTGTTACACTACTAAAATTAAATCAGGATTGATTTTAAGAAATATTACCTTCATCACATAAAATCTTTAAATATTGAGAAGATATTCAGTTGCGATGAGCAGCCTGAAGCAAGGATCACAGTACAATGCCATGATTAATTAAATTCCAATTTACAAAATAATTCTAAAAAAGAGAAGAAAAATAGTTAACGTTCGTTAGTTTACTGTTTAAAATTTGCTGTTTTTAAACAGAATGTAACAAAAGATAAAGGAGCAAAAATGTAATCAATCTACATTAATTATTAGTAATATTTATAACCCTAATATAATATCTGTACAATTTTTTTAAAGTTAGAGATGAAATTTCCAGGGTTATGAAGGATTATCCAGGTAACTGAATTATATTTCATAATGTTATGCCATGAAATCATTAAAATAAATGGACTAGGCCTCTATATGTTTATATGTTTTTAAATATAGGCCTACTATTATATCAACATGTTCAAATTTATAAATCGCTTCATCTTAGTGCTGAATTATTGTTTTGTAAACACAGTACATTTAGGTATCTTACACACCCCCAAAAATTAAGCCTGAGATTACATTCTTTCTTCTTGCCATTGAAAACTAAAAATGTGTTAATTTTGATGTCAAATGTTTAGGTGGATTTGGACCAGACCTATTTTGGATACAAATTTCATTAAATATGTACTGAACATAATATTTAGGCTGTTTTTATTAAATAAAATGATTTTTGTTTCATTAACCTAGGCTTCATAATATGAGTTATAGTGATATAAGTTATTACAAACAGATACAAATGCAAGAATCAGTATGTTTCGTAAAACAAATATGGCTGCCATCAGAATAAGGAAAAAAACTAAAATTTTAATTTTTGGGCTCTCTAATAAGGTAGGAGTATAATATTTTTTTATTATAAAATGGTCAAGCAACACCTATTGGATCATTTGAAATGGATAGACCCTATGGTAATTATTTTTATTTTATAACAACTTATTTAAGGTAGTGTTAAAAAATAGGATGTTCAGGTCTTTAAAATAATAACTTTTCTGCATATAGCTCGAAGATATTCAATTAAATAACACTTTTGAGAGAGATAAATACTTCTCCAATAACCTAATTTACTTTAGTTGAATCTTAAGAGTAAGTTTGATACAATTAAGTATAATTTTTTCAGTGTGCCCTCTTCCAAGAATATCTTCAAGTGTACATAACAGTACCTATGTATAAGTTATGCTATGCACAATTCTTGAATTGGTAAAAATGAGGTAGGACATGGCTAGTGTTTATTTTTAATTGGAAAATTCATGTTTAATTCTATTTTTTAAATATCAACCACATTTAAGAAAATAATTATTTACTTCATAGCTTGTAATAAATTATGTTCACTCTTACAATCTACAGCTTGAGTGTACATATAGACATAGTTTAAGGTTGTATCATGACTTGGGTAGTTAGTGTTTTATGCAATAAATTAAAACTACAGTATTTGAAATCAGATTTTAGCAAAACTATGGGTTTTGGATTAATATTTCAAAAAAAATAATATAAGTTCCTTTATAATTATGTATGTTATTTCTGAACATAAAACTACACAATACCAATTTGATTATCAGTAAACAAGATAAAATTGCATTTTTCCTGTGATTAAATTAAACTATATGTACTACACATATTACATAAATTTATAATTTCATTAGACCTACCATAGTCACTAACCAACTTATTTTAAACAAGGTCTAAATTGAATTATTGTAAATTCACATATTATCTCCCTAATTGGTTATGTTTTTGGAAATGATTATAAATCAAACATCACAACTAATTGAAACTAACATACTAATAACTATATGATTCAGCAATTTGTACTTACTTTAAAAAAGAAAGTATATACTTTGTAACTTGGTATTTGTTCATGTAGTATATAAAGTTGTATAAAAATTCAACTGGGTTAGGCCTAAAACTAAATAATTGTTTGAAATCCCAACAATGACATTAATGAAACCTACTTCATATTAATTTAATTAGAAACCTAAAGCTAAGCCCATAGATTTATTTAAACACAGAGGCATTCAATAACAATGGCTAAATCATTCCAAAGAGGTTAGAAATTCATTTAAATAAACTCGGCTAAAGTATAGTTCAGAGAATCGCCACTAGGTGGCTTTCTAAAGTACTGTAAGGTACTATTTACATTTTTTATAGGACTTTGTTCTTTACACTATATAATTTTTTTTTTCAGTGGTAATGATTGCGTTGTAACGACCATGTCACAAACGCAAAATCCAAGAGAGTTACGTTGAATCAAAAGTGACGTCAATGATTGGACATAAAATGTCATTATAATAAACTTCTAATATCGAAATTTTAAATATTTTCTCTTCCTCATAAAAACGCCACCACCCAAAATTAACAAATCGTTCAACTAGTTTAACTTAAAATTCGTTGCAAAATTGTGAAAAGGCGACCTATTTTCATTTTTTTTTTAAAGTGATACACTTTTCATTTGTAAGTTCTATAACGTTCCACAATAACTAATGTTAGAGTTTAAAAATTTGTATGATACTCAAACTAATTTTTTACAATACAAAATAAGAGAGTACTTATAACAAAAATAAAATCTTAAAAATATAACTTCGTAACTCAGAGCCTGGGCACTTCAGAAAAATATATTTCTACGCTGTTACAAATGCTTAGGTGTTATGCAAATGAGGAACAAAGAGACTAGCCAAAATACGTCAAACTAGTTACTTTTGCTTATAACTCAGGTAAACATGAACCAACAGGTTTTCACCATTTTCTTGCTACTCATGTTAGAACCTGTCCAGGCGATAGATTTAGCTTTATTACTTCCCAATCCGTGCACGAATGTTTTAACAGCTTTAAAGCCAATTCTGGACGGATTTGTTACGATTGATAGGAGAGTCAACAGCACGTCATGTACAATTTGAGGTACAAAGAGAAAGAGTTTAAAGGTCGGACAGCTTGTTTTAATAAAAATTGAGAAAAAAATAAATTAAATTAGTAAAACAGTATGGAATACCTTACATGGTTTAAAAGCTATTACCGCCACTTAATTATGAGATCAAAGTGCTCAAATATGGATGATGGGTAGGCGATATTGTACTTGTGTCAAGGATGAAATACTATAACATGAATGAAGAAATATGAAATGGTTGTACAACATATAATTTTAATATTTTTTGGTGCGATATTTATAATATATGTATATTAGTTGTGATGGAATATTTATTTATAATGATGATGTATATTTTTGTGTAGTATTGAGTACCTATTATGTTTCTTTCTATTTTGTACAAATAAAGTAATTTTTGTTTTGTAATCATCCAGACGATGTTTCTAGAGCGCCGGTGATATTAGGAATTAGGATAGTTACCTGCGCCCCATGTTTTTCTCTTCAAACATTCCAAATATATCCATAGCCACTAACAATCCTCCCTCAAAACTGTAGAAGGGTCATGAAAAATTATTTTATACTTTTTTAGTCCGTTTTAAAAACGTGGTATATTAAACAAAAAGTTTTATTTGATTTATTATTTACAAATAATTTTAGATATCCTTGAGTTCTCCACTTATACCATCATTTGTGATAGTAATTTTACAAGTCTGTCCACACATTTATTCTCAACGCCCCTTTCATGTTCAGATGACAACATGATACGAAGTTTCATTCCTACGGAACAATACGAATATCGTTGTGAAAACCAGCCCTTGTAACATAGTTTGAGAAACAAATGAACAAATAGGAAGTGGTGAGTTGGGAAAACAACTTCTAACATGAAAACTGCTTCGCTGGAGTTGTATTTACCATGGTTGTAACTTCGTTTTTTCCGAAATACGAGGTCGAGCCTGGAAATTTAAGCGCTATTAATATTGATATGATAATTAATTAAATTTATTTTGTGAAGTCTCTTGGTCACGTTATCTAGAAACTTGGAACGAGTTCAACTCTATCCCAAGTTTTGGGGTGAAATGTTGCTTACCGTGCGAATGGCCTGGCTTGGTTATAGGGTTTAGGTATCGGATAAAATTAAACAAGTATTAGAACTTGTTTTATAATTCTGATTAAAGATAAAGCTATCACTACACTATAGATTACACTATCGAGGAAAGAAACGATCAGTTATAACTAAATTAACTAATAAATATTTTTGATCGGAAATTCTCCAAAATTCTCGTAAATACAGCATCAATCGTTGTTCCATACCTCGTTGTACTATGATTTCTATCATGGGACATGTTTAAGTCTAGCTTTTATTTGAGAAAATAGATCAGTGGTTGTGTCTTTTCGTCGGAAAAATTAATATTGAAATCGCCACTCATTATCATTGGAATTTCATGAAAGTTTTCTCCAAGAAACTCAGAACCGTCTTTAGTATATATTAGTAAAAATTGTAGAAAAAATTTAATGATCTCCTGAATATTTTTGCCTGGAGAAAATAAACAGCAATAATTATGCTAACCTGTCCAGTTTACACATTAACTTAAACAAAAAATATCTCCGATTTTCGACTGGAGCACTCCAAGGACAGCTAATTGGTTTGAATGAATATCCATATGTGAGGTTACTATATTCGCATTATCACCTGCATTATGACAAATTGCTACTCCACCGGCAGAAACCCTAGGTCGTATAATTATACTTTGTAACGATCCAGAACATAAATATATCCAGATCATCTATGATCTCTCTATCTTTCATATGTGTTTCCGAAAGAATAATTACATTTGATTTTTTTTAAATACTGCCATTGAGATCGAGTGCGTGTGCAATGATGCTATGACAATTGATTGAAAAAAGATATCCCTGTCTTGTTGCCAATAAAGTCAGTCAAACTTTACTAATAGTTGTAAGGTCCCCCCCGCTCCCCCCTAAGATCTCCTGAGCTTCCACTCCACTCTGTGCTCTAAGAAACCGAGAGACAGAGAGAGAAAGAGACCAGAAGCGTATGCGCGTTCACCGTCGCTTGTATAGATGATTATATATATATACGTCAGAATGGTAGGGTAAAGTACGTTGCGTGACGCGAGTTTACAATTTCCCCCCATACCAAAAGCGCCCAACGGACCAAAAGAAGTTATCATTACAAAAAAAAAACAACAAAAAACACGTAATATTTTAACTACTGATGGGTCCATTTGTCTGTGCGCGCGGGTTGCTATGGCGCGGCAGGGAAGAGGGGAGTGGTTATCGCTCATTTCCAAAAACATGTGGTGCCGCGCGGCGCGCCGGACGTAGATTATTCACCTGTCTTCAATGTGGCTTCGAGTTGTTTGTAAACATCATGTTTCTATATGCACTACACATCTTGTAAACTGTAATTATGTGTCGCGAAAGGTAGACAAACATAGTTGGGTGAGCGAGCCCTACTTTTACGGAACGGCTAGTAGCGTCAGAGCCGTGCGCACAGACAATGGTCCCATCAGTAATACTGTAGGTTCTAACTAAACGTGTTAAAATTGATAGTTGTCTCAACCAAAATCAACCTAAACTAAACTTTGGTTAAAACAAAATTTTAATATGGTCAGAAACCAATCCTACCGAAATTTGATGGTCATTTGGGTAGAAATTAAAACAAATTTTATCAAACTCCGTCACATTTGATTTACCAAACAATTAACACTAAAAATGATTTAAATATATATCTATCTTGTTAAAATTTGGGTCTAATCATTAAACATTTTATTCACATTTCCAGATATCGTTGGAACCATTATTTGTGAAAAAATGTAAAGATTTTTGATTATTTTACCAATTTTATAATTAATTGGTTTATTTTAATTACTAGAAATACATCATACATACCATATAATTATTGTTGAACTTTCAGCTTATACAACCATGTTAAAATAATGATTAGTACATAAAACAAATAATAAAACTATGAAAATTAAGTCATTCTTTATAAAATTTGCATATTTTGAGCAAAAGTTATAATTGCCGCCCTTGCTCTTCTACTTTCCACTCTGCTCAATTATTTCTGTAATGGTTGACATTCAATATGGCGGCATGTCGTCAGTGCTATGCTGTGTTGTGGTGAGTAAAATTATTATATTTTCTTATCTTCAAGAATATTTAAACTGTAGATTTATAAAAATTATACGTTATATATTTATTTACTTTTTCCTACTTATAAATAAGAAGAAAACATCATACAATATTTAGATTCCCTACATATTTACATAGTGCTTACTTTGTATCTTATTACTTTGGATTTTTTTTTACTCCTTTGTGCATCGTGTTTTGTAAGGTAAACATAGAAAATGTTTATAATAAATATTACAAATTTAACCTCTGAAGCTGTACGAATAAAGTTAAAGAAAATAGTAATGATTTCAAAAGTCTTTGTAATTAGTTTACTTATTATTTAAGTATAACGTGTAACCTTCCTGCATCTCGGGCTTTACATTAAAATAATAGTTAATAACAGATACAAAATAAATTAATGTTTTGCTTGTATTCAATCATTAAAAATATAATTATAATTAAAACAGGTTTAGCTAAGGCCAACAAAATCTTGTCTTCATTTTTCATGTTGTTACATGCAGTTTGAATAAGGTGAAGCATTAATTAACCTAATGATAGATAGGCCTAAAAGCTTTTATTTTTATGAATGACCAAGCTTATCAGCAATGTGCGGTGTTAGCTTATTTGGGAAGAGTGATATTTTTGTTTAAAATTCTATTGGTATGAATGTTTCAATTTATTTTAGTTTTATATTAACTCTATAATAGGAAAACTTGTTTTATCAGAATTTTTAAGCCTGTTCACTAAGTAGGCCATATAAATTTTGTCCCTGAATTGTAATTCCAATCATAATGTAAACAGGACCCAGCCTAAGTTAGTCTAATTATAAATTCACCAAATATATCAACCCTGAGTTACTAGCCTATTATTAAGTAATCTGTAGATGCATTTTTGCAGATTTAGTTAGTAGGCCCTAGTCACTTGTTATAATAATTTTTTTAAACTACACTAAGTTTCGTCACTATTCAAGTCTAAAGTTATTTAATGAAGTTATTAGGGCCAACTGGAATAATTATAAGAACATATTTTGGTTACTTAATCTATTTACATAGGCCTATTCACCAAATGTATTGCACAGTTTTTATCTTGATATTATTATTCTGTTTTCTCAAAACCTATGCTTTTTAAAGATGTAGTTATTAATTTTGTAATGCAAGTATTAGGCGTAAAGTTACTCGACTCGTATGAAAATACCTAAGTGTGGCTGTTTACAGAAATAACTTCTGGAATTATTATGAACAAAATTTTTAGTGCCTCTGATTGTTCATCAAATTAAATTTTGAAATATAAGGTAGCTTATGTACAATAAGTAGAAAAAATTAATTTGAAATACCATTGATAAAAAAAGTGTATACTGGTCATTGAATGATACTAGTGTCCTAGGCAACAATTTACTCTTTTACTATTCTACTATATTTTGTAGGTAACTGTAATTATCGGTTGTACTTCGGTCTCAGATTTTTTAATAAAAAATTGTGAAATCTTTAAAGTATTTATCTTGTATTCAAACAATCAGATCATGTTTTTTGTTGGAAGGCATATTTCGGTCAATTGTTTACTGTGACTGCAACTGGTCTTTATTATGTTTAAAAAAAAACTCATGTTCTACATACCTTATTTATTAATAATAAAATAGGTTTTCACTGCGGAGCGAACTTTTTCACGGGAAAGAAAACGTAATTTCGACTTTTATAAGTTTTTTACACGGTACATAAGTGAATTACGTGTTAAAATAAGTTTATAAGTGAATTCCTTAAAAGGTAATGTGGCTGTATGGTGTCAGAAAATCGTCAAGAAATTATATTATTAGTTATTTGTCAATAACTTGGTTATCCTTTGACCTACAAAAAAAATTTAAAACTTTTGTTTGTTGGTAGTAAAGAAAAATATTTTCTCGTAAGTTTTTGTAAAGTTAACGGTTTTTGAGATATCTTTCGTTTAAAAATTTTTAATGGCCGCCATTTTAAAATTTTTAAAATAAAGTCTCGGTGTTTGGTAGGCTATACTTTTAAAATGTAACATACTAAATTTGAACTCAATATCTTTACTATTTCTGCAGTTATAGGCTATTTAAAAAATTTTTTTTGTCTAAAACAATGGCGGATAGACGAAAAATGAAAAGGAATTCGACTATATGTTATTGGACATTTTTTATTGGTTTTGATATAATCCGAAAATAAATAGCCCGTCTACCTTTTTCATTACAACCTGTATATAGTTACCTAGTCATACCTAATAAAACAAGGGATCATACATTCAGTGCCTTAATGAACATAGTTATAAATATTAACGTAGCCATTCCTAACCTATGTAGCTGGATCTTGTACTTTTAAATATCACATTTTCTATTAAACTAATGCATTTTGTTACTTGAAAAGTGTCATCTACAAAAAATATGACTTGATTGTTTGAATACAAGGTACATTTTTTACGATTTCATAATTTTTTATCGAAAAATCTGAGACCGAGGAATAACTGATATTTACCATTGTAAATCATTAACACTTGTTGCTTACTAGTAGGCTAATAGAAGCTAGTTATAGGTTAGTGTGAAGAATAATACTATTTTATTAAGCTAATTTTTAATGATCAAATAATTCTTTTATGTATATAATGACTGATGGAAAGAATGTCAATATTCAAACACCAAACATCAGCAACGAGTTGGTCAGGTTGGGTACCATAAAGTCTGTATTTGTGAAACATAACTTATGTTATAAAATTTTGTTGAAATGTAATAATTACTTTTTATTTCTACGATGTCTAAAATACTGAAAGAAAAATTGACGGAAAGAATTCCCAACATCTAAAACAATGAAAAGATTAAACATTTACCGTGTAGTTTGTTCTATGTCGGCTGCAATCTTCCATTTAAAATATTTGTTGTCGTGTATGTAGTATACAGTATTTTGTTGAGCTACTTAGATTGATTTATGTAGACTACACCTGGGTATAATAATTGGTATAATTTCTTAATATGTAAAACTCTTTAATTTATTCAATAAAGTAAGAAGTGCACTTTTACAAAGTTTTCTTCTGATTGAGTAAAATAGTTTTATTAAATAATTACAGTAATTTACTTAATGCAACAGAAAATTATTTTATATCTAGGACAATTTAGATAAAATAATGTACACTATTATAACTATGAAATTCTTATTAAAGAAAAAGCTAATGTCATACATTGTTAGGCCTAATTGTTACCACGATTATGGATAATCCATTACAGATTCACTAAAAGTTGAGATCCTCATGATAAAAATGGCCGCTAGTAGAATTGGTTAAAATTATTATTAATTCCATTAATTTTATGTTAACCTATATAATATATTATATATTATATAAGTCATACAAATGTATTATGTAAATTCATAATTATTTTGTTACAATGTTTACATTTGTGTATATATTGTTAGATCATACATAACAAACAATCATTAGTTTTCTCCTCATTCAGTGTAGAATGATGTTTTGTATATAATTTTTAGCTGTTTACAATTATTTCCGCAAATTTTGTCTTTGAGAAAATATTTAATAATAGGCTACATATATATACATCATAGATTTCAAAAACCACATTGCCCAAAGTCAGAAAATATGCCTACTTATTAGTTACAGCACAATTAAGTTAAGAGTAGGTGGAGCAGTTAGGTTGGTTATATATAGAAAATAATGAAAATTGTATTTCAAATTCACAAACAATTTTGTAAAAAGTATTAAATAAGTAAATATTTAAAAGAATCATATATCATTGACTAAATAAATCATAATTGTGGGACGGGTGAGCCTGTTGTTTGTTGCACGTTTTCTCAAATCTTTAAATCAAACTGGACACATCCACCGTTCCTGTACCATGATGATTTTCAAAACTGAAAATTTAGTTTTGCATATAACCTACATGATGTTACAAATGGAATTAAAATCGCTGAGTTTAGCAATGGATTATTTTTGCTATATGCAAAAGTTAGTAGCCTACAGGATGCTACCAATTTTTATATTATGTGTATTGATGCCTAAGCAGTTCAATAAGTTTTTCTTCTTCTAGAAAAGTAAATTCAGAAAGAGCTTTGGAGATTAATAAGACTTTGAATCCATGCAAACTTGTAAACAGATTTCATGTTGTGAGAGAAATAAAAGTTATTGGAGATCACCAACTGCAACATAACAAGTGGAAACTACTTTGTCACCAACTTCATTATTTTTGTTCTATAACTTTTTTCTGAAAGCTGAAATATTCTTGACCCACCCCCCTCCCCGAATGCCTTCCTGTAGGGAGAGATTCAACTTTTCAAAAATATCACACAAATATGTTAGCTCTTGACTCGTCTTTCCTTTTAGGAAAAGTGAGCTTACATTTCCTGCTAGAATTTCAAACATGCCACGAGAGTTTTATATAATGTCCGTTAGATGTCTTTATTACCATCACATCAACATAGAAATGGACGAGTCTCATAAAATCATGTTGGCAAAATATTATTTTGATGAACATATTGGATTATTTCGCGGCCGCTGTGCCTAGTTTGGCAACCACTGTTCTGAAGTCTTTGGTCACAATTATCATAATGACTTTCATCAATAATATATTAAACTTAATCGATCATGGGGTTATGATTTTTTCTGACGATAAAAGTTATCTGACTCTGTACATTTTTCAATTTTTTTTTTCCCAAGTAGTAAAACAATTTTATAAATTCTACACTACCATTTTTCATAACTTAATTTGATGTAATTAAATGTTCAAAATGATTTTAAGGTAGGCAGAAGAAAGCATTATGTGTATGACAAAAATGTAGAATGTATTTGTCCTCGAACAATTTATTAAACCAATAACTCATCACAATATACATATTTTATTAATTCTCTCACATCTAAGTATTTCAATATTCCACCACAAGTCATATTTATTGCCCTCAGGACGTGGAATAGTGAGTACAAGTGTGGTAATCCCAAGGCACTCTAGCTGGATCTACACCTTTCTTCATGAAGTTTTGGGTTAGAACCCCCCCCCCTTTCATCTTTCTTTTTTTTTATAAGATAATAGTGACAGAGCGGTTTTTGCTCTTAAACACAAAGA
The DNA here is from genome assembly GCA_963513935.1 of Aphrophora alni. Classification (NCBI taxonomy): domain Eukaryota; kingdom Metazoa; phylum Arthropoda; class Insecta; order Hemiptera; family Aphrophoridae; genus Aphrophora; species Aphrophora alni. The sequence goes on along the minus strand of OY740766.1, from coordinate 124,695,686 downwards.
AAAAAATGTTGTAACTTGGTATTTTATTAGAATTTTGACATTCCGTAATTTTAACAATCAGCCAATTCCAGGTTTTAACTCATTAAAAACTTCGTTAACACAATAAAACAACTTATTTACACAACTTTATTAGCATGCAAGATATTGGTTACTTCGCTTTGGTGTATCCTTGTGCAGGGATCTGTTTGAATTTACAAACATGTGCTACTCTTGCTCTCCTATTATTTTACTTTTGTGTATATTTTTAGAGATTACATCTGAGTCCAATTTGATCAAAATTTTTTAAACTGATTTTGAGAAAGAAAAAAAATTCTTGTGACTACCTTCAAATTTTGAGATATGGCGAAAATATGCTCACATACCAAATTTTGTTAAATCATTAAACGTGTCTGGGCTGTAGAATTTCTGTGTAGGTGGTAGACAAACAGGTGACATATTCATCACTCTCAAAACCAGGTTTTTGGACTCAGAAGACCTCTTAATTATTTCTGTGAACAACTCTACTCCAGTCTTTTAACGAATCACATAAATTTCTCTATAGCCCTATACTTATATGCGAGGAAGTAACACCACTTTTTTAACTCAGGGGAGAAGCACTATATGGTTACTGCTGAATGGTATAAAACATTATTAATATCTTTTACCTTACAAAAGATAATTTCTTGTAATATAGTGAATTCAAAAATAGCCTTATTGATAATCAACAAATGTTTACCAATTCTTACGACAGAAAATAACATGATTTTTCTTGATTTAATTTTAAAACTTACGATAAATTTATGATATTATTTTTGAAATAATATTTCCTTTAGAAATTAGTTTATTAAATTTTTATTTACTGCTCAGTCCTAGTTAACTTTATTTTAATATACATATTTTGTTTTTCTGTTCACAGCTTGTGTAACTGTTAGATTAGGCATAATTCGTAATTTGAAGCAACGATCAAGTATTTAAAGCCAAACACAATCTGTACCCAGCAAGCATTGAAGACATCTGAGGATTTTGCAACTACTTTAGTTTTTCAATTAGATTTCCTGTTATGTGTGAATACCATTAATTTGTTAATCGCTATAATTTATCATTGTGTTGCCATAAGAAAAAATTACCTATAATATTGTGTATGTATTGTGAATATTTTTTATACTATTACTATTTTCTTCTTTGTGTGTTGAATGATAACGAGAAGACGTTTACTTTAGAACAATTGTGTTTTGCCTCTTTTTGAGGCTGACACACTTCGTATACAAAGAACTTTTCTGTGATACAGCGTTACTAAATAAGCCGAAAGTAATTATACTTGAATTTATACTGTGTTTACCAGTAGTTAAACAAAAGACTATGTCCAGTAATCCTCAGTGGAAATCTTTCCAGCCGCCAATTATGAACTCGGATACGTCTATTCTTGATTTTACAAAATCTTTAACAATTCAAAATAATATGTCACCATCGTCAAATTTTCGAAATCCTTCAAATGGGTCTGGATACAATAGCAGTAGTAATCATTTTCATTCTGTGCCGAACATGAAGGATATGAGTAATAATGTTTTTAGCAGCTCATCAGGTGGGAATTATTCGTCCAATTTTAACTCGTATTCTACAAATAATTCAAGGTTTCCTCCGATCGGTACATTCACTGGTGCTGAATCTGGAGACATGTATAATGGTGAAACAATATCTTCTTCCCCTGTTGTTAACAGCCCTTTTAATACATCTTCTACCAACAATACCAACTCTTCATATAATGACTCTAATGTTAGTAACCAAGGAACTCGAGAAACAGGAATAATTGAAAAACTGCTTGTAAGTACAAAATAATATTATAGTGTTGTTTTATTCAATAAAAACATTTTTTTTCAAAGGCAAACAAAAGGTTGTTTAAGCCATCTATAAACTGTAAAGTATTAGCAAAGCTAAAAAAATGTGTTTTGTAGTTGAAACTAAAGGGTAAAAATTTAGAACAATCATTAATTATAAATATTGTAAAATGTTTTTCTTTACTTAAAATGGTGGGCAGTATAAATAGTGGATAGGCTATACTATAATGAATTATAAGTATACAATAATGTTTCTTAACTTTATTTTTTACATTTCCTTAAATACATTTTATAAATGTCCATAAAAAAAAGTTTAATAAGAAAACTGAATATTGGAAATTTGTTCGTATTTCAACTCAAGCCAATACTATCAGTATAAAAATAATGCGTAGTATTTACCTTTTTCCTTTTAAATAGAGTATAATAAAAACTACCTTCTTGTTCTAAATCATTAACTCTATTAAAAAGTAATATTTTTTGTTTGTAGCACTCATATGGATTTATTCAGTGTTGTGAACGACAAGCACGATTGTTTTTCCACTTCAGCCAGTTTAGCGGAAATATTGAACATTTAAAAATAGGTGACCCAGTTGAATTTGAAATGACTTATGACCGAAGAACTGGAAAACCAATTGCAAGCACAGTTACCAAAATAGCTCCAGAAGTTGTAAGTGTTTTTTAATTGTACGCATTAATTTTTAGAATAAGGCAGTTTTATTTTATATGTTAATATAATCATTTTCGTGTATAAACTAGTAGTTCAATGTAATTATTGAATTTTTCAACTTTAGGTTCTTAGTGAAGAAAGAGTTACAGGTACAGTGACTACAGAATTACGGACAGAGGGTTCTGGAGGTGATACTCAGGGTCGTATAAGCTATGAGAATAGAGGTGAATGCTTTTTCCTTCCTTATACAAAAGATGATGTGGAAGGCAATGTAACATTACGCGCAGGTGATAAAGTCAGCTTTCAAATTGCTACAAATCCAAGGTAATTCCCTTATTATTATTATTTTGATAAATATTATAAATATATTGCAGTTTACCTTAATTCCATAGCTCACAGTCCTGTCCTTTGTTTTCCTTTCATTGACAGTCGTTTTTCTTCTTCTTTCAGACATTATCAAACATTAATATTTCTTGCACTTGATGCCCGTCAATATATACAACATTCATAAAACAACACTAATACACATAACAAGAACACATTATGTTTATACAGGATGCTTCGCATAATATTTCGAGCACTTTCTTGGCTGATTCCACTAGCAAAAATAATGAAGAAAATTCATTTAAACATTAGGTCCAGAAATGCTTTGTTTTCGAGTTATCGGTTTTTTTTTTTTTTTTTTTTTTTTTTACAAAATACCGGTACCTAACATTTTGAAAATAAACAAGATATTGAGCTAAAATTTTGTATACCTATTTGTTACATAACTGTTTATTACTGTATTATAAACCAGAACGTTCTTTTAAATATTTTCAAAATGGCGGATGTTTAAAGTTTTTAATGTCAAATATCTCAAAAACCGCTAACTTAACAAAAAAATTACTGGAGATCAAAACATTTACTTTGTTAATAATAAACATAACAGTTTTTTTTTTAAATTTTGTCTGTAGATCAGCGTATGACAGAGATATTGACAAAAAGCAACAAATGTATTTCTTGGTACAATACTCAGTATTACTCCAGAATTTTTATTTTTATTTATCAAACAAAATAAATTTAACATTCAATTGACACAGCAATAAAATAAATAACAATCAAAAGATTAAGTTATCTACATTTAATAAGGTTTACAGCTGTAGATGTTCGAAAGTATGTCCTTCTACATACATTTTGCAGCTCGCCTTCGATTTGTTAGCGTTGCTCTCCTCAATCCTGCACGGCTATCCTTGATTTGTGTGGCGGCATTTGTAATACAAGCAATTAACTCTTCTCTTAACTTTTTTTGTGTACACAGTTCTTTTCAGCCGACCCCACAAAAATCTAACGGCGTTAAATCTGATGATTGTGGTGACCAGGAGTGAGGGCCACGGTGACCAATCCATCGCTCGGGAAATTGCTCGTTTAAGTATGATGATACAACATGTGAGAAGTGGCGAGGCGCACCGTCGTGCTGAAAGTATTTGTAATACCTTGTTGCTAATGAATGATCTTGTAATAACAGTAGCAAATGTTCTCTCAGGAATTCCAAATAAATGTTTGAATTTAAATGTCCTGCGTAAATGAACAGTCCTATTACTTGATTGTAAATTAGACCACACCATACATTTACGCTAAATCTGTATTGAAAATTTCGTTTGATTGCGTTGTGTGGATTGACTTCTGCCCAAGGTGTTGGTTGCGAAGGTTATTGATGCCATCACGAGTAATTTGAGCTCCATAAGTAATTAAAATTAATCTGAGCATTCGGCAGTTCTTATTCAACCAATTGCAATATTCCAAACGAAGAGGAGGATCTCTTGGTTGAAGATTTTGCACTTTTTGATGATGGTAAGGAAACATGTTGTTACGAAGAGTCCTCCACACCATAGACTGGGAAACTCTGAATCGCTGGAATAGACGTCGTGTACTAACACCTGGACTGTATTGAATAGCCTCGATATAATCCTTTCCTCCATAACCACTTTATAGTGAGCACAACGTTTGCGGTGAATACTTATGCTCGGAAGAATACCTCTTTAAAGTACGAAATGTTCCACTCATAGTTTGAGTTCGGATTCTGGGGTTGGAAAATGGTTTTTATATTTTGCAGGAGCAGCCGTTGCATTTAATTCATACTAACCTTAGATAATACCATGTCTGTGTTTTCCTCAGTTGTAAAGAACAAAGCCATAGATGTCGTATTACACAAATTGATGTCACACTAATTATAAAATAAAACATGGTAAATTGCACTGCACCGATTGAAACAATTTAAGGCTATAACAAAGAATATTCACTAATGACAAAAATGTATTTTCACCATGTGTTTTGCATTACTAACTTAAATCAATCATAATTTACCTAATTATGTAGTAATTCTGGGAATTAAACTACCAAGAAATACGTTTTTTGTCAATATCTTTGTTATCCTTTGAGCTACAGACACAAAGTAAAAATTAAAAAACCGCTATGTTCATCATTAACAAAGTAAATTTTTGGTTTCATGTAATTTTTTTGTAAAGCTAGCGATTTTTAAGATATTTGACATTAAAAAGTTTAAATGGCTGCCATTTTGAAAATATTTAATAGAACGTTCTGGTTAATAATACAGTGATAAACGATTATGCAACAAATAGGTATACAAAGTTTGAGCTCATTATCTTTTTTTCTTGAAAAAATATTAAGTATAATGTAATAATAACAAAATGACGGATAACTCAAAAACGAAGCATTTCCGGACCAATGTTTATATGAACTTTTTTCAATGTTTTTGCTAGTGCGAATCAACTTATGTACACATATGTGTAGTCGGTCATTGTCAAATTATAACTCTTTTCTTCTTTTTTTAAAGGGAAGATAACTAAAAGTTTTTTGTCTTTAAATATCAAGGGGAAAAAGATAAATATTTACCATTTGTGTACATTTCAATTTAAAATAACAAATTGTTTGAAAGATATACATGAAGGGAAGTGTCAGTAACTCAATTCCTTGAAAATGCTGATGCAAGATTCTATTTTTTATTATCATTTTGACAGGTCTTGTATCATTATTTTGTATTTTGAATAATCTTTTTGCACATTTTGAGCTGAAGAGTTTCTCCAAAATAAGATTCAATAGTTGAAATGGAGAAATGTGCCCAACATATCAAAAATAGGTATTTTCCCATATAACCAATAATTTTTTACATTTGATAATGTTGAAAAATCTATTTTCCTTAATTCTTCAATGTGATAAAGCGTAGGCAGAAACCAATAGACCATAGTCACTGCATTAATACACATTGGACCCGCTTATAAATATCTGTTCTTTTAATGCTTTTGGGTTGAAAAGTAATATTCCTTTAATTATAAAACGGCTAGATTATATATGAATTTCTTCAAATAATCTGAAGTCAAAAATTCGTCTGGGCAGAAATAGTATTAATAATTACAAATTATAGCTAATTTGGTTTACTTTGAATTATTTTTTATGGCAATTAATTTTCAAAAACTTTCTTCATTTTGATATCATATTTTACTGCATTTGTTAACTTAAGTTTTAAGAGAAATACTATAATTAAGATTAATATAAACAAATTTTGTATTTTTGGCTTTGACCCCTCGATGGATTACTTTTAGTGAGTACAGGTGTGGCAATCCCGTAGTACGCTAGTTGAATATAAAACTTTATCATCTAGTGTCATGGTTGATCCCTTTCTTTTCTATCAGGTGTCTTTTGACCAACTATTGTTCACTTCTAACCTGGACACTATTAGATATTCTAGGACTATGAATCTCTATTTTATGCTCTTTGCTTCCTTTTTGTTTTCGGTGATGATGACCAGAAGGTTTTTCACCTATAAACAAAAAATTATTGGCTTTAAGCCCTAGGTTTTCTTAATTTATGTAATTTTAAAGTTTTTATTTTTATTTCCAGGAAATTTTGAAAGTGACCCCTGATTTGCAACCATAGTGAGCATAATGCTGTGCAAGAAATATGTAGGGGTCTCCCCTATTATTTATATAATACAATTTTTAGTTATCAGTACATATTTTCTTTTAAATATTGTCTTTCAACAACTATTTGTTACTTATTTCATCCGTTTTTATATAATAAAATTGATTTATTATAAGTTACTTTTTTTTAATATTGAGAAATCATTTGTTGTTTTATTTTAATGTTTCATTGAAGAGGGAATCTTGGAGCAAGCCATGTTAGGTTGGAAAATCCAGCACACCCAGTGAAGTATCAAGGGGTCGTCTGTTCTATGAAAGAGTCTTTTGGGTTTATTGAAAGAGCAGATGTTGTGAAAGAAATATTTTTTCATTTCTCAGAAGCCAAAACAAAAGAAGAGTTACAGTTGGGTGATGATGTAGAATTTATCATTCAAACTAGAAATGTAAGTTGTACCTCTGCATTGTATTCTTAATTGTTTTATTTATTATTACTTTACAATAACTATTATAGTAGTGTTTGTTTTAATTAACAAGATCCTTTAGTTTTTCAGATATTTCATAATGTTTCATTACATTTCGGAAACTATTTCAATACCTTAATACAGTTGTTTTGTAAATTCAAAATACAAATTTTAATAAGCATTTATTTAACTTTGGTTATAACCATTCTGCAATTTATAAATATCAATTTAAGTTTAAAAAATGTATCCAAAACTTGATGCATATTGAATTTCTGTACATAGTTGTAGATGAAAATATTAGGTATGAAGCTGTTGATGTAGGTGGGTAGGGGTAGGAGGAGACCATAGACATGGATAAAGGAAACTGGCTGACAGTTAATGAATACTCTTGTTACAACTTTAGATCTGATGTTTCTACTCGCAAAATAGTATTTTAATCAGATAGTAATGTTTTTAAGTCAGTAGATGTGTACCTTATTCGTACAAATATATGAATGGTATTGAATAGATATGAGCCACTGTCAACCTGTCACATATGCATACAAAGGCATTTGCAATCTGATAAAAGCACACTTGCTTCAAATCTACGATTTTTATCTGTATATATTAGGTGAGTTTATTAAATAACGAGGCTAATACAACAGCTTAAGTTAAAAATAGTATATATATAACATTCTAATATATGTCTCCTTAGATATAGTCCCCATTTTTGGAAGGTAGGAAGCAGTTGGTTTATACTGAAAGTGGGTTTTCTTCTATCTTAGATATTAAAGCTGGTGTTCCGCAGGGATCTGTATTGGGACCTATTTTGTTTTTGATATATTATTTAGTATATTTTATGTAGGTATCTCTAGACACTTCAAGTGTATCTAAGGATGTCTAATTAACGAAAGGTGTATAATGAAATAAAGTAATTATTGAAACCTACCTGTGATTTAATAAATGCATTAAATTTAATGTAGAGTTTTAACAAACAAAAAATTAGGATATAACTTAGAAATGTAATCATGGAAATTTATGTTTCTATGTAATGAAATCCTATTTGAATTACTAGTTTTGTTGTAGTTCATTGAATTTAGTTTATTTATGAACAGCAGTGTATCCATTATGATGTTTTTGTTTTTTCTAGGGGAAAGAAGTAGCTTGTAACATAACAACACTGCCAGTGGGCTCCGTTATATTTGAAGATGTTTGTCCTGATATTGTTAAAGGACAAGTATTAAAACCTTTGGAACGTGGTTCACAAGCCAGACATCAAAATGATCCTCTTCCTGGGCGTATTCGTTATCGAGCTCCTGATCATTCTGAAGTAGAAGTTTCTTTCGGAGATAAAGATCAGCGTAGGGATTTTACATTAAAGTAAGAGTACAGTAATATTTTATTGTTTTACATATGTTTTAACAGTGTGGAAAACATACACTGCATATTTAGTGCATGTTACTCTTCAGGAAAAAATCAGATCTAATTATATCAGTAGGGTCATATTTTTTATTTTATTTTTCATTTATCTTTGACTTTTATAGTTTATTGAATTACACATGAATTCTAAGTAGTTCTGTAGTTTATTTAGAATCGTATGTAGCTTTTAATTAAGCAGTTAGATGATGTTACTTTTATTTAAGTTTGCAAAATTATATGTTTAGTTAGGTTGTATACTATAAAGAAAGTAAATGAATTTTATTAGTTAAGTAACAAATTCGGGCAATGATTTTGAATTTGACACCATTTAAATTCCAGAAATTGCAGAATTAGTGGTCAGTTGAAAGGCACTTTCCAGTTGGATCAGAATTTGGATTTAGATCCAGTATAGGGTAGAATGAATGTAAAGGCTTCTAAATTAATTTATTGATAATAGTCATAGTCATATTTTTCAACATGAGATCAAGATATTGATGTAGATAAATATATGTCATTATTTTAGTCATGTTGATACCTAAAAAAATGTCAGATTTTTCTACATCAATATCAAAAATAATTCAAACAAAGATAACAATTTATTTATCTAATGAATAGCTTAGGTATTAATTTTCAAGTATCTAGAATAGCCACCAGCCAATTCCTTCCCGGTTTTAGCTAATATTATAACAAATGATTGTCATATTATTATTATTTGTGTGCCTATAGGTGCAGTTATCAAAATTATACTTGTCTAAAGTTAGTCAAGAAGTAGGTTTAATATAAGAGGTGCTCAGAAACAATATTTCATCATAAATGATATCATTAGGGTATAAATAATTTAGACTTTGTACAAAGTTTTCTTCTCGGAGTCAAAGGACTGCTACAGATATTTCGTGGTAGTATAAATGGAAAAAACAGGAAATTACACAAAGATAAAATTAGTTATAGTACAATTTTTTAATTAAACCTCTTATTTTCAGAAGCCATTAGAAAGTGCTATCTTTTTTTCTATTTCTTTTGATGATTTCTAAAGAAAATTGTTAACAAATATCAATCAAATGGACCTTATTATTAGATATTGGGACTTTGTAAATCATATGATTTTTACAAGGTATCTTGTGTCTTATTTTTAACAAAAGCTACTGTGTTCATAATGAGCTCGACTTGTGAAAATTTCAATCACTAAATTAATAAAATTACAATTTTCCACAAAAACCACTTTCTTTATGCAATATAAATATAAGACTTTTCAATAACTAAAGTCCTCACCCTCAGCTGTTACATGCACACAAATCCTTATGACACTGGACTGGGACTGTGTTTTTGAATTTTTGTCTTGTATTTATATTCACAAATAAAGTTTTTTTTTGAGGAAAATTGTGTTTTCTTTCATTTGTAAAACCTACAGCAGTTAATTTACTTGACAGCTTCATTAATGGGGTTAGGCTCGTGGGTTTGCCTTTAATAAATATATGAAGTGTCAGCATGGACAGATCAAATGTAAAATTCAAGATAAGGGGGTTTTAGACAGGACTAACAAGATGTTAAAGTCATTGAAAAAGTTACAACACACTTCCTAATAGCGATGGTTTTTCCAAATTTCAAAGATTTTCGATTGATCTTTTATCCACTAATTAAAGATGTGCGAGCCCTCGAAATTTTGTGCCAAGTCCGGGTCGTGCCTGTGTTTTCGTACAACAGCTATAAAATTATCGAGCCCATTTCAATTCTTCAAGCTCAACTCGATTTTCCAAGCACTACTTGATTTTATGAGCCTGGCTCAATTTTACAAACTCAGCACAATTTTCCAAGCAGGACTTGCTTCTAGAAGCATGGCTCGATTTCCAAACAAGGCCAAAACTGACATGAACTAATGAATTGAGAAAAAAACAGTCATAATAGATATCCGATATGAAATTTTAAATAAAAGTAGAATAAACGTACAAACTTATATGACTTTTAATATTTATTTTAAGGGAAGTTATTTATTTCCCCCCCCCCTTCAAAACTTCTTGTATTATGTTTTATTATAAGTTCTTTTGTAGTAATTTAATAATTAATTTGGATTAAGCTATGTTAATTGTGTTTAGTCCAATCATCCCTGAGATCATATTTTATTCTTTTTATTCATAACATAAAATATATGAAAAGAACATAGTGATATAAAGCTAGCTAATATTATTTAAAACTTTCTGGTATATTATCTTATGGAAATAATTTCATTCTGTCAAACTAATTTGTGTATTATTAATAAGATGGAAATCTTGCCTAGACCTATTTTTGGATTTTTATTACAGTATTTTTATAACCTTTATTTATTATTTATTCTTACAGAATAATATTCACACACTCATTCATTCATCACCATCCTTATATAATTATAAATGTTACTATCTTTATCACAATGTAATATTTTTTATTATTTTATTTGAAATTATAAAATTGGGTCTAAATGGGATTATCATTTAATTTATTTATTTAAATTTGTGTATGATCTATTTATTGTTTTAAATAGTCTACTAATTTCTAACGTGGGCCTAAATGGATTACCATTTAGTATTTACAAATACAGTAGAACCTCGTTATGTTGGACCAGCCGGGACCGCGGCCGATCTGACAACGAAAATCCGTGTTAGCCGGAGAAAGAGCAGAAAACACAAAAAAAAAAAAAAAAAAAAATGAAAATATACATACTGTACTTACAATAATTTCCTCTATTATGGAGAAAAATGCTTTAAAAATATTTACTCATCACAATAAAACAACAAACACATCTGTGGACTGTACAGGTATGTCTACTTTTTGGAGAATAAGCTTCTAAGTTTCTGTTGCGTCAGCTTCGAGTAACGTTTACGTGCCGCACGGTCACGAATCCGTTTCAACATGACAAGCTCAGCCGGTGTAGTTTTGTTCTGATGCTCAAAATACACCATCAATTCATCCAAGTGAGATGATGCTTCTGCATGACTGATGACTTCTTTTTCTTCAGCATTTTCATCGTCTGTATCACCTGGGTGACAATGGCTCACTACGCAGGCATGCAGCGCTACAGTTAGGCATCAGATGTACAGTCACGGCAAACAAACTCGGTTGCGTGAACTCGGCGGAAAACCGATCACCGTGAAATACGCTACGATTATGCGCTCGTATAAAGCAATAGCGCTACCAAAAAGCATATTTTATATTAACTTATATTTATGTTTATCTATATTTATTTTATTTGCAAACCGGTCCGGGTTATCCGGAGATCCGACTTAAAGGGGGCCGACTTAACGAAGTTGCACTGTGTACTAATTTCTAACTTGGGCCTAAAAGGCATTACCATTTAGTTTTATATTTATTTAAATTTGTGTAGTGTCTATTTATTGTTTTAAAAAGTTTTAAATGTATTGTTTAATTAATTTCTTTATTTAACAAAGCTTAATTTGAATTTTATTTTATTTTATCCATCAATTTTCTAAATTTTACCCCTCTGAACCATTTTATGTTACTCGTTCAAAGATTATAGCTTAGTGTCACACTACAAAATAAAAAATACGTTTGAAGACATTATCTCTCTTTAAGACCAATACGTCTATAGATATGCATAGTTCCAGGGGAAAATAATTTCAATGTACACATGTCATTAAAAGGTTAAAAAATGTTATTTTTCTAGTTTCGAATGCATCAGGATCCAAGATTAAAAAGAATATACGAGTTGTTGCCTTTTTTTCCCCCCCATGGAGAAGATTACAATAGTTTATTTTCACTTTTAAAATTAGTAAATTATAATTACATATGGTGGATTGAGGTAGACCTGAAGATGTTGAAACTTCTTTTAAAACAATACAATTCAAATATTGTCATTTACTTAGCTATAATTTGTAGCTAGTGTATCATTAACAACGGGACCTTTTTGTTGAAATGCATTTACATAATCAAATTATTTTTGAAGCAGCATATTTATTTCGTTATTTGAGAAATGCAAATAGACATACGAGTGTTTTAATTTTGGTACGTGAGTGAAATAAAATTGTTGATAATTAATAAAATACTCTTGTATTCTTTAATAATTTAATTTTTTTTACATTTTTTCAGACATGGAGATTGGGTTCAGTTTCGAATAGCAACAGACCGTAGAGACCAATTACAAAGAGCTACAAACATTTCATTGTTACCTGAATCTTTCAATGTTTCTGGTGAAAAACGAGAGCAAGGAACAGTTGTGGCACTTAAAGATGGCTTTGGATTTCTGCGTTGTGTAGAACGTGAACCTAGATTATTTTTTCATTTTAGTGAGGTGTTAGATGTTGATAGAAAACTTTGTGTAAATGATGAAGTGGAATTCACAGTAATACAGGCATGTATATTTCTTTCCATTACATTTTTAAAAGTATGATTATTTGAAGATGTGCAAATAAATAATTCATAAAATCACATACACACGCTTTTTCAAATACTTCCATATAATAACTAATGTGAATAGTCTTAACAAATTAAATTAACTTTTTTTATACTCAAAGAATCAATTTGACATAAACAGATATTTTAATCTTTAAATATTAAGGTGTGAAAATAAAGTATTTGGTATATAATTAGAATTCAACATTAACACATTCACTGTGGGGCCTGTAAGAGTGTTAAGCACCCAGATATTGATTTTTTCTCTTTTCTTAGATGTTGTATTGATGTAGTAATACTAGACATATGTTTAGAATATTGTAATAGTGGAAAAAATGATATTGTCTCCCATCGGTGGCAGCACGTTTTGAGTATTTATAAATATACTATATAATGATTACAATTTGTCATAAACACTTACCTTTTTTTAAAGTCACTCCAAGAAATGAACGAAATAATGAAGAAATAGCATTAAAAATTACATCCTTGTCTCGTCTCCAATCGGCTACATTCCCGCTCACAGATTGAGTTTGTGGAACAAAATTTTTTAAAAACTCAAGTTTGAAATAATAGTAATAGAGACTATACCACATATACATCATATACAAACAAAATATTAATAAATTAAATACAAATTAATAACACTAATAATATTAAACAATATAAAACTTCCATAGTAACATAAATTATTATTTAGGGGGAATAAGATTATGGAACTTCTAAGGTAAGTCTGATCAGAGGTTACAGACCAAATGTGATAAGGAGAAAGATAAGAAAATAGACTAAAATAATATTTATATATATATAAAGTAAAATATACTAAGGACAGAACATTTAAAATTATTGTACTAGAGAACAACAAAAAAGCGGAAAAGAAAACAATACGAAAAGTCAAACAGACATATTAATGAATTATGTGTAACAATAATATTAAACAGAAAATTTCCCTACATCTTGCTGTTCCCAATAATTATTTCTCCCATATGTACATTCACTCTTAATGAAACTCAACATTTTCACTCTTAATACATACAAGTCTATAACTTATACACAAAATGTTTCATCACAAGACCATGTTCAGCAAGCTCCCAACTCTGTCCATGCTCAAAAGCCAGTCAAAGGAGGTTCAAAATTACTCTTAAGGTTTTTACAGATCCTGATTTTATCAGGAAGTTTATTTCAAAGCCTGGGTACAACTACAGTGAAGATAAGCATTGAAACGATGGTAAGCATTGAAACCAGTCCCATTTTATTCCTTTCTGAATGATGGTACACAGTCTTATGTACCTTTTATGCACTACAATCAATGTCCCAAGATTCTCCAAATAAGTACCTCCCCTACAACAAATTCCATACTCTAACCTACTATGCAACAGAGAAATTAATCTTATAGAAAACACTTCTAGGGACAATATATCTTAAGAAAAAAAATAAATGCAAGATATTTTTTAACTTTGATTTTAAACTACTGGTGTGTATTTTTCACGTTACATCTTCATCCAAAATCACTCCCAAATATTTATACAAAGATTTTTGCTCTACTACAATACACGAAGAGCATACCGAATTTCATGTTACATAACTCGTACTTTTATATAACTTGGACACATTAAATCTAGACTCCCTTCTCAAATTAAAATTTATACAACCCGATTTATCTGTATTTAAAAGTATATAATGTCTGTTAAATTGCCATATAAGCGAATCTAGATCAGCTTGCATTGCAGTTTCCACCTTATACATTGTGTTTCTGATGTAGCACAACACAGTGTCGTCTGCAAATACACAGATACTACCCTCCAGTCTACCTTTACAAACTATTTACATAGATTAAAAACATTATTGTCCCAAGTATTGAACCCTAAGCAACCACGTGCTTTATCTTCTAAGTATTTCCAATAGTGCCCTGAATTTGCACATAATGTTCCAAGTCAGATAGATAACTGTAAAACCAATTATTTACAACACCTCTAATGCTACAATTTGATAGTATTTTCAGAAGAAGATTATGAAAACGCAGTCAAAAGCTTTAGTTATATCTAAAAAAAAAAACAGTTTATCTCAGATTTTTTGAAACAGTTTTGGAGTAAGTATGTTAGATGTCAAAAAAAGTTATCATTTTTTGGAAAAACCTGTATCATCCAAAATAAAATTTTTATCACCGTTTTTCAAGATATACAAAAGTTTTGTATAATAATTATGAATATATTTAGAGGAAAAAAATTAACTTGATATTTGAGGAAATTGATAGGCGTATTTTCAAAAATTCACCAAAAATAGTAATATTTATGGAAAACACAACTTCTATATATCATTATATTCAGAAAGATGCATAGAATTTAGCTATGTACTGAAAGAAAATGTTAGATGTAAAAAATTTGGAGTTATTATATGAAATAGCAAAAAATGGGAAAGTAACGGAGGCAAGAATTTCACAGAGAAATGGTAATGTACACCATAAAAATTTTTTTTTTCAATTATTACTAGAGATTTGTAATACATTTGTGGATAAAAGTTGCTAAAAAGAAAAATCAATTTATATAATTTTCATTAGACATGGTGAATTTTTACGTAAGAAGTGAAAATTTGCTCAAAAGATAGGCATATTTTCAAAATTCACCAAAAATATAATAATTATTAAAAACCCAAGTTTTTATTACCTATGTTCTCACAAAGATACATAGATTTTATATGTGTAATGCAAAAAAAATTTAGATGGAAACATTTTGGAGTTATTATGTACGGAATCAACAAAAATACCTTGTAACCGAGCCAAAATTCCACAGAAATAGGTATATACCTAAATCAATAAAAAAATTTTGACATGGTGAATTTTTACGTAAGAAGTGAAAATTTGCTCAAAAGATGGGCATAATTTCAAAATTCACCAAAAATATAATAATTATTAAAAACCCAAGTTTTTATTACCTATGTTCTCACAAAGATACATAGATTTTATGTGTGTAATGCAAAAAAAATTTAGATGGAAACATTTTGGAGTTATTATGTATGGAATCAACAAAATTACCTTGTAACCGAGCCAAAATTCCACAGAAATAGGTATATAAACCAATAAAAAATATTTTTGTAGATAGGCCTATATAAATTTATAAACATTTTGCATACATTTTGGTAAAAACATAATCAATTTATAAAATTTTCATTAGACTAAATTATTTTATATGTAAACACATGGAAATTTGCTAAAAAGGTAGACCAGATTATAACATAACCTTTCTCTAGACAGCCTCAGTATTAGATGTCTGACAATAACATTTACTCAAAACAATACATTCTACAAACAATAATTCAGATATTATAATTTGTATACACAAATTATAAAAAATAAATAAACATACCTAACAAAATAAAATTCACAATAACAGAAATAATCCAAAGTCATACACAACGCCTACCACAATACGTCATTTTAGTACACAAACAAGCCTAGGTAAAACGGTAACTTGCAAGTCAGAAATAATAACCTAAAACAAACTCTAGGACGTAGTGAGTGGTACCAGCAGAAAGATCTAAATCTCCTCTTCCAAATCGTGTAAAGATCGAGTGGTACCAGCAGAAAGATCTAAATCTCCTCTTCCAAATCGTGTAAAGATCGGTTACAAAAATATCGATGTAAGTAATCGATATATCCTATTTAGTAAACTGCACCGAAAGAAATATGAGTCTGGTTCGGTTTGGTTATTACTTCGTAAAATAGATATATCTCACGATCTATAACAGATAGAAAGATTTGGAAAACAAAGATCGAAAGAGAAAGATGTGATCTACAGAACAGTGTTATGGTCGATCTGTTTGACAGAAAAATAGATTTGTGAACATCTGAGAAAGAATGGCGTCATTTCTGTTTACAACCACACAGTTCAAATCTTTGATATTACGCATAATTCGCTATAATTTGACCAATTCGCTATAATCAGCAACAAATAATTTTCTGTTTTTCGTAATAATATGATATCCTAGAAAATTAAAAGGATATAAACAACGATATGCACTACTAACTATAGTGTTACGTAGTTACAAGAAACCAGTTCATGGTCAATGTTGATGGAGAATCTGCTCTGTTATTCAACTCTGTATCATAACATATAATCTAAAAAGGAATATAAAAGAGACGCAATAAAAAAATGGAAGGTGTTATCATCCAGAAACCGAATAACCCAGATAAAGCAGTGATTGCAGGGGAGGTGAGGAGATATGATAATTATAGGCAGGAAATGAAGATTACTGATTTTACATAAGGAATACATACACTAAACAGAAACTTTACTTAATAAATTAAGATTGAATTATTAAGTTATACTTGTAAGTTGTAGTAGGTTAATATTTCATTACAAACAAATCTTTTGGAGTCTGGGATTGGGGATTTATCTGTTTGGTTAAATAAAATATAAAAAAATCAGTCTGTTTTAAAAAAAAAGTTAAAACAAAACTCGTGCCTTACTATGGACAAATAAAGACTATAATTTTTTGTGAAAATGGTAAACTACCTATTGTGAATTGTGATTATTGTATCCGAAATATAAATGCGCAACAAATAATTACAAAGAGTAAAATTATCAATTGAGAATATTGGTAAGTTTGCTACATAATGAACAAAACCATCCTGAAAACTCTGTGTTTAAAAGACACTACTAAATGTGAATAGAGTGGTTTTGTTGTGTAAAAGTGTCTATTGTCTCATTAGCAAAATAAAAATAATAAGATTTTAAGGTTATGCTCTTTATTCTCATCTTACAATCATATTGCCTATTTTAATATAGCTTTGATTATATAATCTGATAAAGAAAGATGAATGAAGCGCAAAGTTGGGTGTTTGTGTGTGACAGAGAGCAGACAAGGTTTAAAACAGAACGTCAACGGTCCAATGCATCTAGCTAATAATAAAACTGATAATATACTAAACCAAGAGGGAATAATACAGTGGTGGGAAAACTAATTGAACTTGAAGATGTTTGCTGTATTTTCCACATTATACATCTTATTGCCACAAAAACTTGCGGTTTTGTATGCACATTTTATTTTCTTGCACATATTATTTAGTATAAAAAAGTAAAATTAAGAAATAATAAATTTTTAATGTTGAATACGTGTAAGACGCCCCCCCCCCTCCTGAGTCGAAAATTGTGAATCTCTCTTGTTATCGTGAATTTATCATTCAGATTCAGATTGTGATCCTATTTAAACAACACATATTTTTACTGCATTCAACGTTCCTAAACGATAGTTTTCCCAGATCAACTGTTCTAAAATATAAGTCCTGCAAAAGCTTTCCCGTTTCAATAGTTTTGTAAACAAAATGCCAAATAATGAAAGTTAGATCACAAAGTTATAATTTTAAAGTAAAATTAAACTTAGTTCAGTTGTTTCCTATTGTAATTATTTATATTTACAAAATGCCTGCATATTCATTATTTAACCAAACATCTGCTGCTAATCTGCTAAACTTCGCAAGCGCACCAATCAGTTCCAGGCCTATGTTCGATTCATTCCCACATTCACACCACAACAGTTCACAGAGACAAGTAATATCTACATTAGGCATATCATCGATTCTCTCTAATCAGCGACAAATAATTTTCCCGTTATCATAATAATATAATGTGTAAAATTAAAATGAATTAAACAACAAAATACACTGCTGTATTGATTTTGAGTTTGTGTTGCATGATTACAAGAAATCGGTCCATGCTCAATGTTGATTGAAAATCTGTTGCTATGCAACTCTATAGGTCTACATTGAAATAAGGTAAAGCCAAAATCAACATTTCTTACTGATAACACTATAATGCTGTCTAACCTATATTACGTAACACATTTGTTTGATGTATTTCTTTTTAAGTCGCATTGTACTATAAAGTTGTACACAATACTTTCTGAATATTACAAATTTACGAATAAAAAAAATAAAAAGTCTAAATTTTTGTCCCGATGTATTGATAAAGCTACTATAATCAGTTAAAGGCCAGCTAGTTCCCCTGACCTAGGCCTAGTCTTACTGATAACATCAGATTGTTATCTATCCTTTATTATGTAACACATAAAAATGATACTTTTTCTTTATCACCTTTCTTTTTAAATTAATACAATATTTAATTAGGAGAATAGGTATATTTAATAAAAATGGAACATATGAAACTACATTTATGTTTATTGTAGAATATATTATTCTGTTAAAACTATTGATACCGATTAAAAAGCTCTGCAGGAGTAATTACAAATTTCATTGTTTTAACATAAACTTTTTCTTCAAAGTGATAAATTTTACCAAAATACCTTCAAATTTCGAAGGATTATACTTTATTTTTGTAAGGTAAATAAATATAGAATGTGGTCTACTTTTTAAAATTTTGATTTATTCATTTCTTAAATATATATTTGTTTAATCACAATTTTATGTTTGCCATTAGCTAATGAACAACAAAAACACACACTATTTTCTTTCTTCTGTTTTATTTGGCACATGTTGAAGGCAACAGGATGATTGAAGAAAATCTATTTCTTGTTAATTACATATATCTAGCCTTCCAAAGATCTTTATTGTTTATTAAACTTGTGAAGATGGAAATTATTAATATGATGAGGCAGAGTTTTATCTAAAGCTCAGGTTCTTCTGTCTCTGATCATACCACAATGTTTGGAGCTTTTTATTTTAACTGATGATAATCATAGCCTTTCTGAAAAACATAATACTCTGACAATTACATTACCCTAAGCTATACACAGAGATTCTTATAAAAGTGTAAGACATTAAAAGCAAAAAAATATAGATAGGATGTTTGCTTTCCAATTAGACAACCCTCAATCATTTTTTATTTCAACTTTAAAAATATATATTTCTGAAAAAAATGGTTTTCTCCGTTCATTTTTTAGTAATTTGGCTAGTTTTTTTTAATAAATAATGATCAAACAATTAACTTTCAGAATAAATTGTACCTTTTTATCAAAGTCTGATGTAAATCGTACTTTCTCCTACTACAGGAGACAGTAAAATGTGTATGCTTATAGAAGTTTTGTCTGTTGAGGCACATAGACTGTTTAACAAATCAATATAAACATCCGTTTGCGAGTCTGGAGTTTTTAATTCGAGCCGAGCCTGAGCTTTTTATGAGTTCGAACTTTTAACGAACTCAAGCTTTTTATTAACCAGCTCAAACTCTTATCAAACCTTTAAACGTGCTGAAGTTTATTAAACCTTCTGATATATTTTATATTAAATAATACTCAGTATAATGTCGATCTATTGTTTTACAATGGGCAATATAGAAAACCAGTTTAGTGGGGAATTCGAAGTAGCTGTGAACTTACCTAGCGTGAATTTCATTTAACTATTTTATGCAAAATTTAAATATTTAATAACAAAATGTAAACAAAATTAACACAACAACTAGCGTCAAGCCTACTAGAAATGAGGTGGGAGAACTAGTTCGCCTTGAAAGGGTGTTTGTATTAATTTGTTATCAGGTCTCTATGTACGTCAACAGACAAAACTTAGCATTTACACAAGTTTTACAGTCTTCTGTAGTCAAACTGAGAACCAAACGTCATATCTATATTTTGCTTTAATGTCTTACACTTTATAAACAAATTATCTGTGAAGAGAAAGTTTATGCTAAAACAATGAAATTTGTAATCACTCCTGTAGAGCTTTTAATCGGATTGAATCATTTTAACAGAATAATATAATCTACAGTTCTATTCTCTTTACATATACCTAATCTCCTAATTAAAGATTGTATGAATTTAAAAAGAAAGGTGATTAAGAAAAAGCATCAACGGTATGTGTTATGTAATAAAGGATAGACAGTATCAAATGTTGTTTCTATATTTTGCTTTAAGGTCTTACACTTTATAAAAATCTTTGCATATAGCTTAGGGTAAATGTAACTGTGGGTAATCTTTATGTTTTTAGAAAGACTATAATTATCGCTGGTTAAAATAAAAATCTACAAAAATTATGGGAAAAACAGACACAGAACTACCTGAGCTTTAAATTAAAGTCTGCCTTATTGTACTAATAAATTTCTTTTTTTTCAAGTTAAATAAAAATGCAAACCTTAGGAAGGAGAGCATTCAAAATCAGTACAGTAATGTATTTCGTCGTTTATTTCATTTTAATTTTATGGGACATTATATTATTACTATAAACCCAAAAATTATTTGCCGCTGATTACAGAGAATCAATAGATAATATGTCAAACGTAGATATTACTGTGAATTGCTGTGTTTATGCGTGTGGGAATGAAACAATGACTTGAACGTAGGCCTAGAATTGCAAGTTTGAATCTATGGCATTGAACCGTGGAGAACTGCAAGTAACTCCAACATAGATATATTAGAGCGATTTCAATCCAAAATTATAAGAAACATATTCATTATCCCACATAGTATATTAGGATGTGCCACGACATGAGAAATATAGTGAAACAGGAAATTACCAACTACACTACACTATGAAGTACAAGAAGCATCATAATGTGACTGCCATCATAATCATCTAGTGGTGAAGCTGAAGAATACCAGTGTAATCAACCCTTGACAGACTGCATAGACGCAATGTTTTGGTCTAAGTCGCTGGGTTGCTTTCTATGTCGAAATTATTCTTTCATCATAATTGTTTATTGCTCATTTATGGGCAAATTACAAAGTAGCAGTTATTCCCTGTGGATGCAAATTTGTTATTTAAAAAATAACGAAATCTAGTTGGGTGATTTTATAAACTGAACTAAAGTGCAAAATAGATTAAAATTGGCTACAAAGGCTTATTTTGGTAATAAAACAAAAATAGAAGAACACGAATTCAAATTGCCAAACTATTGAAATGTGAGGAATAAAAAGTTTGGTTCCAGTTTGACAATCCTCAATTATTTTAAAATTGGAAGGGGAAAAAAAATATACACCAAATAATTTTTCTCTATTTTTTACAAATCATGATCAAACAACTATTAGAATTGTATTATAAAGTCAGTCATAAACCGTACTTGCTTCTACTACGGTTGACAGTAAAATTTATGCAAATTAAATGTTTTGGAGCTGAGGTGCTAAGAAATAATTATAAACACTATTTCAAGGCCAACTAAACTAATTCTTTCACTACATTTCTATTAGGGTTAACAGTAGCCATTATAGCACAGTGACTAAGATGATAACACTGCTTTATGTTAGATACACACTTGTACAATGATATATAATCTATTATATATTTGCGAAATACCACTCACTGACTGACTGACATATGATAACTATATCTCACAAAATATACGACTTAGAATTATCAAATTTGGCATAAAGGTTCCCTGTATGGTGTAGATGTGCAATAAGATGGGGTTTTGCAAAATTTGAAATTTAGGGGGGTTTTTATTGTTCTATTTCCAGTAAAATTCGCCAATGTAAGCCTTTATATTTTGGTCTGTATAAGCTGAACTAATGCTCAGATCTTAAATCTGATGAAAAATTGTTAGTGTGGAATTAAATTATCTACAACTTATGTATTTAACATTCTTTTCTATCTCAAACGGTTATTGAGTAATATCGGTTTAAAGTTAAAACTGAGAAAATTTACTTTTTCCTCCAGTTTACTCCTCAAAACAAGGCAGATTCCAGTTAACCATGATTACCAAACTTTTTATTTCATTAAAAAGCAATATATTGTACATAATAAAAATACATAAAGCAATAAGAAGCTGTTAAAAACATATTCTACGAGTGCTTAAAGTACGGACTTTATTACATTTTAGGAGTTATTTTAGTAGCTAATGCTATTACTTCCGAAATACGTACCGAATAAAAACCGTAATCTCATAAAAATATTGGAAATTTCCTATTCAAAAACTTTATTTTTAGTACGAGTTGTTACCATTACCCAAACTGTAGTTATGATGAGTCAAATAGTGAAAGTTTTCGTTAAAAGTTAATACAGCGTGAAATAGTGTTTTTCGCGTTTTAGGGCTTCCAACTAAGGTGCTTACCAATTTTCTATGACAAAAAACTTTTTATATGATGAAAGGGAAGTTTTTTACATGAAAAAATCTTATTAAATAATTATTTCTACGACAAAAAACTTTTTATAAGATGTAAGGGAAGTTTTTTGCATAATAATAATAAAAAAAAATAAAATAAAATAAAAAAAAAAATAAGCTTAAAGTACAAACTTTTAACCACACTTAATGCAAGGAATTTAGTTGTATTAAGAAAGATTTAGTATATGTGTAACTTTCAAAATATTTTGCGTTTTGATCATTTAATATAACAAATTGTATGCCATGGAATTTAAAACTAAAGCCGGGAAGAGTTCATATTCTTTGTCAAATAAAATAAATATGACTACCAAACTTATTACTGAACTTAAGAAAAGCGCAATATGTTTTATATAGAAAACAAATCCTTAATTGTGGATGGTTGTAAAAAAAACAAAACATTTCTGTTGAATTTGATCCTGGCCAGGGTACGAATGGAAAGAAACATTGCAATATCCGTGGCTTCGTCAGGCATTGCAGCAACGTTGTTGGAAGGAGGAAAAACTGCTCATTCTGCCTTTAAACTTCCCATTAATCTAAATCCTACTGAGTGCAAATAATTTGGGATGAGTGCACTATGGCCCATAAGGGAGGAATTGAGGCATTGATCAGAACTTTGCAAGACATTAGAAGTAATGCAAATCTGATGGGTGGAGTCACACTTCTAATGGCTGGAGACTTCAGACAGACTTTGCCTGTCGTACCTCGAGGCACACATTTGACAAGGTTAAAGTCTGTGTGAAGAGTTCTGTCCTGTGGCCTTAAGTCCAAATCAGTCCCCTTAAAGTTAACATGTGGGTGCATCTTCAAGGTGGTTTAGAGGCGGAAGAGTTCTCAAGTTTACTTTTACAAATCTGCAATGGAAATCTACCCGAAGAAGAAGGCAAAGGAGCGCTAACTGAAGATTTATGTCATGTTGTTCACGATTTGGCAACATTAGCTGAAAGAATCAACCCAGACTTAGTAAATTTAAAATCTAAATATACAGCTTGGCTTAAGGAAAGGACCATTCTCACTCCAAAAAATGACACTGCTTACCGTATAAACAATACACTATTGGACAAATTACCGACCGAGTGTGTAAGGTACCAATCTGTCTACTCTGTGGTGGAAGTAGAAGATGCAGTCCATTACCCGGTAGAGTTTTTACACTCGCTAAATCTTTCGGTATCTGTATCCACATGATCTGTACCTGAAAGTTGGAACTCCAATTATGCTACTACGCAATTTGGTACCACGTAAACTTAGTAACGGTACTCGGCTTCAAATCAATTCTTTACAAAAGAACATCATAGAGGCAATGGTCATCACTGGGTGTGGTCAGGGGGAAATAGTCTTTATTCCACGAATCCCATTAATACCATCGGATTACCACTTTCAATTCAAGAGACTCCAGTTCCCTGTCAAACTATGCTTTTCAATGACGATAAATAAATCACAGGGACAGTCATTGAAAATGGTCGGTGTTGATCTCAGGGAAGACTGCTTCTCCCATGGCCAACTGTATGTTACCTGCTCCAAAGTGAGCTCAAAAGACTCCTTGGTCATTCTTCAGCCACAACATAAAACAAGAAATGTTGTCTACAAGGAAGTGTTTTCAAGTGTTGTAAATAATGGTGTACAGTTGTAAATATGTATACACTTGTGTAAATATGCAAGTATATAAATATGTGATGTGTAATAGTGTAAGTATAGTATGTATAAGTGATACTGTGTAAGTATATATAGTATGTAATAGTGTATATACGTTATGTAAATATGTGTATACATATGCTTTCTCAGTTTGCTCGGCTCCCCGTGACAAGACTGGACAGCTATATTTCTTACACCGCAACAGAAATATAGTGAACTAACCGGCAAATGTACTACTTATATTCCAAACAGGTGATATTACTCGATTTGGATGCAACAAAAGTTAAAATAATGCAGTTGAAATATATTCTAAATTCCGCTATGTCCTTAATAACTGTTATCAGACGGCAAATTAATGCATTAGGACATTTCAGTCCGTAGCGAAGTCACGGGTACAGCGGCTAATTTTATATAAAGTAATTAAATCCTATCATCAATCAATAGTGTTATTCTTTGACAATATTTTTGTTACCTCCAATATTATAAATTTATATTTCATATAAACTTTTTTTCTCCAAATCTAAAACAATAATAATAATTATTACTTTTTGACAATATGTTTTTGTTAATTCTGATATTATTGATTTAAATTTTGTATTTACCAAAATTCATACTTGTATATTTCATTACTATTTATGAAACCCATGTTTTTATTTTATTTTGCTTGATTTTTCTTTACTTTATTCGAACTGAAAAATCTTTAGCAAAATCTATAGTTATTTGTCTGTTATAAAATAAGTAATTGTTACAATGTTATGTGAATGAAATTAGTTTGTAATCTAATTTTAACCCAAAGGAGATTTGTATTCATTTTGTTGCACCGAGAGTTTTTATTTCCTCTCAGTTAAAATTACCTCGCCATTCTCTCCACACTGCCTTTTCACATATTGCTCATTTCAAAATAAAAAAGACAGAGGTAATACAGATTACATTTAAATCTAAAATTTAGCAGAAGATACAAATACCTCGAGCTTGATAACAGCTTGAGCATGTTAAAAGATTCTATGAAAACTTCTCAGTAGTTCATTAAAATGCTCATGTTTAATTAAACTCAAGCTTGATTAAAGCTTGAACTCAGCTTGACTTACACCCTCCTAGTTATTGATAAAGAAATATAAACTATTAATGATGAAGTGTGATCATTACAGATTTTTTTTTAATAATCTCTATTTAAATTTTTTTTTTTTTTAATGGAGCAAACACAACTGTTTTAACCAAAAGTAAGTTGATTATTTATTATTTTTGTTTAGAAACTATCTTTATCATCATTACGTTGATGGATTAGTAAGTGCAAATCAAAATTAATATAAATTATTTATTTTCTAATGAATCTTCTAATTTCTTTGATTATTATAAACAGTTTTTATGGGTTTCAGGATCCAACCTCTTCATTTGGAAATAATCGACAAAGTGCAATTCGTATTAAACACTTAGATCCTGGGACAGTTCACTTCGAGAATATGCTGGAAGAGGGATTGAGTGGTATTATCACAAAAGAACCTTCGTTCTGGCCATCTAGCCCAACCAAGAATAATTCACTGGTATGCATAATTTACTACCCAGTTATATTTATGATAATTAATAAATAATGTAAAAAAAAAAAAAAAATTTGCTTCCAGGGATGAAGGTAAAAGCATTTCAGTGCTGGTATTTTTTTTATACAAATTTGATCACTATTTATTTTAAACTTGTTTTTTTTAATTCCTCAGATATAACAAGAGGTAATGTAAAATCCTAATATATGTTTCGTTTGAAACTCTTATTTTTCTAATCTTTTTGCTCAATATTTATCACTTCAGAAAATCAACACTTATCTTTTGTTATGAACTTTTATTTATTACAATTGTAACAATGTGGAGGTGGTTGGTTTGGGTATTGGTTTATTCATAGGTTAATTATAGAAGCCAATGTGCAATTTAGAGATAACACCAACTTGCTAGGAATAAAGGGGCTCAGCTCGAGTTTCGAACAACATCCGCAAAATTATTGAGCCAGGCTTGATTGTTTGAGCTCGACTTGATTTTCCAAACTCGAAAAGATTTTCCAAGCCTGGTTTAATTTTATGAAATTGGCACTGTTTTCCGAGCATGTCTTGCTTTCCGAAAAAGACCCAAACTAATGGAATAATACTGCAACAAACACGATAAAACGTGTACTAATATATGAGATAAAACAGTCAAAATTGATATTGGAAATGAAACGAAACGAAACACAGGGATACAATATTTATCTTTAGTCACCCTTCTTGTGAGAGAAAAACCAGTTTTTATTAACATGTGTTGTGAGTTATTAAAGTTATAACAGGAAATTAACAAAGGAGAAAGGAATAAAGCTGCCTTAGTGGTGCCCCCATTTTTCAAATGTGGACTAAATGTCAACATACATACTGAAGCCAAAATATTATGTTTTATAGATTTAGAACAAGAGCCAAATAAAAAAATCCGATTTGAAAATAATAGCTCATAGACAAATTAAATTTATTTACATTATGTTAAATTTAAAGAAAACTGAGAAATTTTTAATTCACAATGTTTATTCTGTAGTACGTGTCATAATTAATATTGCCAAATTGGTTACCCCAGAGTCTTTTATAAAACGTGGAAAAAAATACAGTAGGGGTAATAAATCATTGAACCTTACATTATTGTTAGAAAGGACGCAATAAAAAAGGAAAAAAAAAACATTAGGAAAGCAAATAACTCAAGTAAGGCAAAAGCAGCAATCGTGGGGGAGAGGTGAGGAGAGATAATAATTTTAGGCAGGAAATGGACATTAATGATTCTACACAAGAAATACAAACACTATGTAGAAGCTTTACAGTAAATATGATTGAATAATTAAGTTATACTTCTAAGTTGTATTATTTTTATATTTCATTACAAACAAATCATTCGGACATCAATCTGGTAAAAAAAACATGTCTTACTATGAAAATAGTAAATCTCTATTCATCGTTTTCCCGCATTTATCGTTCAGATTCTGCTGTCGAGATTGGAAACTTAGGTAAACAACGCATATTTTTACCGCATTCAATGTTTCCTGAACAACTGTTCAAAGATATGTCCAGAAATAAACATAACAAAACTTTCCCGTTTTAATAGTTTTATAAACAAAATGCCAAATAATGAAAATACGATCACAAAGTTATAATTTCGAAGTAAACTAAAATTAGTTCAATTGTTTCCTATTGCAATTTTTTATATCTACAAAATGTCTGGCTATTCATTATTCAACCAAACATCCGCTGCTAATCTCGAGTTGTATAATTTTAACTGAGCAAGCGCACCATCAGTTCTAGACCTACACTCAATTCATTCTCACATTTACACACACAGCAGTTCGCAGTGACAAGTAATATCTACGTTTAGCATATCTTCAATTCTCTGTAATCAGTGACAAATAATTTTCTGTTTATCATAATAATATAATGTCTCGTAAAATTAAAATGAATTAAACGTCGAAATACACAACTGTACAGATTTTGAGTTTGTGTTGTGTGATTACAAGATATCAGTTAATGTTCAATGTTGATTGAGAATCTTGCTATTCAAACCTGTAGGTCTACATTGAAATAAAGTAGAGCAAAAATCAAAACGTTTCGTTTCCAGTTTGACAATTCTTAATTATTTCTGATTGTAAAATAATTGCCATTTTCTCATTGTTCTGCATTTACGTCAGAACACAATATTCCGTTCGGTCCACAATTCATCCAACTCAATATATTCAATGATTCATATAGCTTGAGAAAGCTCTGTGTGCTGCGATACCAGCATGATATTTCAATTCAAATGATTCGTTCGCGAATCACTGATCAGTAGTGCATTCCACTCTCACAGCCATTTTACATTTTACTGTGTAATTATTTCATTGATTCGGCAAGGTTATCAGTTGTTAGAATGTTATCTGAGGTTGTGATGGTGAAGTGAAGTGTGAGTGTTCCATGACAGGATATTGTTGTTTTAATCCACTTTGGATTAAAATTTATGTTTTCAGTGATTGGCTGAGAGAAATGGAAAATGAAAATGACAAAAGCAAAATACAGAGTTTGTGGTACGGCATTTTATATAACGAAAATGGGTGTATAGGCCATGACAGTCACGTGAAGGGGAAAAAACACAATTAAATGGATTTAAAGAAAAAATCTTTGTGTATTAAGGCATATGTTAGTATCTAATGTTGTACATATTAACTCAGTAAGTAAGCCTACCATAGATCTAGATGATATTAGTAGGCCTAGGAATTCCTCATTGCCAGTCTCTAGGCCTAAGTGTAATAGTTGTACAAGTTCCACTGTAGTTGATATATATATATATATATATATATATATATATATATATATATATATACCCAAGCCCAAAATAGGCCTAACCCTGGTATGTGTGCTTGTAGTGTTAGAAATATTTTGGCTTAAGTGATTTTTTTATTAAACATGAAACCTTAAAGGCCGAAATTTTATGGGCAGTCAAAGTATGTACAAGTCATTATTCTTACAACTTGTGTTTTAATGCAAGTGCTATTTTTAGACAGATATTTCCTGACAGTAGTATAGCCCAAAATTTCGCTCCTAGTGAAACCAAATGTGCATATCTAATCTATTTTGGACTAGCACCTTATTTTCTATCTCTGTTGTTTCCACATACTCGCAAATACATTGTATTTCATACTTTTAGATGAAACAACAAATCACAAAATGCAAGAGAAACCGTTAGACTTTCATGTGTGACTTTCTGGGATAGAGAATCAAAGCTTGTTGTATAGGCCTTTTCATTCAGAATTTCTTGGTCATGCAACAAGTGATGTACCTCATGCTTAACATCAAGTAGCTTTACCTTTATATCAAAGTCAAATAGCTTGAGAAGAACTGCCAGTGACAAAAAAAGGAAGTTGAAAATAAAATTGAGGAAAAGTTTTTTTTTTTATTTTTTTTTATTATGTTGGAAGTCACTAGGCACTTCAGCCATTTAAGACTTTTTGTGCGCTTCCTTATCTTAGGCAATCCACTTTAGTTCTAAATCCTTCGTGAGTCTTAGAACTTGTGCAGCTAGGTCGTCTTCCTTTGTAGGTATGCCTGTGAGGCCGAAAATCTGTAGTCTTCTCCTCTCCAGAGCTTCACAATACAAAAGTATGTGTTCTGCTGTGTCTTTATATTGGTTACACAGTCTACAGGTTGTCCTGCCTTGAGTTAGACCCATGGTGTTTAAGTGTTCCCTGAAAGCTCCATGACCAGTCATGAAGCTTAAGACTTTCCTTAGGTTGTTTCTATTCAATGATATTACATACCTAGAGAGTTTCTGATTCGGATTGTACAGCGACCCGTAGAGTTTTCCTCTAGAGGCCTCTCTCCAGCGGTTGAGAGTTTCCTGTTCGACCCATCGTCTCAGAGTGGTTCTTGCGACAGATTTACTGATACCACAAGCAGGTTCTGGTTCGATGAATGGAGTCTGTGCTCCCAACTTAGCCAGTTCATCAGCTTTCTCATTTCCCTCATAGCCTCTGTGTCCAGGTATCCAGAATAGGCTTACCTGGTTTCGGGTCGAGAGTTGGACTAGAGCTTGATTACAATCCCACACTAATTTGGAGTTGAATTCGTGTGAACAAATACCCTTCAAAGCGGCCTGACTGTCAGATCTGATTGTGATATGTTCATCATATCCTCTTTCTAGACACAGTTGTGCGCAACCAAGTATGGCATAAACTTCGGCCTGAAATACCGTTGCATATCTACCTAGGGCAATGCTTATTTCCACCCTAGGTGATTTACTGAAGATTCCTGCTCCGACTCCTTGGGCGGTGCGAGAGCCATCAGTGTAGAATTCTAAGCTCTTAGCTGTAGCCGCTATTCCTTCTATCATGTCCTCCTCGTGTGGAATACACATATCGAAGGGCTGTGTCCATGAGATTTTATTAATCATATAATCTTGTCTCATAGTTAGAATTGAATCATAAGATTTAAAAGTACGGATTGTGCCATGCCCCTTAGGCCACCGGCTATCTCTCCACATTCCAGAGCAATATACTCTGTATGCTGCCAGACTTGCTTCTGCTATGATGCTGAAGTTAATCGGGTCTATTCCCAAGAGAGTTTCAAGAGCTGTAGTAGGTGTGCTTCTGAAAGCTCCTGAGATGCATAGACAGGCCAACCTTTGTATACTCATTAGCCTGTTAGTTGTAACGGTTTGGAGAGCTTTTGTCCACCACACCAGCGATCCATACTGAAGTTGTGGTTTAACCACTGCTTCATATAGCCATCTAATCATGGCTGGACGAAGTCCCCAGTTTTTCCCAAAAGGCGTTTACAACTCATTAAAGATTTCGTTGCTTTTTGGATACTATGTTCTACATGTTTGTTCCAAGTAAGTCTTTTATCCAGTATCACCCCTAGATATTTGACCTCTTCTGATAGGCGCAAACGTGTTCCTCCTAGACTGATATCAATGTTATCTAGTTTGATTCTCCTTGTAAAGGGTACTATGATGGCCTTTTCCGGGTTTACGGCCAGGCCCTCATCCCTGCACCAGTTATGAATTATCCTCAGAGCTGTGTTCATTAGGTCTGATATTATGTTAGTATGTTTACCTTTAATTATCACGACAATGTCATCTGCGTAACTTTGCGTGTAATATCCCATATTATTTAATTTTATAATTAGGGAATCTACTACCATATTCCACAGTAGAGGAGAAAGTATACCACCTTGAGGGGTACCTTTAATGGCGGACACATCAAGTTCCTCGCCATACTGGATTGCTCGGATGGTTCTACTACTGAGCAATGACCTAAGCCAATTGCAGGTGGTCATATCCAGTCCTCGGGTTTCAGCTGCAGTAACAATTGACTTATAAGCCGTGTTATCAAAGGCGCCCTGAATATCAATAAATGCTCCAAGAGCCACCTCTTTAGACGCTAACGAGTCCTCAATCCTGCTAACTAGCTGATGCAGTGCTGTTTCGCAGGATTTTCCTGACTGATATGCGAATTGGTTACAATGAATGGGGTTAACTGATATTACCTCATTTTGTATGTGAACTTGTAACACTCTCTCCATAGTCTTCAATAGAAAGGATGATAAGCAGATTGGACGAAACGACTTGGGGTCTGTATAATTACCCTTGCCAGGTTTCGGAATAAATACTACCCTGCTAAGTGTCCAGTAAGACGGCACGTAACCTAGGGCCATACTAGCTCTGAACACTTCGCATAGAAGAGTGTGTAGAGAGTCTGGAGCCTTTTGTAACAAGGCAGGAAATATTCCATCCTCTCCAGGTGATTTAAATGGGCTGAATTTATGTATCGCCCATTTGACCTTATTGGTCGTTATGATTTTTCTAGCAATTTGCCAGTCTGCTCGTGAGGCTCTTACGTGTCTCCGATTCTGCTCTGGCTCTAGATGAGCCACAAGTTTACAATCTGGAAAGTGTGCTTGAAGCAAAACTTTCAATGTTTCTAATCCAGAGGTTGTCAGTCCTCCCTCCCAGCTCTTGAGAGAACCAGTCGGGCAGACCGACCCCTTCAAAATAACCTTGTATATACGGGAGACTGATTTAGTATTGTCTATCTCCCCGCAAAATTTTCTCCAAGAAGTTCTTTTAGACTTTCTTAGGAGTAGATTGTATTCGGTGAGGGATGTATAATATTTCTCCCATTGTCCGTTTCGTTTAGCGCCATTAAATAATCGCCTTGTTTGTTTTTTCTTCCTCTCCAGATCCTCGTTCCACCATACCACACCTCTTCGATTGGATCGGGATTGGATAGGACAGTTATCGAAATATGAGTCCATGATAGCTTCTTGTAAGTTACAGGTCACGGACTCAATATCATTTACATCTCTAATGAATGTATTTAGGGATGCCAGCTTACATTTTAACTCCTGGTGATAGGAGTTCCAATCTGTTCTCCTAGGATTCCTAAACCTGTCCTCATCTGAAGCAAAGTTTAGTTGCCACATAATGTGACAGTGGTCCGAGGAAGATACGTAGTCTGATACGTGCCATTCACTGATAAAGGATCCCACGTATTCAGTAGCTATTGTAATGTCAATGACCTCCTCACGTAATCTATTTCTGAAAGTAGGCTTATCACCGACATTAACTATCAGTAAATTATTACTGTTAAGGAAATCTAATAATGACTCACCTCTAGCGTTGGTGTTACTAGATCCCCATGCTTCGTGGTGTGAGTTGGAGTCTATGCCCGCAAGGAACTGCTCCTTCTTCCGCCTGACGAAGTTGGTAACACTTTCTAGTTCCCTAGAAGGTGGAAGGTCTCTCGCATCATACGGAAGGTATACTGAGCTAACAATAATGCTCCTTCTACCATCCGTATGTGCGAGAGTGATATTCACCGTTGTGATGTCTCTGGAACAGAAATCAATCAACGGTAAGCAGGGCAAATGTGTCTTTACCACAATACAGGTTCGCCAATTATTAATAGAACAATTAAAAATAAGCTTACCTTTGCTGTTACCTAGTCCTCCGCTTATCCATGGTTCTTGGATCAGGGCTAGGTCAATGTTTCCAGAGAGAAACCTCTGACAGAAGACTGCAGAAGCAGCCTTACTGTGATGTAGATTGCACTGGAGTATCCTCAGAGGCATTCTCCAGTACCTTCTCTTTACTTTGTTTCTGGAGGATGGTAAATGTAGTTTTTCCAAATCCCAGATGAGCTCTCATGTCTGTCGCTTTCAAAGCTTTCAGAGACGAGTCGTCTATTAGGGCTACGATCGTCTGCCCATTGTCAGTTTTACTGGAACTGATGATCTTCCAGTCCTCTATCTTGAGGGACTTGTTTTGTTTGCCAAGCACTTCCAGGACTTTGGACGGATCTACCTTTGAGTAGACTTTTGGTGCTTTAAAAATCACCTTGGTCACCCGCAGGATGTCCTTCCTAGGTCCTGTCCGTAACTTGGCATTCTCCCAAGGTTGTAATTTGGTAACAACCTGTTCCAGCCATTTCCGAGTGTGGTCATTTGCACACACAAATATGCATGCTCCTGTCTCTAGGTAGGTAGCATTGAACTGAGGGAATTCTCCATGTTCAAGGATATTAAATTCCAGTGACAGGGAAGTCTCCAGTTTTTCCAGTGACTCTCCAGTTAATCTTTTCTCTGGATAGTCCTCTGGAACTACCGCCATCTTGATAGATGTTAGCATCTCCTTGTATTTACCTTGAGTCAGCTGTTCGGTGACTGCTGCTCTTGGTTTTTTACAATCTCTCTCTGTAGGAGGAGTGCTACCACTCGAGCGAGCTCTCTTGGTGCCGCTGGTGGCTGCTTTTCCTGCCTCTGAGTGTTGTGTGGAGGATTTGGGTTTTCTCCACAATTTCGGATTCCAGGCAATTCCTTGCTCAGCGAGTCTTGCTCTGAGCGCCTTTTTCCTTTCCGCTGTGGTCATTCTGACCTTAAGACCTTCCAGCTTCTGGGCTGTCTTGTCCAAATCGTCCTGGGAGGACTGTTCGGTCTCCCCCAGTAGCATTTTCTCCACATCTATTGGGATGGGTTCTGCTGGACGGCTCTTAGGCTCTTCCGAGGTACTAGGAGTATCTGCTCTAATGGCTACTTCTCCCAGTGTTTGAACAGAAGATAACTCTAGGTCATCTTCTGATTTTAGGTTTTTGTGTTTTTGAGACTCCATATAGTTCCCACGAGTATTTTACATTCTAAACAAGTGGCTGATTACTGTGAGATGGTGCCAGTACCTCACAGGCTCCGTTTGATATACTTTACCCTGTATAATCCATCCATCGGCACGGATTAACGTAAGACACCTGACACCTTGGATTGGGGGATATTTATTCACCTCCCGGTCTAGATCCGCTGTGTTTAGTAAAAGCAGGGTCACCTCGTGCAGGATGCGGCTCTTCGCTCGCGCACAGCGGTCCTGAGGGTAGCGTCCTCGGATGTGTATGTGTTAGCAACATCCTCTACTACCCCCCTGGGACTATTCATCTAGCCCCTTAACCCCTTGAGGAAAAGTTAATTGAACTAAAAATCTAAATATATAATAGGGCAAGGTCAAAGGCTCAACAAAACTTTGTACTCTTTTACTAGCTTAGTTTCTCAAATTATTATTATTATTATTATTTTTTTTTTGTTATAGGCTATTAGGCCTAGGATTTTTCATTTACAGTGTTTTAATCATTTAATAGATATCAATGTAATCAAGTAGTTTTTAAAAAGTTAACGATTGTGCAGTGTTGTGAAATAATATGTACTTATTGTGAATAGGACAATAACATATACCATATACTAGGCCTACGTATGGTTTTAAAACTAAACTTCCTCCTAGACCTACTTTTTTGAGAAATAAATGTTGAATGGCCTATTGTGTATATGCAATGTATGCAGATGGTAAGTTGAGATAGCTCTAACTGTAAATGATGTTCAATCTTAATATAGCTGGTAAAGAGTTGTTATTTTTCAGTTAATTCACTATTCCTACTTATATATACTAAAACTTAAACACTTTATATATATATATATATATATATATATATATATATATATATATATACATACATACATACATAAAACCTAACCTAAACTAACATAGTAACCTAAAGTTTATATGCTTGACACCTAATCTAACCTATGTTAAAAGTAAGTAGATGTAGTAAATTAACGAAAAAGATCCAAAATTTGTATCTGGAAAAGTTCTTGAAAAGTCCTGATTTTTTTGATTTTTTTAGGTATTGCTGTAAGAACTCTTAGCTTCTTAGGACATTTGTCCATATTCTATTCAGATGTTAGGGGGATAATGTTCATATCCTTGATCGGGTGTTGTCTTTTCTGGATCGCCTTTTTTGACAAAATTTAAGTTTTTTTCTAGTCAATTATTGCAGTCATTTTACAGCTCTGTAATATTATGTTTAGTTCTGTATTTATTTTTTTGTTTAAATCTTATCCTTGTTAACTTATTGCAGCCCCCCCCCCTTACACTCTTGCACTATTTGCTTTTAATTGTTGTTAATTTTATTTACCATAGTATATAATTGATGACTTGTTGCAAGGCCTTTTTACAGCCTTGTAACATGTTATGTGTTTGTATATTTATGTTTGTTAACTAGTTTTAGTGTTTTTGTTGTTTAAATTTTATAAATTTTTTACTTTAATTTGTTGTTGTTTTTAATTTGGAACATATTTTTTTTTTAATGTTCAATGTTGTGAAGGCGGTAATGACCACAATGGTTTTTTACCTTAAAACCACTCCCATGAGCAGTTTTATGTGGTCTTTTCAATAGTCAAATAAATTCAAAATGTGAAGGTAAAGGGTGTTGAAGCAAAACATCAAGGTGTTTATAAGTATGAAAAATGGTGTTTCTTAATGAAATTTTCTAACAATTTGTGAAAAGTTGGAATCAATTATTGTTAATAAAAATGGTAAAATTGATTAATTAGTTACATTTTTTCTTACGTTATTTTTGGATTAAATAGTTCATATAAATTATTATTCTTTTTCTTAATTTGTGACTATATTTTGAACAGAAATAAAAATTAAAACTAATGATTTACAAATTTAATGTATGTTTTGATTTTAGTGGAGAATGTACTATTAACAAATGTATACAAAATGTATACAAGTAATAAAATAATACATGATCAAAACAGTAATACATTATATTCCTCATTAAAATGTGTTGCAAATATATAAGTCATTGCAGTATACTCCTACATTAACAAAGGCTGTTTTGTTTTTACAAATTGCAGAGAATTTTTTGATATAACCATTTAGTTTGTGTGCAGTTTTTAAACGCATTAGTAGTTAATTTTCTAATTTAATCTAACAGATATTTTAATTCATACCTAGGTCTAATGTTTGTGTTTTTGTTGTGTATTTAGTCTCCTGGAAATGGAGAAAAACCTCCTGAACCCGGGACAATTTCATACCAAAGTAATGGTACAAAGAAGACTGTTCCATTCTACATCAAAGACTGTGATCCTAAAACTATACCTCATACGGGTGATAAGGTAAAGTATTTTAGGTTTCTTTTTTGAACTATTTTATCCATAATTTCCTTTTAAACTCTTTAATTATCTATTACTCTCCAGTTTTCAACCCTCATTCTGTTTAATTTATCTATATTTGAAGTTGGCACAAAATTCAGGTACAGAAAGTTTTTACAAAATATTTCAGTTTCAGTAAATTATCTTAATCTTGTTTTTAATAATCATATCAAGATAAGCAAAATATTTTACACATAAATTATTAAGAATGTTTTTTATATAAATTGTTTTGAAAACAAAATAATAGAATATATCATTTGTCCATAAAAAAAAAACTAGATTAAACCTTCCCTCTAAATGTGCAAATCATAGATTCAAATTTAGTTCACCACACATAAACCTATAAAATGAACTACATTAGAGACACAGGCTTACCTTGGAAAGTGGTCCTTGGTATTGCTAAATAATATTGAACAGTAAAGTTCTGAAATATTTCGTAAACAATATGCTATTAAAGTCTAATATAAAATTATTTACATTATAAGTTAATTTATAAGGTAAATAAATGGCGCACAAATTTTCTCAAACAATTTCTCCAAATATACATTCTCCCTGGAAGTGGCAAGCGACTACAACGTACTATGCTCAACATACATTTTACAATTCAACATTTTGTTCACTAAAAGTAGTCCAATTGCAATAAATATGGCATCAATGTAAAACCAATGATCTGGCTTTTCATTTTCTTATAACTAAAATACCAAAAATAGTAAAATGATTAAAATTGATAAATTTAGCATTTCTCACCACATCACTTTGCTAGCGCTAGAGCATAACCATTTTGTCGGGATCTAATGTCATTTTTGTTTATTTTTCACAGTTAAAATTGGAAGCCTACTACTCTACATTGATACTCCCGTATAGTATTTTTCTTTCTCTTTCGATCTATGCTTTCACAATTATCGTCATCATTATAGATTTTGGGTTATAGACGTTCTTCTATAGGTTCACCAAGTGTCACTGAAATCTAGGTTAAACTGGCACTTTTTAATAACATCAGAATTTGTCAAATATCGATTAGTAATATTTGTATTTCTGTAACCATTTGTATATGATTGAAAAGTAGACATTTTGTGCTTTCTTTTGATTTATAGTTTATCTCTATGTTCTAAATATCAACTCTTATGTTTTTAGACGAGAATGTTGCCTTTCTGAAAGAGAATCTTTCCTATATAGCATATATTGTTTTTATTTATTTATAGATATTTAGTAATTTATTAGTGGATTTATTTATATAATGGCCATAAAATAGACCACAAAACTTTAGTATATCTTGGGAAAATATAGACAAATTTTATTGTATCTTGTATTTAGTTGTTTTTCTAGAATTTTGGACTTCGGTTAAGACTATTTTTTTAATTGGAACATACTAACTCCATAATTTTTACATCTTACACTTTTTTTATTACATAGGTGAATTTTACATATCTCTCTAAATAAAGGTATATTACAAATTGGGTTTTGCATTATTTTACTATTTTTGTGTGGATTTTGAAAAATATGCTTAACTTTTTAACCGTTTTACAGTTTTTCATAAAAACTGATTTTTTAAAATAAAAATTTTGCAAATTGATATATATTTTTACACACTTACATTGACAAATACTCAAAAAAACTTTTTTATATTTTGATAAAAATAAGAACATTTTTATTGTATTTAGTAGGTTTTCTGTAACTGTGCACTTCGGTTAGACCTATTTTTTTATTTCTGACTTACTAACTCCAAAAATTTTTTATCTTACTTTTTTTACATAGATTATTTCTCTAAATAATGGTATATTATAAATTGTATTTTGCATTATTTTCCTATTTTTGATGAATTTTGAAATATCAGCCTAAATTTTAGTCACAGCATTTTTTCATAAGAACTGATTTTTAAAATGAAAATTTTGTAAATTGATTTTTTTTACACACTTGTATATGCAAATAGACTACACATAAACTTTTGTATATCGAAAAAAAATAGAATTATGTATTTTGTTGTATATTTAGGTAAATATATATGTGGAATTTTTCCTTCGCCGCTTGAACAATTTTTTTCATTCCTGACATCAAAACAAAATAGTGTCATTTGTGTGTTAATGGACACCACCCTATCCTCTTATTTTTAAAGAAAATATTGTTGTATTTTTGATTGGAAATCTAGACATTTCAAAGGGATTAATTAATGGAATATGCCTGAGAATCAAACACTTACATAGAAAAACCATTGATTTTAACTGCCACTTCTTTTAACCAACGAATCCTGATTCCTAAAGTGCATTTACAGCTCTCAGACAAAGTTCTTCCATTCAGTCTTCAATGTTTTCAGTTCATAATTATTATTCCAGTTTATGTAAGGACAATCAACAAGGCTTATCTATTAGAACTATTTGAATTTACTTTCCACGGCTTGTATTCTCTCATGGGCAGAGATGTGGCAGCTAGGCGAGCTAGTTCATTTGATGAATGTTGGA
This sequence comes from Aphrophora alni, assembly GCA_963513935.1. Lineage (NCBI taxonomy): Eukaryota > Metazoa > Arthropoda > Insecta > Hemiptera > Aphrophoridae > Aphrophora > Aphrophora alni. Next base: position 124,656,929 of record OY740766.1, on the reverse strand, counting down.
TATTTATTGAATATATCAAATAATGACATATATCAATATATTTCATTAATACATATGAAGAGAGAAGTTACACGTTACAAGTGACTCCAGAAAGGTGGGGTTTAACATTATTATTATTCTCACTCTATGTACAAGAGAGGGAAACTTATTAACTGCACTTCTTTCCCCTAAATGGGACAATGAGCGTCTTGGAGGGATTGGCTCGAAGTTCCTACCTCTGACACCAGTCACCAGCGAGTTCCTGATAGTAGTTAAACAGCTCCTCAAGTAACTTGGTAACTCTCCTTGTACCATGATAACTATATCATCTAGGTAACCCTGCACATATGACCCTGACCCATTAAGATCTCTAAGGAGGTCGTTCATGACCAGGGACCACAGGACATGACAGGGAAGAGGTGAAATGACGCTTCCCTGTTCAATGTTCAACCTGTGGTTGCATAGACCTCTAGAACCTTGTTGCCCAAGGAGGACTGAACTTGTCTACTGTGAAGCATAGAGCCTATCCACCTGCAAACGGTATGATCAACTCCATGACTTTGCGCTGCCCTCACAATTGCATCAAATGACATATTATCAAAGGCACCTTCAATGCCTAAGAAAACGTACATTGCCGTCTCTTTCGTCGCTAAGGCATCCTCAATCCTGCTACTAACTAATGTAGAGTACATTCACAGGACTTCCCAGACTTTAAGCATTTTCTGGATAAACTCAGTCTCTTCAGAGTTTTCAGGATAAATGAGGTAACACTGATTAGCCTAAATGATTTGGGATGAGTATGATCTGGATGACCATGGTTTAGAATAAAAACCACCCTGTTGACTCTCCAGGCCTGCGATACACACCCATAAGCATTGGCCCTAAAATGTCACAGAGTTTGACAAAAAGCGAGTCTAGCCCCCTCTCCAACGTTGCAGGGAATATTCCATCTCCTCCAGATGATTTAAAGGGGCTGAATCTCGGTATCACCCATTTATTGTTTGAAACTGTAACAATGCGTCCCTAGCTGGCGTCTAGTCTTCTTGAGTCGCCCTTGGCCAAGAGCTATTCTCGATTATCTCGTGCTCTCCGTTAGCATCATTATACACCATACAATTGGGAAAGTGAGTTTCTAGAAGAAAACCCAACGTTCCTCATTATTTGTTTATATTCTCTTGGCCAAAACTCATTGTAGCCTTGCTGAATCTTTAAAGCTCTCCACCTCTTGAGTGATGCCCTCCAGGATTCTTGCTTAGCCTTTCTGATTGCTTTGCTATACTTGGTAAGAGCTAAATGATACACCCTCCACTTATGGCTGTGTTTTGCTTTGTGAAAAAGACTTTGAGTCTACCTTATCAGAAGCTCTAGATCTTTGTTCCACCATTTTCCCTCATTCTTCGCTATTATGGTGCTTACTGGGCAATTGTCTTTATAGCAGTCTATAATGCTGTCTCAAATCTGTGACGCCGCATAATCTAAGACTGCAAAATTCTTAACTTGTCTAATGACTCAATCCTGTTAGCAAACTCATCTTTATATTATGACCATATAGTCCTTCTTGGGTTTCTAAAGGACTCTACACTTATGTTTCTGTCCAGTTAAAATTGGTGTTAGCATGTTCTTGAAACATATTATAACATTGATAACTTCCTCTCTTACTCTATTCTTAAAAGTAGGCCTCTTACCAACATTTAATGCATATGGATTATTAGTAGACATAAGAAAGCAAAATAAAGACTCACGTCTAAGGTTGTTATCACTGCTTCCACAGCCCGCTTGATGGTGGGAGTTGACATTGCTGCCAATAAGTATCCGTCTGGTACCAACTGCACACTATTTTACAATCAGTTCCAACTCCCTTGTCTTGGTGTAGTTGGGGATGTAGATGGAGCTCATTATTAGGCCTTGTTTGTTGTCACCCCTACACTGCCAGCTAACCTGAACTACCGTTATGTCTTTGGAACAAAAGTCCATTAACAGCAAGCTATTAACCCTTTACATATAATTACACAAGTTCCTACATTAGACAGGGAATTATAATAAATAAGCTTAACTTTTTTTTTTAAGCCCGGCTACCCGACCAGTGAATCCATGGCCCTGGATGAGGGCTATGTTGATACTATTCCTGATGAAGGGCTGACAGAAGGCTACCGAGGCTGCCTTACTGTGCTGTAGGTTTATGTGAATTACCCTGACCATCACCTGGTTTCCCACACTCCTTTCCACCAGAAGTAATCATAGGCAATTTCCATAAACTGATATGTACTCTATGTTTGGAAGCTTGAATGACCTTCAGCATATAGTCGTCTACTAAAAAAACCATCTGTAGGGCTTTCTGTTCTTTTTTTGCTGATAGAATCTTCCAGTTCACCTTAAGAGCCGGATTTTGGCCATCGAGCATGTTGACTATGGCTTCAGCAGTCAGCCCTGAGAGCTGACTAGGTGATCTAAAGATCACCTTTGTCACCCTCAACACCTTCGCCCTGTCGCCAGCCCACAAGCCCCGACTCCATCCAACTCAATGCTTGCCAATGTACTCATCAGCCAGTCTTTGCTAATATCATTAGAGCAGGCTACGACAAGCGCACCCCTCTTCATATAACATCTTGAAAACTTAGGGAGTGAACCATCAGCAAGCTTTTGGAACACCTCTACGATCTTCAGTTGCAGATTAAGTCTCTGGTCCCCAGTCAACTTGTGACCGGGATAGAATAACTTATGGATGTTGAAGATAAGACTTTGCGGGGATTGGATATTTGGGATTTTTTGAAGGTATGATCCCCCACACGTCTTACCTTCTGCGGCCTAGTCTTCTGGCTACTAGTTGAATGGAGGGGGGTAAAAACTCACCCCAAACTCTTTTTCTCCCACCGTCTTTTTTATCTGGACTCTGGTAGGTTCCGCATATCGGATACATTTTTTCTGTTGAGTTGGAGTTGTCTGGGTTCTACATCTGCTTGTTTTAGCAGCCACTTCATTCTTTTCCTGCCAGCACCGCTGAGCTTGCCAGCTTTTTTTGTGATTGTAGAGGCTGCTTGTTCCCGTATTGCTTCAGCATTTTCTGAAGCAGACATGCTTTGTTAACCTTCATCTATTTCCATGAAAAATTCTGTTTATAAATCTTCAGGCAATTGATCAGACTTTTAGATTTGTGTTTCCTCTTTTGTAATTTTTATTGTTTCTTCTATCTAGTTCCCACGAGATGCGGGGAATTGAAAGTTTATTGAGGTAGAGCAAGGAAACTTTAAACTGGATACTTTAAACTTTTATGCAGAGTATACATATTAATGATCTTACTTCCCTTACCATTTATAATTTCTTTTGGTCATGAAAAAACACAATATTTACACAGTCATTCAATTTACACAATACTGTAAATCAAGAAAAACATTTTATTTACACACCTGAAATATTTACACATGCTTTTAATTTACACAGGGTTTAGTTGTTATTTACAAAAAAGTCATTTATCTTCCTCTGTTTTAATTTGGTGTGACATTTCATTGCGGCGCGATCACGTAAACATTTCACCATCATTAGTTCAGCTGGCGTTGTATCCTGCTGTTGCTCCAAGTATGCCATGATGTTGTCCAGCTGTGTTGTCGCGTATAAATAATAAATTAATTATGTTTAGTAGGTATCAGTTGTAGAAAAATATTTGAAATAGTATTAAAATTAAGTTTTAATTGTTTGGTCAGCATTAACATTATTATTTTATTAAAATGAGTTAAACTTTTTTAATACTGCAAAAAAGTTATGAATTAATAAACCATGATTAAAATCTTAAAAAAAAACAAACCTGGGAACATCAGAATTATTCAACCAGTTCCTATGCTTTCACATACCTTTGAATCTAATAACTTAAATTCTGCAAAAATTATGAGTATACAGTTTATTAAGGGCAGTGAGCCCATATATAGTCTGTGTGCCTCTAAATTTAATTTTGTGTGGGCTATTTTGTTTTTATTTCTGGTTTAAGTTAGATGAAATATGACAAAATTATATATTTGTCAGCATATTTAATAACTTAAGAGATTTGGATTTTATCAAAATTGGTGAATAACAAATCTATTGGACTTGTTATTTGGGAATTCTTTTTCTTATAATTTAAGTTAGACAGAATGTTCTTCAACTTATCAAAAAACTTAAAGGAACTAAGTTTTATAAAAATTGGGAACATAAGTTACTAATTGAATTTGGCTGCACCTAAAAAGAAAATGTATCTATAGTAGTTTGATTTGAGTATTTTCTTAAATTTTGAGTTTTATTCATCTTCAGGAACATTAGCTATACATTGTTAATATAGGTGCTCTATCCTATAATTTGTATTATGTGTTTATTCTTTTGAATGATTCAATTATAATTTACTTTTGGAGTAGAGGTACAGCAGCCAATTTCTTTATGTATAATTTATAGTTATAAATGTAACTTTAAAATTTTTTGTAACACTGAATACATTCTACCCCTCTCCCAGCTTATCCTGTGTCTCGGTTTTCCTCAACAAATTTTCAGTACATCAGAAGAATTTCATTTGCTGTTACTCAATTTTGTACTATTATAGATTATTCCGATTATAAATGTAATATCATATTTGCTTTGTTTAGGTGGAATTTACGTTAAGTCAAGTTAAGCGAAACAAAGAGCTTGTTGCAACAGAAGTTGTAATGAAACCACAGGCTCAGTCTATTCCTTTGAAAAATGGTAATGGCAATACAACAGGTCCTATATGTCAAGGTTTTATTGCAGCTCTTAAAGATGGGTTTGGATTTATTGAAACATTACTGCATGATCAAGAAGTTTTCTTCCATTTTAGGTAATGACTGTTTCGAAGTTATACATTAATATTATGTAATTAAATATTTATTCAGTAGTTATATAGTATTATCTTTGTTTAAGTTATGGAGAACTGTAATAAATATATGTGTTGTTTATAATATCAGTTCTTTTTGTCAAATGTTAATAAATATTAACAATAGTAACATGTTTTAATCCAAGGGCAAGTTGTTAATGTAAACACCACATGATTCAGCGGCAACAATTAAAACTGGTGAAAATAGTAGGTTAACTGTTACAATTACATAACGAAACATGCTATAACAATCTTTTGTCACTGTTGTTTGTGTAGAAATATCTTCTTTAAAAAAGCCTAACCTTATGATTTATTTTTAATATTTAGAAAAAGCTACCAGTATTCTTGAATTTTTTTTTAATACAGTATATATATATATATATATATATATATATATATATATAATTTTTAAAGTAACCAAAAATAATTGAATTGTAGAGAATTTTTGGTTTTTTCCTTAGTAAAGGCACTCTTAGTCATCATCGCCTGGGAAAAAAAGAAGAAGAAAAGATCAAATACCCCCAGCCCTCCAATACTCCAATAGTGTCAAGGTAGAAGAGAACAAGAGTTGGTCACGAGAAACCTAATCAGAGGGATCCTTCCCAAGACTGCATGTAGTAGATCCAGCTAGGTTCCCATGGCAAAAGTTATGTAATAGGTCAAAAGATTGATGTTAAATTTTCTGCTGATATATCCATTTTGAGGTACCCTGAATCCAAAACTGTGCTATTGGCAGTACAGTGCTGTATAGCTCAAACCCATTGACTGATTTAAATCAAATTTGGTATGTCCATATATATGGCCATATCGGGATTTTTTTCTTCAATAACTTAAAATTTTGAGGGGATAGCTACCATATCACAAAATTTTCTCAATGTAGTCTCTAATTATCCAAACAAAATATATTAGTCATAATCTCTACAAAAATACTGGTTGAAGAGTTATAGGTAAAAAAGTAAAATATCGTCCACGAGGCTGTAATAAAACATCATAACTTATTTTTCAAAATCGGCTCTAACATTTTCTTTTTCCATTTTGAAAAAATGTGAAAATTATTGAGTGCCAAATCACAAGTAAAAAGGACTTACTGTTCAGGAATTATAGTTGACCATCATCTTTAAAAACTCTATTTCATTGAAATATGATTTATGTTTAGGGCGAGTTTATGGCACAAGCAAAGCTAGTTTAAGCTCTGTCTAAATATATAAATATCTTTGAAACTATCAACTTACCTTCTATAAGAAACATATTGGTAAATTCTCAGTAATAAATAAAATTGTGTAGAGACATTCTTGGGCAAGGAATGTTATTTTGGTTTTGTGGATGAGCGAGTAAGAAAGTTAGTATAATGTTTATAATATTTATTTGTGTGACAATAGTGTAATGTGAACACAGTCCATTCATGTTATCTGTACATTAATTTATATAGGCTCTTCAGCTATACCAGGGTGTCCAGCAGCCTTGAAAATCGGGAATTTGCTGGAATTTTTTGAGTTGGGGAAAAATCCTTGAATTTTGCCGGCCGTCCTGAATTATTTCTCAGGAAGATTTAAAGTTTAGATATTGGTAAAAAAAATTCACAATACAAAAATAATTTTGATAATGGTTAATTTTTTTCTTTTAATATATTCCGAGTAATGATTCGGTCTCGTAACGTCGGATAAAAATGGCTCATATACAATAATAGCGCTCTGCCTGTACTGCGGTCCAGTTAACTCAACTTGAAAATACAAACCCTTTATATTTATATCGACAACTTTGTAGGTAGTATTGGCCTCGTACCGTCACTAAACAGATGATAACACGATTGTAGTAGTAAGGATTAAATGGCAAGATGACTTCTACTTGACAACATCATACGTATTTGACAAATTGATATAACCAAGTGATTCACTTTCTCCTTCACAATTTAGGCTGGTTTTTTTTTTTTTTTTTTTTCTCTCTTTTTTTTTCACTGTAACAATTTTTTTTGTACTTTTATTTGTACACTGTAACAGATATTTTTCGACCGAATATGTATAATTTTTTTAATTTGAAACCATTTTTGTAACTGAAAATCTGTTGCAAAAGTAGTGTTAAAGTCTCTTTCCCCGTACAGTACACATACATTTATTGTATACTCTGTATACATTTTTTCATTATATTGGTTACATTGATTAAACAATAATTAATTTCTTTCTTCAGTTGTAGAATCATTCAAGTTCATTGCTAAAATATGTATATGTGTATTTTCAGTCATTTTTAGCTATTTTAATACAGCACTATGCCTATTCTAGTGACAGATAGATATTTTATTTGCCAGATTAAATTTGTTATTTATTATTACGCAGCAAGTATTCTTTTTATATATTGGCTAAACTAGTTTTAATTTAATTACATCAGCTTGATTTAAATTGGAAATGTGAAAAATTAAATGTTTTAAAGGATAAGTGTATATTAGAAAATTTATAACCAGTTGATTATTTATTGACATTGTGATTTATATAAATTAAAAATAGCAGTAAACGAAATGTGTTTTGTTTAGTAATTTTGATGGTGAATCATCAACTTTAGAATTGGGTTTGGAAGTGGAGTACACATTAGGAACAAGAGGATCATCTTCAGGTACCTGTCTTGCTGCAGAAAATGTTAAAATTTTACCAAAAGGCACCATAGACTTAGACATTGCGATAGGTGAAGAAGTTTTTGACGGGCAAGTTGTAAGACCATTGAGGAGTGTTAACCCAAATCAGTCTGTATACTCAGGACTAATCCAATCAATTGATTCTGGTAAGAGTATATCCATATTTTATAAAATATAGTTTATTTCTTAAATTATTTGCCCATTTAGAGATAAACTTATGTAAATAAGGTATTATTAACTGTTAGTTACACCCAATACAAAGATCCAACCCGTCCTAAACACTAGGCATAAACAATTCCATTCAAACTATTTGAAGTATAATTCATTTCTTTTTTAAAGCTATTTTTTCAACATTTCAGTACACTTTGTCAGTAAAGATGTATTTTCACCATTCCCACTTAATTTAAATAGATTATCCATTATTGTGCATATACGTTTATGTTTGATACTAAATGTGTATTTATTATTAAATATTTTTATTGAGAATAAACATTATCTTAATTATTTTTTCTCCTGATGTATCTTCGTAGAATCTGCCTTATGTAAGTTTTAAATATTGTTTTTGTTTCACACAACACAACTTTTAGCTGGTATCACTTGTACACGACTTTAACAAGAAAACGAATAACTTATAATAAACACTAAAATTGAATGTTGCTATTTATTTTTATTAAGAAAAATTAAAAAATACTAGAGTGAAGAGGAGAGGCAATTATGGTAGGAGTGTTACCAATACATGAGTTATATTTATGGAATATATAAGAGGTCTTTCTTTATATATTTTATATCACAACTTTAATGCTTGTCCCCCATTTGCGATACACACCGATGCAGTTTTGTTTTCCACTGGTAAAAGGCAGATCGGTTCTTTTTTTAAAATTCATCAACTAATCTAAAACAAGTTTCTGCAGAATATCAGCGAAAATTTCCTTATGGTGTTATTGTTTCTGTTGTGTTGAGAACCTTAGGAACCAACTTGCCACAAGCTTTATTCATGTTGAGCCACTTTCGTGCCACTCAAAGATAGAATCATGATACATGCGGTCTTTTCCTAAGCCTTGTAAGCATTTGAAAACATTCTGTTAGTGTTTTGTTCAATTTTATTTTTAATTTTAAATTGACATGTTGCTCTACTTTTAAACTTGGCATTTTAGGACACACAACAGAAAACACAATTGTACTAAACAAATGATGATTTATAAATCAACTGAATGGTGTTGATGTTGGTATGCAGATTCAGACACATCCAAGGTCTCTACGAAAGAACACCAAGAGTCTGGTATCATACTTGATATCATTATCAAACCTATTTTGTTCATTGTAATATGAACATTCACATTAACATAATTAACATTAAACTTACTATTGTTTCGTATAATTTGTTGTTATTTATTTGTATGTTTTTCACAATTTCAAAGACAAATTCTTACTGATATTTCTTGGGTCAAATAATTAATATTTTAGTTTGAATCATTAAGCTTTACATTTAACCGATATTTGTTTTGAATTCTTTAATTCGATATTGAAAAATACAAACGTAGATGATGTTTATTTTTGATAACTTTTATTATTTCTTCAGAAAGCCTGAAAGTAAATTTTGTGAATATTAAAAAAAAAACTGTGTTTTAGAACCTTAAGATTAATAGTCAGCTAATTTTACTAAGTATTCTTTCAACCATTTAAAAAAAAAATTAGTATTTGTTTGTTTTGTTTTTTTTAACATTAATAATAATGTTTCAGATGGGGAGAATACAGCAGATTATGAATTTGGTATTACAAGTTTAGCGAATAAACGAGAACTTTTACAGTCTGGAGATCCTGTGCAATTTCAAGTTGACTCAAAGGGAAGAGCGGCAAATGTTATCGCTGTTCGCAAAAAACGAAAGGCTACAGTTGATGCCATAAAAGGTTAAGAATTCTATTTTACAACATAAACTTATTTAAGCCTAAGGGGTGGAACTAGCTGGCCTTTAATTAACTGGTTATAGTAGCTTTATCAATACATCGGGACACAAATTCTTATTTAGACTCAGTTATTTTTATTTTTCATAAATTTGTAGTATTCAGAAAGTATTGTGTACAACTTTATGATAAATTTGTAGTTTTATTAACACATCAAACAAATATTCTAATTTAGATTTCCTTTTTTTTCCCTTCGTAAATTTGTAGAATTTAGAAAGTATTGGTTACAACTTTATAGTTTAATGCGACTTAAGGAATAACAGTTTCATAGTTAATAATATGATATTAAACACAAAACTGGAGAAAATGGCATTTTTTTGCAATCATAAATAATTAAGAATAATAATTGTCAAACCAGAAATGAAACATTTTGATTTTTGCTCTACCTTATTTCAATGTAGACCTAAAGTATTGAATAGGAACAGATTCTCAATCAACATTGACCATGGACTGATTTCTTGTAAACATAAACTCAAAATCTGTAGTTGTATATTTCGTCGTTTAATTTATTTTACACGGCATTATATTATTATGATAAACGGAAAATTATTTGTTGCTGTAGAGAGAATCGATAATATGTCAAACGTAGATATTACTTTTCACTGTGAACTGCTGTGTGTGTGAATTGTGGGAATGAATCGAATGTAGGCCTAGAACTGATTGGTCCGCTTGCACAGTTAGAATTTTACAACTCGAGATTAGCAGCAGATGTTTGGTTGAATACCCAGATATTTTGTAAATATAAATATTTACAATAGGAAACAATTGAACTAAGTTCACTCTATTCATGTTAAGTAGTGTTAATTTAACCACAATATTTTCAGGATGGTTTCGTTCATTCCGTAGCAAACTTCCCTCTATTCTCGATCAATAATTTTACTCTTATATGATGTTTTGAATTATTTGTTATATATTTTTATTTTGTATAAAATATTATACCATAATTCACACTCGGTAGTTTAACATTGTCACAAAATGTATATATATATATATTTTTACCAGGCTAATTTTCTTTTATATAATATAACCAAACAGATAATCTCCATTCCCAGACTCTGCATGATTTTTTGTAATGAAATATAAAAATTCCAAGAGTTACAAATATAACTTAATAACTCAATCTTATTTTCTTAAGTAAAGCTTTCTACTTAGTGTTTATTCCTTAGAATCAGTAATGTTCACTTTCTGCCTATAATTATTATCTCTCCTCACATCTCCCCCACAATAACTGCTTTACCTGAGCTATTCAATTTCTCTATGATAACACCTTTTTTATTTTTTATTGCGTCCCTTTTAACAATAATATAAGGTACTATTATTTGATACACCCACCCCCTGTTTTTTTTAAAATTTTTATTATTTTTTTTTTTTAGGTTTTATAAAAAGCCCCGTGGTAATCAATTTGACAATATAAATTAATGCCACAAACTACTAGATAAACTACGTGAATTATTAATTTCTGTTTTCTTGAAATTTAACATATTTCATTACAACATAAAAACTTAGCTATTCTCTTGTACACTGAGCTAGGCTGTCCGCCTTTCCCCTTTTAAATAACGCACTTATCTCAAACCCTGTAATATTTATTACAGGCTTTGTTTTCGAAAGTATTGAGTGGATTTGGACAGTTCACTGGAAGTATAGGCTTTTTCTATTTTCATCTGAACCTCTTAATCTCGTCAACAGTTTAGGTTGGGCCTAAACTATTTATACCCCCTTTAATTACAGCCTCTAGTAATTATTATTAATTTTCCCTTAGTTCAGGGAGCTCACGAGCAAATTTTATCTTTTTTATTACTTATCTCAAGAACGAGTTCTTTGGAAAGTTCCTCGATCACAATCTATATTAGTCACTTAGATGTAGTTGTTAACCAGTGTTATATATATATATATATATATATATATATATATATATATATATATATCATTTTTTTCAACAAATTAACTTTTCATTGATATTTAAACACAATTATTTTTTCATCAGCTTTTATATAAAATTATTTTCTTTTATAAATTCATCTTCTATATTAGTATAAATCAAATGAATTCTTAAAATTAAGAGCAGGTTGGTATTTTACCAAAATTTAAAACAATTAAAATTAAAATTTCTACACACATTATATACTTATGAAACAAAACATATCAATTTAATCACAACAAAAAAAAAAATTATCCCAGGAAATTTTAAAACTATTAATGGATTTGAAATGTATTTTTTATTGAACTTAGTGGCAACTCACTGTTTTGTAAAATGTTATAAAAATGTCAAACCTTGACCGACGTGTTGACTCTCCTGGAAAGAAATCTAAGGTTTTGGATTTTTATTATTTACCAATTTTGAAAAAATTTCCCTTTCTTACGTTGTCTTTAACTTTAATTACGTCAATTAATATGAAATATTAGTATTAGATATGAATTGTGTACCATTTGTACTACCATTACATATTCTTAAATTGTGAGAGTTCACACATCCCTATTCTGATGTAGTTTATAGTCAAGAGTTTTAAAGTATATAACAAATGAATGTTTCATCTAATATGATTAATTTCATAGATGGTTCTAAACTAAACAATAAAGCCGGTTGTGTATATTACTCATCCAATCGGATATCCTTGATTGAAGATATTCAGTGTTGCATGTACAAACTTCAGCTACAGGACGTCAGAGTTTCATTTCCTGGGTAGCTGCCATTGCGGAATTGTAAGAAACACAAAAGCTGATAAAATAGGAAAGGAAGTTACAAGGTGATGCCAGTCATGCAGTCATGTTATGGTATCTGACGTAGTATCATCTGTTAAATTCGTTTTACATAGGCAATGGGAGGAATAAGTCCAATAAACTGAAAGTATTCAAAAGATACCAATCCTCCATGGAGTACATCTATATTCTTAATTCGTGCTAGTTGTCAAAAGGAAGTGGTGGTCACCCTATCTTCACATTGTTTATTCCATGATGGAACAATGGGAATCCATCACAATGTCTATTCTGTTGCAATGTTATAATCATTAGGCACATCTTTGTTATCTTGTATCATACTGAGAGGTGTGCAAAGGACATTTATTCTAGTGAATTCTATTGAGGTATAAAATGATCCTTGATTAGGTATTGGCCTTTATATGTTGCCTGTAGTAAAATTTGAAACATTTAGATTCTATTGTTACATGGCACTTGGAGGACCCTTTTACAGCCCTGTAAAAATTTTTAATTGTACTTTATTTTGATTATCACATAGTTTATCAATTGTTAACTTGTTAAAGTCCCTTTAAAAACCTGTAACATGTTAAATTGTTGATTATTGAACTTTTCAAAGTAACGATGGTTAACTAGTTTTAGTGTTGTCAATGTTCAAATTTTATGTTAGTGTTTTGTTTTTATTTCTACTTGTTAGTTTTTTATTGTGGACCATTTTATGCTCAATTTTTTTAAGATAATGTAATTGCAGGTTTTCACCTTATTAAAAAAAGTTTAATAAACCCTATATTATTTTATATGAAATACTGACAACTTAGCACTATTGATACATATATTGTTTGTACTTATTAACATATTACAGTTATCTTTTTGTCTCAACATGAGATTCGTTTTAAATACAAAAACTTAAGCAGAATTGGCTGAATAAAACAGGGGAAAAAGCAACCATCGCAAATGCTGCTCCAGCAGCAAAGTACCTAGTTAATTATAAAAAATATCAAAATTTTATAGGTAATATCATATAGTCTATCCTAAAATGGCGGCATAATCAATATAATAAATTTTAATCTTGTTGATTTATAAATTCTCCTATCACTCTAATGAGCACAAAATGTTATAAGTATTTTAACCCATTCACTGACCTCTTTTTTATTTAGAAATCACTTACGAAACATAAAAAAATAAATTTAACTCACAATTTTTTTTTTTACAAGGTTGTGGTAACTTCTTCTTTGCATGCCTAGCGAAGAATTGTAATAAATTTTATTAGAAATAATAGAAACAAATTATCACAATCTTCTTTATCTGTATTATCATGGCACTTTCACACAAAAGTCTTACATTTCAGGTATATTTACCAGTATCACTATGTACTTTTTTGCAAAACAACACTAGTAACGAAATAACTACATGAACACATGAAATCTCTGACTCGCAAAAAATAAAAATAATGGTAAAAAATATATATATATAAAGAATTATTCTGACATCTATAGGATATTTCTGACAATGTCGTTAAATAGAATATGTGTTGCAATTAATACTGGTAAAAGTATTACTGCTTACTGAGATTTTGTAGCGAGTAGCAGTCTTCAAAGTCAGCTAATGGGACATTTTAAGCAAAGGCATATTTTATCCCCATTAGGTAACATGAGCATGATTAATTCCTGATTTCTTCAATAAAACAAAACTTACCAAATTTTTATAATTTTTGTTTGTATAATGAAATTTTCTTACTTATATTTTTTAACATTTCAGTTGCTTTTTTTTTCTTTTACAAGATTTAAATAATAATATGTTTTAATAACAGTTATTTGTGTTTTAAGAACTTCTTTAATTGTTTGTTTTAGGTCTATTTGGTTTTTTGAGGTATGAGGTGGAGGAAGGCAAGAAATTATTTTTTCATATGTCAGAAGTAAAAGACGGAGTAACTTTGTCACAAGGCGATACCGTGGAGTTTGTTTTGGTAACAAATCAGCGCAATGGCAAATCGTCAGCTTGCAGTGTTACAAAGATAAGGTAAATATATTCAAAAAAATTTATTCAAGCATATCATCATATGAATATAATTTTTGTTATATTCATATAAATATTAAAACAATAAATCCGCAATGAATATTAGGTGAATATGAAAGTAGGCGAGTAGAAACTTGTTTTATGAAATAGAAACTAAACTAAACCCTCTATAAATTATAATTTTTTTGAAAAATCGGAATCCTAATTTTTAAAACTGCAATATGAATCATTTTATTGTAATCGTAATACATTTATATGTTAAACATTTCATAATAAGTTGTACGTATAAAATCCATAACAAAAACCTTAATTTAGATTCATATAGAAATTACAACAAATGGTTCAGTCGTACTAGGTTTTGATTCTTTTTTTTTAACAAACTGTATTTAAATTTTTTTTTTTTTCTGTTTTAATTTTGTATGTTGTATTTTGAAGTTCAAAGTTTGCTTAAAAATATAAGTTAAATTTGCATAATGAAATGGTTTTTCTAAAATATTGTTTAAAATTTGAAATTAACTGAATATAGTTCAATAAAATCGTTGATCTGGTCTCGTAAAACCACAATGTAGAAAAATAGTAGAAATGTTTTAATTGACTGAATTTATATTCGGAGGACCACTGCATTAGAAATTAATGTAGACATTAAATTGAATGAAAGACATGTCTATGATAATATATTATAACGTAGTGCTTATCTCTGGTCAATGCTGGCGTGGGTTTCACAGTTTATAAACTGGGATGAGAAGATGGCGTCCTTTTGGGAGGCAGGTCGAGTATACAGCACAGTTTATACTTATTACCATAGACACATATAAATGTTCTTTAATAATGAAATGTATGGTAAGTTTCTATGTCTTACTTCTATAGTTAGAAGTTAGCACGGACACTTTACACAAAGGCACTGTTTATGTAACAAAGAAATACTAGTGGGTTTTGATCTTTTCTTGGTCAGACTTCGATATCATTCAAAAATAGCAGTTTGATGTGAGCTCAGGCGATCATGATAAAAATAAAGTGGTTTCGATGGCTGATGCGACCGTGATGAAGAACGAAGTGGTTTCACGATGTCAAATGTACATGAGCAAAGAAGCGGGGTTTCTGCATTACTTTAGCATAATAAATGTCTGGGTCCATTTATAAACCCAGTCTTGGTCCATTTATGATGAGCGGTGTTGGATATCAACACACAAAAAAAAGTTTTTTGCAATTCAACATCTCGCCCACTTGGAATCATCCTACCGTAATAAATAAACTTCCATTAGAAAGCTAATATTCAATAGATGCATAATCATGGGAAAAAATTTTTAAACTATAAAACGTTATAAATAATATTTAATTAATTGGTAAAATTTTTGTATTTTGCTTCAAACGAGTAAAGAAAAAAACTGAGCAGTTGTGAAACACAAATTACATCATTCTTTCTATAATTTTCACAAATCCATATTTTTGTCAAACAAATGTACCATAACTCTGTTATATAGATCACAGCTTCCTCTTTCGATCAGTGCTTTCCAAATCTTTCTATCTGTTATAGTTTTATTTATATAAAAATTAAACAAAATCAAGAATTTTAACACATTTTTACATGCTAAAAATCACATTTTGTTTTCAATTCAACTTTGACCTTAGTAAATATTATTTTAACAAAATGTGTAATATATCATTGTAAAGGTAATGTTTCAATCTTTCATAATCATGTATCCCAAAATCCTTCTCACGAAAGATAAAAATTAAAAAATTCGATAAAGTTTTGTATATTTTTGCAAGAGAGATGCATCTTATTGAACAGCATAATATAAGAAAATGTGAACTCATGTAATTTTTGTAACTGGTAATTCTTGTCCAAATACCACAAGTTGAAAATATCTTAATAGTATTTTTCTTTCTCTTTCGAACTACGTATTCAAAATTATCATAATTGTTTTAGTTTACGAGGTATATACATTCTACAAAGTGCTCCAAAAATTTACTTCTCTCCGGTTGGCTCTTGGGAATGCCTAATGAACATTGAATATTTCGATCATTATTTTTATATATTTCTGCCATTCTTTGCACTACTGAGAAGAAGAAATACAGTATCGGGAATAAAGGCAAAAAATAAATTGTAATTGAAACACCATAGCGGCGGCGATATCAAACAACTTTGTCGATAGCGGTATCCCATTGTCGGCGGTGTAAAAACACCGCGGCACCAAAGCGGCGAGTCAAACGACTTTGTCAATAGCGGTATCCCATTGTCGGCGGCGTAAAAACTCTGCGGCATTGGCACCCGTCGGTATAGCAGACATACACCTCCAAAAACGTTTGATGGGCCGCTTTTTTTCCACGAATCAATTTAGTATACATTATGGAAAATATAACATTTCTTTTCAGTTTTCTTTGACTGGTTATGATCTAAGCACAGTATATACAGTAAATAAAAATGAGCGAGTTACGAAAACGGAAGCGTGTGTTGGTTTCGTTTGAGACGTCGTTAAATGTGTTAAAAAGACTTGACAGAGGGGAATCTGTAAAAAAAGCTTTGTGATGAGTTTAACGTGGGAAAAGTACCATCAACGATTCGAGCGATCGAAGTTAATGCCCGCTTTTGGATCTGCTGAACTTTTACGAACATTGCTGTTTTTAGCAATATATTTTTTCCCCGTCGGGGTCGCCGAGTAATCCGGACTGCCAGGTTATCGAGTGCCGAGTTTGCGAGACTCTACTGTATTTCATTACACAGATAAATTATATGCAACTTTGAGAAAAATTATGTCTTATAAGTTGGGTTTTGCATAATATTACTATTTTTGATGAAAGAAAAAAGAAACCTTTCACATGTGCCAGTTCTAGGGATTAACTGTTAGGGGTTAACTGTTTTCTGTTATAAATTTATAGAATAAATGTGTTTTATTAATTAAGATAATAAGTATCGAACAATAGTATTACCTAATATTGTTTTTGATTGGTTCAGTTTGAATTTTAATTAAATTTCCGAACTTTGTTTTCCCCCAAACACACTGTATTTTTCTGCATTGTGTGTTATCACAATTTCTTTTTTTCAACTTTTTTATTAAATAATTACATCTCATTTAATCTCTAATCAATTGTTTTTATTTTTTCTCCAAAAATGACTTTATTTTAGACTATGGTTATTTATACAAACCTCTTACAAAATATAAACATCAAATATCAAATTATTATTAACAATTTTTGACTCTTTTTCTTTTTAATGTGCCATTTTCATTCCTTCGTCTTACAGAATGAAGTAGACATTTTTACAGTCACTGTTATTAGAAACTAAACTATCAAGTAAATATATAGATAAAAGCTTACATATAATTGAAAAAAAGGTTAAATATGGGGAGGGGGAATTTAAGGCTATTGGCACAGTAGTCTGTAAAATAGAATTTTGGCTGGAAGTCACAAAAACATTATGGGTTAGATATATAGTATCTCACGTGGCCTCATTGTTTCACTCCTTAGTTATCTTGTTTTTTGAAGTACAAAAACAACTGTGTAGTAGGATTGCTTTTGAAGCAATTGGTGGAATCTTTGTTATAAAATGTGTCCACTGTTTAGTCCGAAATCACATAAGAGTAGGTTCTTGTGATATCTTCTGCATCTTAGGTATTGTAGTGTTACATTTTCTAACATTTGGTCTACAAAATTCAACCGGCACTCTATTTTTCCAGTTAGAATTTTCCACACTAAGACCCACACATCAATATAGAGCTATATTGAACATTTAAACAAAATTTGTTATTTAACATTTAGATTACTTTCTTGTAACCAATTTTGATTCCTAACATACTTACTCCAAAAACATTACATATACAATTGTTTTATTACTCAGATAAATTCTATGCATCTTTCTGACAAAAATGATGTCTTATAAGTTAGATTTTGCTTAATGCGCCAGATCTGGGATTAATGGTTAAATAAAATAAATATAGCAATCAGTGGTTCAGTTTCTTTATAATTCTAAGAAATACATTATTGATATATAATCTCCTTTATTATAAACTATATCAATTAGTCCCAAGTGAAGCAAGCTGGATATTATTGTAAAATATTCAATAATTCCTTTAATAATACACTGTCGGTTTGCTCACCTCTATTACTGGAAATACCGGCAACCATGTTTTTGACCATAATGTTCCCAAAGCTGATTATAATGAATTCTGTTGATTGTTCCAACCAATGCTCTTGGTCAGTCAACGGGCAGGGTCTCCGACTAACACCATTCACTTATGAGTGGCCTTCTTTTTAGGTCATGGTGGGTTTATATACCTTACCAGGTTACTGAATTAGGTATTTTGTCTAGAGTCTGTTATTGCGAGACTTTTTGATATATTTCATAACATTAGACTGCCTTTAGAATAAAAATTATATTTGATAGTATTTATGATTTTACCTAACAACTATTCTTAACTATTTCCTAACAACACCTTCCCTCTGAAAACATTATGTTAAAGTTGAGGAATATCTCTAGGGGGTGTTCTTAGTTTTATTACTTTATTTATTACATATATATTTTAATCTTAAATAAATAATTACTATGGTTAAAGTAAAGGCCCATATGCCTAATATCAAATATCCTAGGGATGTTTGACCATTTTTGGGGAAGGATGACTGGTTCAAAGGTGTCTTAAAGGATGACTTAATATAGGTGTGAATAAATAAGGTTTGGGGTAGATAATGTCCTGTTGTCATTAAAGATGTGGGTGCCATGAAGAAATTTAGAGTGGTCTTGTGAGAAAAAAGTTTAATTTCTAAGGATGTGAGGGTAGTCCAAGAAATAGGGAGTACATGGTGTATCGTCGGTTTAATAGATGTTTTGCTGTCGCATGAGAATTGTTCTCCTATCAGAATGGTTTGGCCTTCTTTTAAGGAACAGTGACATGGTAGGGTGATCTCCATTGTACCTTGGATTCCCTGAGGTGGGGTTTGGTTGTGGGATGTGTCATTGGATCTATGGCCTTGGGATGTAGGGTTGGTTATGTGAATAGGTCTCCGGTGATTTCCTGTACCATGGGTTGTCCGTTGCTTGGAGTGCAGTGGAATGTGCATCTCTGGGCTATGTGGTGTAGATCACCTCCATTGAAAAGTTGTGCGGCAGACCCTTCAGATATCGACCCAGATATCAGCTGTCAGTAGGAAACACATCTACATGTTCTGTGGGTGGCAGTAATTTAATTGTTCTTCGTTGATTGTCCGTGGCTATGTTGATTCTCTCTGATGATAACATGGTTCTTCCAGTTTAATAGTATCGGTATGTATCATAAAGTTTCCAGGAGGATTTGTACTTTGATGGTAAAAGTCACAGATTTTGTGGTTATAATGCAGGAAGTAATGGGTAGGTGATAGTATTGGTCTAAATTTGTTTGTTTTGTTAAGCAGGAATTTAAGATTTTCAGGTCGCTAAAGATAAAAGTATGGTTGTATGTGTGTGTACGCAGTTTCTATAGTTAGTTCTTATAGTATCTAACATAGCAAATTAAGTATAATAAATTATATGTTTTTGTTATATTAATACATACAGTAGAACCTCTGTTAACCGGCCTTGGATCAACCGGTCATCTGATTAACCGGCCTATTTCGTAGTGTACTGGTTTGATGAGAGTTTCCGAAAATAAATTGTAATTGAAACACCAAAGCAGCAGCGAGTCAAACGACTTTGTCGATAGCAGTATTCCAATGTCGGCGGCGTAAAAACACTGCTGCACCAAAGTGGCGCGAGTCATACAACTTTGTCGATAGCAGTGTCCCATTGTCACCGGTGTAAAAACACCGCGACATTGGCATCCATCGGTATAGCAGACATATACCGGCAAAAAGGTTAGGTTAGGTTATTATAGAGCAGATAAAACCTATTTTTAGAGACCTAGCTCACCCAGATTTACTATGAAGGTGTCTACATGGTGGCACACAGAATGCAAGTGAGTCACTCAACAGGGTGATTTGGGCACGCCTACCAAAATCTACATTTGTCCAGAAAAATACTTTGGAACTGGGAGTGTATGAGGCAATAGCTACATAAAATGAAGGGATAATTGTGAAATGTTAAATCCTGGAAAAGTTAGGTATGGTTCCTGGAGCCCAGTGTATCAAAAGGATGATGTATACAGACATTCTACGACTGAAAAAAGCGGAAAAGGCAGTGGACGAAATAAAGAAAAAATGCCGCCAGAAGCAAACATCATGTAAAAGAAAACAGGAGAACATGTATGTGGAAGACGAAGCCCCAGACAACCCAATGTATGGAGCAGGAATGTATTAAAGTAAGATTGTTCAACTTTTTTAACTTGTGTGTACTGTTTTTACTTCTTTGAATTGATTTTGCCGCAAATATCATTTTTTAAGGCTCAAGGAACATTTTCTCAGGAACCGTTTGAGGTAATTGGATGATTTTTTTTTTTTTTTATTTTCTTATCTAGTTAATCTGCACATTTTAAGCAGAGGGATTAAAAAACTGTCTATTACTTTTCATACAAATTCATTTTATTAACATTTTTTTTATAAAATTTTTTATCTTTTTTTTTTAAATCACAAAATATTTAGTTTTGCAAATTTTTTAAAATCCTCTGCTTAAAATGTGTAAATACATGTAGGCTTTAAGGTAAAAAAAAATTCAAAGCTCTATGACTTATACTTTTAAAGAAAATGTTCCTTAAAGTTATGAAAATTAACATGGTGAAGATAGAACCCAGTGACTCCCCTTAAAAAGACTTGACAGAGGGGAATCTGTAAAAAAGCTTTGTAACAAGTTTAACGGGAACCAAACGAGATTAACCGGCCAAACGGGCAACCGGCCCTGGTTAAGAGGTTAATAGTCTCCCGACTAGACCGGTTAAGAGGGGTTCTACTGTAGTTAATAAAAGTTTCATACAATTACATTATTTAAGCTAGTGGTTTTATCTATATTGTTTTGGAACTTCTCCAAGACTTCTTCTACTACCTGCAGTACTGCTGATATATTCTTCATATATGTCTCTAGTGATGTCACTGTCATCACCAAATCTGTGTGGTCGTTCTTGATCAGTTGTTCAAGTGATTGTTGACTGTTTTTTCATTTGCCGTGAGGACAAGTAATATGTCATCTGTCGCAGTGCTACAACACCAATGTCAGCGATTGAAGAAATTGTCCTTGGAGATCACTGTGATTACTGTTGTTGATCCAGCCATGGGTTGAGACTCTGTGTTGTAATTAGGAGTGTGCGAGTCCGAATGTTGTAAATCAAGTTAAGTCTTGGTAAACTGAGCTCAAATTGTAATCGAGCTTTTACAGAACTTGAGATTTTTACCAGCTCAAACTTTTAACGAGCTCAAGTTTTTGTAAAGCTTCCGATAAATTTTAGATTAAATAATAATCAGTGTAATGTTGATCTTTTGTTTTGGAATGGACAATACGGAGAAAACTGTGTAGTAGGAAAGGCGAAGTAGCTGTAATTGAAAGGAATTAGACACTCTCGATCGACCTGAAGGATACAAACTTCCTTTGATGTCAAATTATATTACAAACCCATTTCATTCACGTACTTTTTAACAATTACATATTTTATTACAAAACATTAATTATGGATTTGTAGATAAAGATAGTTCGGAACAAGAAGAGGGGGGGGGAATAAAATAATCACTTCAAATAAAAGAAAATACTTGGGTTTCGTAAATAAGAGTAATATAATTCACGAATATGTGAACTTACTGAGTGCGAATTTCAGTTAACTTTTTTACGCAAAATTTAAATATTTAATAACATAATTAGTTAAAAGTGTTAATACAATGACTAGCGTTAAGCCTAGTAGAAAGAGGTCGGAGAACTAGTTCGCCTTTAATCTTGAACGGGTGTTTGAATTAATTTGTTATCATTTCTATGCGCCTCAACAGACAAAACTTCCTATTTACACACATTTTACAGTCTCCTGTAGTAGGAAAAAGTATGGTTTACATCTGACTTTAATATTAATACAATTAATTCTGATATAATTGTTTGATCATTTTGGTAAAAAAAAAACTAGCCAAATTACTAAAAACTAACTGAATAAACAATTTCTTCAGAATTGGTGTTTTTTTTATTCTAAATCGAAAATGTTCGAGGATTGTCAAACTGGGAAGCAGACGTATCTATATTTTGCTTTAATCTCCTATATCTTACACTTATAAAAATCTGTCTATAGCTTAGGGTAGTGTAACTGTGGATAGTCTTATATTTTTAGAAAGGCTATATAATTAATAAAATAAAAAATCGCCACTTAAAATAAAAATATTCAAAAATTATGGAAAGATCAGACACAGAACTAACTGAGCTTTAGATTAAACTCTGCCTTATCATACTTATAATTTCCTTCTTTACAAGTTGAATAAACAATGCAGACATTTGGAAGGAGAGATATCTGTAATTGACAGGAAATAGATTTCCTTCATTCATCCTGTTGCCTTCAACATGTGTCAAATAAAACAGAAGATAAAACATACTGTGTGTTTTTTTCGTTCATTAGCTAAAGGCAAACATTGGATAAAGTAGTGATTTAAATATATATATTTAAGTACCTTACTTAATGAAGAAATCAAAAAATTTTAAAAGTCGACCACATTCTAAATTTAATTTTCTTACAAAAATAAAGTATAATTGAAGCAAGTTTCTACTGAATTAGCAGGTATTTTGGTAAAATTTATTTCTGAAGAAAAGGTTTATGCTAAAACAATAGAATTTGTAATCACTTCTGCAGAGCAGTAATTACAGTATTTACAAATAAAGTTACAGGTATTTTTAGCGATTTTTTTTTTTTTTTGTTTACTCATATTCTACATACCTTATTTCTTAATAATAAAATAAGTTTTCAATGCGAAGATATCATTTTCACCGAAAAATGTGTTTGCACAGTAATGGTAGGTCTGGCCAAGTGGCCATATATAATCAAATCATTATAGATAAATTGGGTTAGAACCCCAACTGAAATTTTGAAGAAAATAAAAGGAAGAAATTGTCCCAAAAGTACGTGGTTTTCCCAAGCGGTCATCCATCCAAGTACTAATGATACCCAATGTTGCTTTAATCCAGTGATCTAACAATGCATTGAATTCAGTAGTTTTGAAATTGTGTTTTTTCGGTGAAAAAGTTAGCTCCAAGTTGAAAACTTTTTTTATTATTAAGAAAAAATGTGTGTAGAACATGATTTTTTTTAAGTCACCAAAAATAACTGCAGAGCTTTTAATCGGATTCATTAGTTTTAACAGAATAATAATACTTAATTAATAATTTAATATACTCTACAGTAAACATAAATGTAGTATCATATGTTCTATTTACTTTGCATGTATCTATTTTCCTAATTAAATATTGTATCAATTTAAAAAGAAATGTGACAAAGAAAAAGCATCAAATGTATGTGTGATGTAATTGATAGACAGCAATGTGATGTTATCAGTCTAAGTTTAAGTGGGTAAACTAGCTGGCCTTAACTGGTTATTGTAGCTTTATCAATACTTCAGGGGAAAAAATCAATTT
Organism: Aphrophora alni; assembly: GCA_963513935.1. Classification (NCBI taxonomy): domain Eukaryota; kingdom Metazoa; phylum Arthropoda; class Insecta; order Hemiptera; family Aphrophoridae; genus Aphrophora; species Aphrophora alni. Next base: position 124,633,319 of record OY740766.1, on the reverse strand, counting down.
AGACTTATTTATTTTTATTTTTCATAAATTTGTAGTATTCAGATAGTATTGTGTACAACTTTATAGTATAATGCGACTTAATGAATAACAGTTTCTTAGTTAATATAATATTAAACACATAACTGGAGAAAATGGTAATTATTTTGCAATCAAAAATAATTAAGAATTGTCAAACCTGAAACAAAACGTTTTGTTTTACCTTATTTCAATCTAGACCTACAGAGTTGAATAATAGATTCTCAATCAACATTAACCGTGAACAGATTTCTTGTAATCACGCAACACAAACTCAAAATCGTTAGATTAGTGTATTTCGTCGTTTAATTTATTTTAATTTTACGGGATATTATTACGATAAACGGAAAATTATTTGCCGCTGATTACAGGGAATCGATAATATGTCAAACATAGATATTACTTGTCATTGTAAACTGCTGTATGTGTGCATGTGGCATGTGGGAATAAATTGAACATAGGCCTAGAACTGATTGGTGCGCTTGCTCTGTTAGAATTTTACAACTCATCTACCAAGGTATCCAGACGGTAGACACGGTGTCTCTCCAGTTTCTGTGAACTCGAGATTAGCAGCGAATGGTTGGGTAAATAGCCAGACATTTTGGAAATGTAATTTTGGAAATGTGATTGTATTTTAGTTATTTTAAATTTTATTTACAAAACTATTATAAAACAGGAAAATTTTCTGCTGGGCTTAATTTTTTGAACAGTTGATCTGGGAAAACCATCGTACATGGAAGGTTGAATGTGGTAAAAATATGCATTGTTTAAATGGGTTTCCAATCTCGACCGCATAATCTGAACGATAATTGGGGGGGGGGGATTCTTTCTTGTATTCATCATTAAAAATTTATTATTTCATAATTTTCCTTTCTTTATATTAAATAATATGTGTGAGCCATTAAAATGTTTTTAATAAACCGATGTACATCGTAACGGGAAAGATATGGCAAAACACAGGGATTTTCGTTGAAAGATGCATTTAGAAAGTGCTGCTCCTAAAAATCTTCCAGTCAAGTGGCAGTGATCTTGCACTTCAAGTTTTTTTTTCATTTTCCTCATCAAATTCTTCCCCACAAATGTGACATTATATCTTTCCTCTTCTTCCATAATCATAACTATTGGAACAATTTTTAGATATTTAGCTGCAATCAAATCTATTATTTACAAGCTCTTGTATCAATTTTTCAGAGACAGGTGGTAATTCTGACTCTTCTCTTGCTCTATATGTTATGGGTTGAAAACCATTCTTTTTTAACATGAGAAACAAGATATATATTAAATCTATCGGCTGTTTGAATTTTTTTTTCTTATAGTTTTTACATCTTTTTTGTTTTCATCACTCATACTTTCCAACAAACAATCAAAATCTATATATATTGTGTATATGGATGTTCAAATTTATAGTTATTATTCTTAAAACTTTACCAATTTATATTTTTTCTGGCTTTATTGCTTTTTGTAATTAAAATTCTTCATATGCTCATTCAATTTTAATTCTTGATGAAAATGTGAGAGAATTTTCACCTGTAGATATACCTTGCTGCTTTACGTTTGGATATTTGTGTGCCAACTAATCTACTCAAATTTTATATATATATAAAATATAAAATTATATATATATACGTAGTGATTTACTATTGTTTTTTATGTATAGAATATCTATATGCTTTTCATCTTTGTATTGATCATACTCATAACGGTCTAATTTTGAATTGAGCATCATAATTATAAACGTTGATTGCCATTAAAAGGTAATCATCATATTTTTTAAACGATTTTTTCTCAAATGCTCCAATATCATTCAACTTCATAGGATATTCAAACTCCTGAATGATACTATCCTCTACATTATACATATACTTGGTAACCTGTTCTTGCTCGGTGATGGGAGTATTTACTGCCCAGCAAATCTGAGTAAATGAAGGAAAGATTTTCCAAACTGTTTATATTTATGCACACTTTGTTAATTTAATTTCCTTTGGTAAATTGGTGATATATGAACTTCCCGATAATTGGATCATATTTGTTTCATTTCAAAATCAATAATTACATTTATGTAATGACCAACCTGGCCCTTGAAGTGGTTGATGTTGTGTTTCTTTATTTTCCAAATCTAAGAAATTATTTGCTATAAATTCATTGATATCGTTTGCTTTGAATATATCCAAAATATAAGCAATGGAATATTTCCAAAAAGCTAGTAATTAATGGCTTTTGTATTGAAAGCCATACTACAAAACTGCTCTTGTTAGTCGATTCTTTGACTCCTGTAATCACATTCCAATATCACTTGTATTTTACACGATTGTTTCTCTTGATTCAATGTTGCTTTATGTTTGTACATGTGTTCTCTTAACGATTCAAGAAACAGGGTTATAGCTTCGATATTATTTACATTGTTCAATCTAATTATTTTGAAATCACCCAATTGGGAAATAACTTGTTCCATAAGTAGATCTGATCCACATTTATTGAATGTGCTTCAGAAGTTATGTGAAGTTTTTCATTTTTAACAGCGATATTACAATCTTTACATTACCACATTTTCAATTTACTGTATAGTTTATTAGTGTGTTCATTTCGTGTTTTTATATCATTGTCTTCTATACGTAAAGTTTTAGCTAAGTGTCTGATATATCCCAATGATTGATATAAGTGTTTTATTATTTTATAAACTAATTAAATACGATTAAATAGCTCATTTCTATAAAGAGAATTTTAATCTAGACATTGTTTCATAATTATGAATATTTTATTCCCTAGCCCAGTCTCTCAATGTATTTAACTCCTCATCATGTGTAGGAATAGAAATTATAGATTTTTGAAGTGAAAACTTCTATTGGCGCATTGGGTACTTTTTTGGGATGGACTTTTTCAATAGAAATCGCGTCACGCACAGTACCGTAATGCAACTTTTGGGATGGACTTTTTCAATAGAAATCGCGTCACGCACCGTACCGTAATGCAACTTTAATATATATATAGAGAGAACGGATACGCGCGCACAGCGTATATATAAACTCATATATCTACGAAAAATATTGCACAAACTTTCTCACATACCCATATATATTAAAACAAAAATCTACGAAAAATATTGCACTAACTTTCTCACATAGGTACCCATACGTATTAAAACTAAAAATCTACGAAAAATATTGCACTAACTTTCTCAAAATTCGCATACATAATTAAACTAGTATAAATGAAAAAATATAGCACAAACTTTCTCACATACCCATACATATTAAAACTAAAAATCTACGAAAAATATAGCACTAACTTTCTCAAACTCATATACATAGTCAAACTAAAATCAATGCAACACAAACTTTCTCACATACCCATATTTATTAAAACAAATATCTACGAAAAATATTGCACTAACTTTCTCAAAATTCACATACATAGTTAAACTAAAATCAATGCAAAACTATAGCACAAACTTTCTCACATACCCATACATATCAAAACTAAAAATCTACGAAACATATAGCACTAACTTTCTCAAACTCATATACATAGTCAAACTAAAATCAATGCAAAAAATATTGCACAAACTTTCTCACATACCCATACATATTAAAACTAAAAATCTACGAAAAATATAGCACTAACTTTCTCAAACTCATATACATAGTCAAACTAAAATCAATGCAAAAATATTTTTCAATAGAAATCACGTCACGCACCGTACCGTAATGCAACTTTAATATATATAGACAACGGATACGCGCACACAGCGTTCTATGTAATATGCTATATATATATATATATATATACATTCTCTCGCGTATGCTTCGCTGTATGTGTATGTATATATAGACAACGGCTATGCGGAAAAAAAACTAAATTTAGATATGTCAAATGATAAAAATCAGACCACAACAAGATATGGAACAACGATTGACACTGTATTTACAATATATTTAGAAAATTTTCAATCAAAAGTCTTTATTAGTTACTTCAGTTACCATAAGCCGATAGTGTCTTTTCTAGAATACAATATAAATAGTAATGAAAATAATGTAAATGACATACGACAAAATGATACAATGGTTATAGAATATATAACCAATGATGATATTTAATTCAACAATATAATATTACACATATATATATATATATATATATATATATATATATATATATATATATATATATATATAATACAAAAAAATAAAAATAAACAAAATTTATTTATCCTTTTCATAATTTATTTATAACATGAATTTGAAAATATATATGTTCATAGACAACGCAGTTAGTGCAAAGTAACAATACGTTATTTATTATTTTATACCCTTAACGGCACACACACAAAAAAAAAATACGCTAACCCCCTAATCTATAAGCGTTACATACTGTTCATACAAGTTTTCACTTCTAATGTGTGGTCTTAAGCACACCCAGCTTTTTTAATTATTAGATTTTTCCGCTTATACGTTTTTACTAGCAAATATTGAATTTACAATAATATTTCAAGTGAAAAATTATTGTAAATAGAAATTTTGTTTTTATTGTTAGTTGTTTTTCACCGATTTCAAATGATTGGTTTTTACCAACTTTCAATGAAGGACCTATTATGTTTATTATCTTTTCTGAATGTTCTTTTCTACTTAAAGGAGGAATTAAATTTCTCTGTTCTGTTTTGGAGAATAGGATTGCATTAAATTTTTCTGAATCATACCATAGAGTGTTATTGTAAGTTTTAGAGGAAGTAGGTGGTTCACCATTATAATTTGGTTGAATATTTTGTTCGGATGAAGGAATAATTGGTGGAAGATTTGATTTATAATGGGAAGTTGTTAAACAAGCTTTTCTTTTATGAGTAACTTCGAATAAGTGTAAAAAACACCTTTGTTTGTGATGTACGTTTCCTAGTATAACTTCATAAATATCGTTTACAACTTTTGCAGGTTTTTGAATTAGTACTCGATTGACTTTTGGGTCACTAAAGTAAGTTAAATATTCCCCACTAATTTTGTAGAGAATTTGAGATATTTCATCTTTAACAACAATATATTTAACACCTAATGGTTTCTTTTCTAAACTAGAAAGATCTGTTGAACATTCTTAGCCCAATTTGAATGAAATACTTCAATATTGCATATTTCACAGAAAAGTGATTTATTACTACTATTTTTCTTGTTCACTGTATTATCAGAGTTATTTAAACTTGCACTGTTAACGTTAAAAATTTCTATGTGTAAATATTTTGATTTCGTTTTCACATATCTTACCCAATTCAACTTTGAAATATTTTTATTTCAAACATCACAAAACCTTGTTATTTTGGAATGGGTTAGGAGGATTGTGTGAATAAACTATTATTAAAAATAACTTCACTAAGGTTAAAAATATCTAGCTTTGAATGTTTTTTTGTTTTCACATCTTTACACATTTCAACTTCGAAATATTTTTATTACAAACATTACAAAGTCATTTCAATTCATTCGTTTTTAAAAAAACATTTTGTAATTTAGGTGGTTCCATGTTACAACTCTCCATTATCCTATATTAGTCTGGATCCTACTACAGATGAGAAAAGGTACAAGTATGTTAATTTGTTTTTGTGGAAACGTTTAAAAATCTAGGTGATTCCATATTAGAACTTTCCATCTCCTTAAAGATCTGAGAACTCTCCATCTCCTTATAGATCTGGGCTCTCTTTTGGACGAGAAGAGGTATGAACTTAATGAACAGGGTTAGTTATTTTCAACAAGACTGAACAGGATTAGTTATCGCATAGTAAAGTGAAGTCACAACTCTCGATTAGATAGAACCTTATTTCAAACTAATACAAATAAAACTAAATTCAGAAATTAAGAGACAATAAGTGAGGTTCTCCAAGTACTGTTGTGCAGGTTGTATTTGCAATCATCGGTCTCCTAAGAATGGGCAGCGATTTCACGGCAGATTCTAAATCAAGTTTGGCAGAATATGATTGCACAAAGCCCATCAAAGTCTGAGGTAAGGTCCGGTGTGCCATAAACTCTGTATACTATACTATTTATATGTATGTATATTCACATTCATATTTCAGTGTATAACATTAATTATTTCATTATAGAAAGATTCCATGATATTTTCTGTGTAGGCAGTGGAAAGAATATACCACTCATTACACATTTTGAATGTTTAGTCAACAGTTCTTCCATTGATTATACCAAGTGTCTAGAATCTGTGCAAATTTTCATAAGCTCTTCTAGTTATATACAATAATTAATCCTAGCTTACTTTTTACAGTTCCTCTTCATTACGTATGAAAATTTAACATGATTTTGCTTTTTTCAGGTTTTTGTTCCAATGTTCAAGCAATTGATTAGTAATTACAACTGTGCAATAATGTTGTAATTGTATAATAAAATTAGAAAGAAAGAAATTCGGAATTTATCAGGAGTGTTGTCTAATCCCAGATGGTTTCGACAAGTTTCTTACCTATCATAGTCTATCTGTCCATTCCAAGATATTGGCTAAATTCTAATATATATATTTCTGATGACTAATGAGAATTTTCATCACAAAAAAAATATTATACTACTACATAATTTTGCAAAACATTAGAGGGATAATATTAAAATTAATATAAATAATCCAGAATTATATATTTAAATATGTTTTCCCCCACCGATGCTGAAGTAAATCGTTTTTATTTTATTGAGAGCTGTATTTATTTAAATTTTATTAAGCTTTCTACTTTTTTTTGTTGACATTTATTTTCATATTTACTTTCAAATTATACAGTTTAAAAAAATTTATAGTACTTTTTTTTTTTTACAATTCTTGACATTTTAAGAACCTAAGAACATATTATGTAGATAAATTGTCCAAGTCATTTTAGTCACTCTTTCTCCTATTAACTGAAGTTAAACTTAACCATGTTGCTTAAAATTATTAAATGTGAGTTAATATTGCATTAGAAACAGTGTTGGAGAATAAGTGGTTTATAGTTTCTGTTTATTTTACACCATTAAATCCTCAAGTCAGTATTTATATAGACAATTTATATTTACATTAATCCCTGATTTATTTAATTAATCTTTTTGACATTCATCATTTAATTGTTATATTGTACCATTCCCCCCCCCCTTCTGTTATAATTATAATACTGTGATTTTGTTCTTTTTTTAGTGAATCACAAAACCAACAGAGACCAGAACGATTGATTAGTCGACTTAGGACAGTTTCACTGGATGAAGGAGGGCCGAAACTTACGGTAACCAGACAGCCACGAGGTCCAGATGGAACAAAAGGGTTTTCTCCAGAAATCCGTATAGCCAGGAAACCTGGGACTGTTTCCGAGTAGTGCAATTGATTTGCCAGTTTCCAATTTCCCTTCGTTTCAGTTCCTAACCTGAATAGATTCATTACAGTTGCAGAATAATTATTTCCAACGTAGTCAGCTTATATATACATATAAAAAGAAAGGAAGAAATAACTTAAGACACCTATACATTTTCTCTATAAATAGAAGCAATGGTCATAGTTGATAATTCCATTAACGAGGACATTAACCTTATATTAGGCTAATGTTATGAGTATCAGAACCATTTTTCTACAATGCATTATTGACTTAGTCAGTAGAGTTCCCTTGTAATGTGAATGGTCAATTTATAAGTTTGCAAATATCTAGTCAAATGTGGAACAAAATAACTTAAAGTTTGTTTAATATATTATGAATACATCATAATAGATATTCTTGTGATTGTTAGGTTGTTTTGTTTTGGTTTTACTCTTTTGTCAGGGAATTGGAAACTCGTCAACTTTTGTATAACTTGTAATTTAATACAACACCAAGACTAGTGCATTCATTCTAGTTGTGGTAATATTAAATTTTACTTAGACAAAAAATTCATAAAAAAGTACAATTCAACAAATAAAAATACCGTATACCAAAAGAAATATTAATTTTAAATTGTAAAAGTTTTAAAATTATAAATTAACAAAATTTTGTTAATTTGCATTAACTATTCGTATGGAATTACAAACAAACCCCAATTTCGTTCAGCTTTGTTTTCTTTATTTCCATGTACATATCCAAAGTAAGAACAAGTTGGAATTTATTTATTCAACGATATTAGTTATTTGCATATAATGTGTAATTTAAGAAACTGCCTTTTAATTGGGAATATTTATAAATTGAATTGATTGTCAACAAGGATGTGTGAATTTTTTAATATTTTTATGTTTTTGTATAATTTAGTTAACATGGATAAATAACTTCACATTATAAATTTAAAATTACCATTAAACATAATGATTTTTTCCAGTAGTATTCAAATATTATGAATAAAAAATGTATAATTTTGCTATAATAGTTAAGTCTGAAAACATAGAATATGAATTAATTGTACCAGTGCCCACTTAAACGTTTCATGTCAGTCGAGCAACATGCCTATATTAGTTTGTAAGTAAATATAGATGTATAATTTACTTTGGTTTTAATGGACTGCCTAAAATAATTAATAATATTTTAGAATGTTTTTACATAATTAAATATATTTCATAGTGGATTATTACATTAGTTTAAACACTCATTTCCACGTACAAGTAATGTAAAAGTTGAACAGTAAATTATGTTACTAAGTAACTCGGTAATAGGTTTAGATATTAAAAATACTGTGATATATTTTTATCACCATTTAAAATCATAATTTTTTACTGTAGTTAAAACAATTAAATGAAACTTGTGTGTTAGAGATAGAGGATGTTATGTGCTTTTATGATATTTATTTTTTTTAACGGGCTGGTTTAGCTACATCTTTACAATCAGAAATATCATTCAACTCAATTTTAAAGCAAAACAAATACAATGGGAAGTTTGTGTACACTACATAATTATTATATAATTTATTTGTATAAATGTTTTTGACATGTTGAAGAATCTTTTTTATCTTTTTGAATTGATTATTAAATACAGATTATTTTCTTTTATATTGTTAAAATACCAAAACTCTGGATAAGAGACGTAAGAAGTGCTGATATATTGTAATTAACAAACAATAATATAATGTACATAGTATAATAAACATTTGTTGGACTATTATTAGCATGAAATTACATAATATACCATTCAGTTTATAATCAATTTAGAGTGTATTGTTAATTTATTATTCTTTAGTTTTGAAATAAATCGTATCAGAAAACGAAAACTTTGTTTCTGTGGGCACTGTTCTTTACTAAGATTGTAAAGGTGATGATTTCTGTTAATCGCTGCTGTAAATCGTTCCCAAGACAAATAAACAAGACCATACCTTATTGAAACTGCGAGGAAAAACTAATCTTTTTGTTATTTTCTTTTATGAACCTTTTATCTGTGATTTATAATCTAGGTTAAAAAATATATAATTTTTGTTACAGTTTGAGATCAAGTCAATTAAACTAAAATGAAGAAGTTGTTAGCATAGTAATTAGAATACACAGTAGGGGTCATGGAGATGGATGGTCAAAAGCCTGCTACTACTGTGACGATATTGTGGCCTAGTAATCACCATTCAGCTGTAATTTAGTAGGCTTCTGCCAATTCTTTGGATTTTACCTGTGTTTTCGTTGTCGTGTAATGTAAATTAATTACAGTAACATATAGTATAAATTGATATATAAAGAAAACTAATCAATTATTATACAAATTTTAAGATTTATTATTCTTATTAACATTTGACCGCCAAGATCCAATATTTCAGCCTCCTTCTATATCTTCCATAGCAGCTTCTTTCTTTTTATCGATCTGTATGAAATTTGATGCATTCGATCTGGAAAGAATTACCTTACAATTATATATTGAACATTTTTTTAAATTTCGTGATGTTTTATATTACAATGCTTTTGTTGTATGAGAGTATTGTGGCCTATTTTTGATTAAGTGTGTTTCCTAAAAAATGAAAAATCAGCTTTTAGATCTATTTCTAGATATCGTTTAAATTTTATTGAATGTTTTGATATAACACAATTTATTTTGAATAAATATTAAGTTCAATACAAAAAAGTTATATTAGCAGAGTACCCGTCCTTTGTACGGGGTTAACGTATTGATAATTGAGTGTTAAGGAGTTTTCAAGGCCAGTGGGTCAGTGCCCTGATGGAATTTCTAAATAAAAATAGGCCTATGTGTTAACCACGAACCCTAAGAATGGAATGTCCATGTACAATTTCAGCTCAATGGGTCCAGTAGTTTTTACGTGATTGAGTAACACGCACACCATTAGATTTTTATGGTTGGTATTTTCAGTCTTTTTAAGTGTTCAGCGTTGAATACCCATGCGTATCCTACTGTCATGAAGAAGGAAAAGGGAAAAAAAGACTACGCTATTTAGGAAAGCACTGAAAATTTTATTCCTGTAAACTACTATCTAACATGAAAAAGCTTTAAATATATCGTTTTAATTTAAAGTTTTTACTAAGTTTGGCTTTCACTTTATTACATTGGTAATGTTGAGAGCATGTAGGATATTATGGTAGGTTTCAACTTCCGCTTTATCAACAGTCAAGGCTTTTTTCTATCTAATTTATCCCTCAGATTCTTCCCCCCTACTTAATTGTTAGGACCTCTCTGTAAAATAAATTCCTGGTTTTCCTAAGAAGAAATGTAAGAAGCCTCAGCTCGTTTCACCTTTGTAGTTTAGAGAAAAATTTAATTTCGGATTTTTTTTTTAACATGCTTAAACGCTTAAGTTTTTCAAAAGATTTCTTAGTGAGCACCTATTACCTATGAGGAAGCTATATTATATATAAGTGTGTGTGTTTATATACACTTAAAAAAAATCAATTTTACTTTTTAATATTTCTCATTTGTTATGTACTGGTAATATTTGACACTCTACTGCAAAAAATAAAATAAAATAAAAATGATCATTCTATTTAAACAATTTTAGAAATTATCAATAGTTTTCTATAACAAGAAACTTTGGCGGTCAAAGTCATGCACTCACTACAAAAGCCTGGCAGTGATGACTAAAACTGTATAGTAATGCATGGCGGTCGAAGGGTTAAACAATAACAGATGCATGTTGTTGGTAAGAGGTATACTAGTTCTGGTAAAGCAAAGGCAGTGAGCACTGCAAGATGTGTCATCAAATACACAAGAACTTGTTGCATAGTAATTCAATTTATGAATTGATATATTAATTATAACACAAATCCTTTATTAAGAAAAACCATAACATGACTATATTTTTATATCTTATTTTAAAATTGTTGTTCAATAATCCAGTACAATAATCATATGTTTGAATAACATATGTTTGGTCATGTATTAATGAAAATAGTATGTATCAAGTTTGGATCAAAGTACTGACTCTTAAGTAAATTACTTTTAATAAAATTGCAAAACCTTTTGTCCAGATTGTATGGAGTAAAACTTACATTAGACAATTGAATCTGTGCTGGTAATTTAACAGATTGCTGCTTACTCACACTAGAAGATGTTGATGTATTAGTTCTGAAATTGGTATTATTGTTTACAATTTTTTGTAATTTTACTATTAATCTTAGAAACTGGTTTTGATTTTACAAAAATAATTCCTCTTTTAATTTTTCAATCATCTGTTAGAGTAATGATGAAATCTAAATTGACCCAATATTTTGTACTAAGTTTAATCTTAGCATTAACTGCAATTTACCCCAGAACTGTCAGTGGACAATACATTGTTGCAAGTGCAGTTTTAAAATGTCAATTGACAATGTGTTGTCGCAAAGATCACTTTTTCAATTCAACATTTCGTTTACTAAAAAATCGTCCTATCGCAATAATTTAAATAACATTATAACGATAATTTTCCAACCTTTCATATTCATATAACCAAAGAAAAGAGAATGTAGTAAATCACAAATTTTTTGTTGGAATAAGGCTACGGCCACGCTAGACGACCTGGTCGCCGCGACCAGGTCTGCAACAAGGAAAAAAAAGTAGAAAACGTTGAATAATAGGGGCACGGCCACGGTAGGCGACCAGTGACAGCAAATCGAACGCGACCGAGAGCGTTTTCTGGTCGCGGCGACAAATACGCTCACCATGTTATCCTAATGGACCCGATCACGCTTTGGCGACAGGTCGCCCCCTCCACCCTTTCCTGCTCCATCTGATTCATGTGCGCTTTGATGCTAGTTCATTGTTTTCAGTAGTGCTGTATCTCTTTTTGCAATAACCATGGTTTTTGACACAGATATTTTTATCAGTGAAGTAAGTTTACGTAGACCTCTTTGGGATATAACTTTAAAGGACTACAGTAATAAGGATGTGAAATCAAAACTGTGGATAGAAGTTGCAACGCTAGTCATTGAGGGTTGGGAGCAGTTGCCAAACGATAAGAAGAATAAGGAAGGTAAGTTTTATTGTTGTTTTATTACACAATCGTTTAATTATTTTATTAACATTATTACTTTAAACTAAAAACAAATCACTGAAAAGCAATGTCTATGTATAACAATTTGTCATCTTCAGTATCTTAAAGCATGTTGTATTGCCATGGCACACATCCTGCTGGTGATGTGAAATAATCCGCAAAGGTATATCGGATAGTTTTCGAAGCATTACATGATCCACCAGTACCTACCACTGGGATATCTTCCATGGGGCAATTTAAGGTATCTTCAAACTGATATCCGTCTCTTACTCGAACAAAGTTGTGCAAAACGCAGGCAGTTAACAAGATCTGCTCTACGAATAGTGGGTCCAAATTAATATCGGAGTGAAATATTCTCCATTTATTCGCAAGGATGCCAAAGGCACATTCTACATAACGACGACCCCTGGACAGCCTATAGTTAAATAATTTTTTCTTTACGTTGAGACTTTTTCTGGCATAAGGTCTCAATACATGTTTGTTCATAGAGAAAGCTTCATCGGCAAGAATAACATAAGGTAACGAAATTGTGTTTTCAAAATTGTTCAAAGGTTTACTGTCTGGTACATTTAGCTGGCCAGTCACTAACAACTTGTGCATGATAGATTGTCGGAAAATATTTGAATCAGCTGACCTACCGTAGTGTCCCACATCAATTATAGTGAAACAATAGTTTGCATCTACTAGAGCCATCTAAACAATTGAGAAGAAATGTTTGTAATTAAAAAACTGGGTCCCACTTTCTGCTGGCTTCAATATACGAATGTGCTTACCATCCAATGCTCCTATACAATTGGGAAAGTTAGCCCTGGTTTGAAACTCATATTTACAACTGTGATACCTTTGTGGCATCTTACCGAGACCAGGTCGCCTTAGTGTGGCATCTAACCGCGACCAGGTCGCGGATAAAAAATTCTACGCGACCAGGTCGCCTAGCGTAGCCGTAGCCTAAGGTGAAAAACCATTGCCGAGATGCCTTCACAAAATTGAGCATGAAGATGCTTCACCTTAATACAACAAATGACATAAAACAATAACAAAATTTTTAAGATCAATAACAAGACTAAAACTAGTTAACAATTATAAACTATGGGAAACAAAATTAAAAACAAATATTACAGGGTGGTAAAAGGCCTCTGCAAGGAGTTAACAAAGATAAAACTTAAACAAATAAATAATTTAATTAAACAAAATATTACACAGCTGTAAAGAGGCTCTGCAAAATAATCAAATTGAAAATTTATTAAATTTTATCAACATTTTTCAGATGATGCAAAAAGGACAATACCCGATCAAGGATCTGAGCATTATTCCCCAACATCACCTGAATGGAATTAGGTAGGGCAAATTTTCGATGCACACCTCTTAAAACACATTCATTGAGAATGTGCTTAATAATTAGCATTGTTAATGAAAAACATCCAAATTCAGAATCATTTTGTGGCCCAAGTTTGTGGCTAAAACTGACATATATCACAGACATTTTTAAGAAACTGAATACACTGAACAAGTCTGTACAATAGAAAGATGCTATTATTTTGCAATGGACTGAAAAAGTTAAAAGTTTTGTAAAGAAACTTAGTTTGTACGAGTCTGGGATTAAAAGTGACAACTGAGGTATTTCAAAATCTCAAACCATAGCTGAAGATTCAGACCTCAATGCAATCCCATCTAGTGAAAAAAACATCCTTTGTTAATCACATAAACTACTCAAATCTCGTTTTGCAGAGTATTTTTATAAGTATCTGGAGAGCTTAGCATGGATACAAAATCCATCAAAACTTCAGTTATAAAGTTCTCTCTAAAAATGATAGGCAAAGATAACCTCATTGATCTTCAAAGTGACACTACATTGGAAAGAAAATTTAAGGAATGTTTGCTCATGTCTGTCTGGATCAGTGTCCTAAAATAATACACTTTTTTGAGTGAAACTGTCTTAAAAATATTCATTTTCTTTGCTAATACGTATTCTTGTGAAAATGGATTTTCTACTCTTGCTGCCATAAAAAGCAAATATTGTTCAAGATGATATATGACAAGGGAACTTAGAATTGCAGAACTGACTCCACCTTTCAGCAAGCTTTGTACCAAGAAAAAACAGGGTCATCCATCACATTAGTACTCTTAATTTTTGTTTTGAGTAATATTTAGCAATATACACTTATTAAAAATACATGTCCTGATATATTTGTAATTGTTTTTAATTATTTCATAATTGAACCCATAGGAATTGGCATTAAACATGTAACTTTAATAAGAATTACCAGTAAAAGTGTTATATTAAAAAATTCACACTTATATACATAGATATAAGGGAGGGGGCTCGAAATATATCCATGAATGGTCATGGAATGACCAATACGAACACAGGTGATCACCACTTCCTCTCGATGACTGGCACATATGGACAGTCAGTGTTTTTTACCTCCCTCAGCTTACTGAACTGTATATTTTGTCCATTCTTCATACCATTGATTCAAAACTAATTTAAGAGTCGATACTGTGTCAAATACCATAACACGCTGTGTGACTAGCATTTGACTTGTAGCTTCCTTTGCTACTTCATCAGCTTTAGTGTTTTCTGAAATTCCGCAATGCTCAGGTACCCTGCAAAATGATACTCTGACATCCCAAAGCTGATGTGTATATAGAACACAGGATATCTTTAACCAAGGGATTCTTAGAATACATATCCAGGAGAGAGTTGGCAGAAAATACACTATAAGGAAAGGGTAATATATACATATACATCCGACTGAAAGATGAAAAAAAAAGGGATTTACCCACACTAAATGAAAAAGTTGTAAATCCACTAGGATATGTCAGAATTGCCACATCAATACTCACTATAGGTGAAATTTTACAAAACAGAACATGGCTTTATTTATTTAAAAGAGGAACACATTATTATTTTTTTTTTTTTTAATTTTAATGTAACAGCAGATATTTCTTGTTGAAACTCCATATTCAAGGATAAAATAAAGCAATAAATAAAATTTAGTTATTTTCATTTACATTGAGGCTAGTCTCTTTCTAAATTGAAGTGTGTTTCAAAAGTACAATGATGAAATAATTTAGTTTCTTAGTGAAATTTAAATTTGTTAGGTGTTACTTTGTAGTCAATACAAATTCTATTTCTAACCTATGGAATACTTATCAGTTTTTTCTTTTCTTCTAACAAGTATTGATATTTCATTGCATAAGTTGCAAATGGTATTACTTTATCTCTCTAATTTTAATTCTAATTATCTTACAGCAGCAAACAGATAAAATGGTCTGTCTTCAATGAGAGCATGAATGGGAATCGCTATTGTTGTCCTGCAAAAGCCATCTTTTTTTACTTCTTATCTTAATATAATATAGTGTCTATCTATTTACATAATGTCTTAAATTTTACAATTAACAACATTGCATCATCTTTCTAGTTATTTAAATTTTGTTATATTTTATATTAAATAAAATTTCTTAATCTATCCTTTATTATTATTTATTATAAAGTAATTTTGTTTTTGTTTTTTGTTTTTGTTATATTCAAAATACATTGGCGGGTTACGTTAAATAATTGCATTCCATACAAATAATATGCATAATGGCCTCTCCTCAAAACTCTAAATTTGTTGTTCCGATTTACAACTTTAAAACATATTCGCATTTGAAACTACAATGATGGTAAATAACATAAAACAAATGAACAACTTGGATGCTTGATTTGACAACCTCTTTTAGGGATATTTAAATGATTTGTGTGAAGTGTGATTGTATTCAAAATGGTATCTCATTTGCACAACTTTTATGACATCTACATGGTTGTGATTTCTTTCTTTTTTTGTTTGTTTGTTTGTATTCTTACTTTCATATAATTTATCTTGGGATCATAACTAGATTATTATTTACTAGAAAGGTATCTATTACAACTTGACTGGTTTGCCTTAGGACTAAGCCCTTTTATAAAGTTTGGTTTGTGAGGTTATGTTTAGTATTTGTTTATTATTTCATTAAAACTAGGTTTATTTTAACTTCCCTTAGTGTGTTTCAAGATCTTATTTGTACAATTTCTATTTTAAACTACATATTAACTAAATAATTACTGAAGACAAAACAAAAGGTAGTCCTGTGTTGTACAACATCACAACTTGGGCAATCAATCTATAAAAAAATAGTAAATTCACTTATAGTACCTATAAATAAATGTGGATGTGGTTTTTCTTAGAGTCCCGGTTCAAATTTTCCTGTGTATAGTCATTTATGGCCATAATGTCGGCTTGTAAACTGTGGCATATTGTTGTAAGGGAAACAATTGTTTCAACCCGGTCTCAGCCCACATACTCCGATTCCGATTCCAGTACCTGCCGTTCTCTTTGAATCATCGGTATACCACACCAGGTTTCCCATGTTATCTAGAACTTGATTTTCGTCCCCATGGGTCAAATTAACATGAAAAGGTCTTGAAAACGAGTATCTGGTTTATATCTTATTGATACCCATACTTAAGATCGGGTGGCCATTTTTCTTTTTTCATAATTCTGGCATTGCCCCATATATGAGTTTCTCCAAACTCCGCTGCAACTCAGCCTGTAAGCTGCTTTTCTTTCTTCCACCATAATATACAGGTCAATGGGTGGAAGCATTATATGTAGTGTGCCTCAAGTGCTAGTTCCAGGTTAGTTTGGTGTCTTAATACCACCCCTAGGTATTTGACCTCGTTCATAAATGGAATTTTCATCCCAGGCAGTTTGATATCACTCAAATCTGGAGTGATCCTCTTCCTTATAAATAGGATCAATATCATCTTATAAGGATTGACCCTAACGTTTTCCTTGCGACCACCATCCCTCAACTAGTGAAAGAACTCTTTTCATGAGATCTATCACTTTTTTCCCAAACCTCCCTTGATAAACACCACCACATCATCCACATATTCTTGGGTGTAGTAACCTTTCGATAAGAGAAGTGTGTCAACAACCAGACACGATAGAAGGGGAGAGAGAACTCCCCCCCCCCCTGTGTACAATCTCTAGTGACCTCAGCCTCTAGCTTCTTTCCCAGTACTTTAACTACAACTGTCCTCCCATTCAACATGTCCCCACCCACTCGCACACGTTTGGATTAATCCTGTGATATGATAGGGCCATTGAATCATGGAAGGCATTGTCAAAAGCTTCCTCAATGTCAAGAAAGCAGAGGGCACATTCATCATTTCTGAAAGTCTTTTCTAGTCTGTTAACTAGGCTATGAAGTGGACTCTCACACCCTTTAACTGACTGGTACACATGTTGCCTTATTTTCAAAGGGATCATATCCCCATGTTCCTCTACCAGTTTTTCTAGTATCTTCAGAATAAAGGAAGTGTAACTGATCTATAAGCCTTAAACTCAGCATAAGAGATACGTCCTGGCTTAGGTGTGAACTCTGCTATGGATACCTTTCACATTTAAGGTATGTACCTGATGGCTAGACTAACCTAGAACAGTGGATAAGTCCCATCTGAACCCGGTGATTTCAATGGGTGAAAGTAATTAATAGCCCATCTGTTTTTGTTGATATTAAAAATTTGGTTAGTGATGTGCTAGTTCTCCCTATTTGGAACTATACTGGGAATATCTGACCCTCGCTCCCCATCCGTACTCTTGATAAACAAGTCTCGGAAGTGTGCCCTGAGTAGGACTTACACTGTTTCCTTCCCGATTTCTGTAAATTTACCACTTGTACCTATAAGACTCGCCATTGTGTTTAAACAAGTAGAGGCAAGTATCGTATGAAGTCTTTTTTCTAGGATAGTACGATCTATTTCCCCACAGAACTTCCTCCCGGATTCACATCTTGCTTTTTTAATGTTTTTATTGTACTTGGTGAGGGACCGTTTGGCCTCACCACCGTTTGGCCGTAAGCCTCTCATCTACTGTATCGTTTGGCTATATTTAATAGCCGCCTAAACCGTTTGCTTTGGCCAGAGAGTGATTGAGTCCACCACTTGTCTTGTGACCCCTTTTCACTCTGCGTAAAAGGACAATTTTCATTAAAGGAATCCACAACGATGTTAGTTAACTTAGTCGCTGCGAGCTCTATTTTTTGTGAGTTACCGATCGATCTCCGAAACACACTTGAAGGTTGTTTTTGAGGATCTCCTTATACCCCCTCCCCATCTGGTGTTCCTGGAATTCCGAAACATGTTAATTGATCGATTATCTACTTAGAGTTTTATAATTATTTGACTATGATCTGACATAGACTACTCATCTGACACTTACTATTAATTTACAGCATCATGTATACCATTAGTTCCAAATGTTAGATCCAAAACCACACTTCTAGTCTTAGTGACAAAGGTGTATTTCTTCCAATAAAAATATAAAGATTAGATGTTATAATATAAGAAAGTAACGACTCACCTCTATTGTTCGTGTCACTGCTGCCCCACATTGTAAGATGTGCATTAGCGCGTGCTCCCACCAGGAGTTCAAAATACCCACAAACGCAGTGCTTCACCACCTTCTTGAAACTAGCGGGCAGTGGATTGTCAACTAAATTGTATGGGACTTGTTTTATTTCCTTTTATCTCCTATTGGAGCATAGGGCGTCCAGAAGAGCTCTCCATCTGTCCCTGTCTCCAACAAGTACCTTCACTTCTCCCCAAGTCTTGTTAACCTCTTTTGCTTCTTTAATAATGGTCCTCTTCCAGGTTTCTTGGGGTCGACCTCTTCTTCTGACACCTTGCGGGTTCCAATCTAGGGCTTCTTTCTCAATGGTTCCGTCTGGCTTCCTCAGTGTATGCCCTAACCACCTCCACTTCCTCTCTCGAATCTGCAATTTGACCCAAATTTGACCTGTTTCTCTCTATTAATCCTCGTTTATAATGATCTCAGGCCAATAAATTTTCATGATGCGGCGAAGACACCTATTGATGAAAACTTGCAGCCGAGACGTAATTAAACTTGTAACTTTCTACGTCTCACTTGCATACAGCAAAACAGACTTAACATTTGTGTTGAAGATGCGAAGCTTCGTTTTCTTTGAGATGTTTCGATTTCGCCAAATTGGGTACAGTTGTACAAAGGCGATGTTTGCTTTTTTAATGCAAGTCTTCACATCATCATCAGTTCCTCCACTTGTTGAAACAACACTTCCCAAGTAAGAAAAAGTGTTGACCTCCTCTATCTCTTCTCCATCACAGTTTAGAGCTTCTCTGTTTTTTGCATTCATCTTCAAAACTTTAGTTTTCCGATGATTTATCTTGAGTCCTGCCGCTTCAGCTACTTCCTTCAGCGCATTCAACTTAAACTGCATATCCGTGTATCTCTGCAAAAGCAGGCACATATCATCTGCGTAATCCAGATCTACAAGTCGTCTGTGTAATCCCCATTGAATTCCTCGTCTTCTTTCACCAGTTGTCCTCCTCATAGCTGCATCCAACACCAAAAGAAAAAGGATTGGGGACAAGATGCATCCCTGACGAACACCCGCTCCAACGGAGATGGGCTGCGTCAACTTTCCTTCATGAAGTACCTGGCATTGATACCCGTCATACAGATCTTTGTTATATTAATTATCTTCTGTGGTATTCCATAGTCTTCGAGTACATACCATAAGATTCTATGGCTAACCGAGTTAAATGCTTTCTCGAAGTCAATAAATGCCGTGTAGATCACTGCCTGAAATTCTCCACTCTGCTCTAAAATTATCCGGAGTGTGTTTATTAAGTCCACACAGCTGCAATGTGCTCTGAAACCTGCCTGTTCATTTCGACGTCTGCTCTCAACTGTAATTTTGATTCGATTTAAAATTATTCGTAATACAATCTTGCTAGAGACAGATAAAAGTGTGATTCCCCACCAGTTATTACAATTAGTTGCATCACCTTTTTTTGGAAGTTTGACTATAATGCCTCTCTTCCACTCTGTTGGAGACTTTTCATTTATCCATATCGCTTGAACAAGTGAGTAGAGTATTCCTGCTGACATGTCCAAATCCACTTTAAGGATTGTATGGGAAGTAAGTAGAAATTAAAATTAGCTTCTGATTTCTTGAGCCAACACGTAGGTCAATCCTTATCACTGTAATATCTCTGGAACAAAAAGAAGAAAACAAGTATCTTAAAAAGTTATTCCTAATTACTATACAAGTTCTAGGTGTATTAGTAGATTTATCATACACTAACTTACCTGCCCTCAAGGATAGCCCTGCAATTCTGCCGCCAGTCACCCAAGGTTCTTGTATTAGGATGACGTCGACTTGTTCCTGCTAAAGCATCCTTCGTAAGACACCAGTTGCCGCCTTACTATATTGAAGGTTTACATGAACAACCCTCAACATTCCTTGGATTGAAGATGACTGGAAGTCCGCTTTGGACTCTTATTGATCCCACTACTCGTATTGGGAAATCAATTCTCGAGGTGTCCTGCAGCGATTGATATTGGGACCTTTGCACTTTTTGGTCTGTGTAAATGACCTGCCTTAAAATATTAGGAAGCAAAAACTGTCCTGTTTGTGTTGACACCATTTTATTGGTTTTTGGAAGGAGTGTTTCTATCACTTCATGATTAATTAAGGCAGAAAATTGTTTCTTGAAACTGTCTAAAATTGAACAAAAATAAACTCTACTAATTCAATTCAATTGTAAACAGTTAAAAAAGTCAACTGTAAACGCAGCAAAATTTGTGGGTGTGATAAATTATTGACGAAAATAAAAACTGGAAACCACACATCATATTCCTTTCAAAAAACTTAATTCAGCTCATTATGGACTCCGTTTTATTTCATATACTGCCAGTCTCTCTATAATTAAAACCGTGTGTTTTGAATATGTATACTCGCCTTAGATATAGTGTTACCCTTTGGGAAAATTCAGTAGAGTCTGGAAACATTTTTTCTGTTCAAAAGAAAAATCATACTAATAATTTGCAACTTAAAATTTCGGCAATCTTTTAGAAATTCAAAGGAAAAATTAAAACTTTTAACTCTTCCCTGTATATATATTCTGAATGTTCTGCTATTTTTTAAGGGTAATTATGTTGGTGGTAATCAGTACAGACATGGATATTCCATGAGACGTCAAATGCTTCAATACCCAATCTACAGGTTAAATGCTGATCGAGAATATCATTCGCTACTCTGGTCTCAATTGTAAAACAGGTTGAAAGAAAATCTGAAGGGTGTGTGCGCCCTGTATCAACAAAATACAAAAATGAACTCATTATATTACCTTGTTCAGCAGGCATATTATTCGGTGAAAAAGTACCTTCGGTTATAGATAGTCTGTAATTATATTGAAACTAATGTATATTTGTTTGTAACGTTGTATGTTATTTTACTTGCTCTCTCTATACCATTGTTAATGTGACAACTTAAATGTTTACTGTACCTTTGCTGTTATTTGTATACCTAATGAGGCTAAATAAATAAATAATAATAATAAAGTATATTATTTGATTCATCAATAAGTGACCCTAATCCGTCAATAATGTAAAAAATAGATTTTGGAAGTTGTAAAACGAATAATTACAATGTATTTGTTAAATTAAAGAAACACAAAATCGATTAGTATGCTCATACAATTTGTTAGCTCCAAAAATCAAACAAAGCCAATAACTTAAATTAATAACAAATTTTAGTTAATCCACAATCGCTGAGTAAAATATTTTCAAAATCCCCCATTTTTTGTAGAACCAAACTATAAAAAATAATGTAATATTGATTTCTATTTTATAAAGTGCTGTTTTAAAAAAAATTATTTAATTTTTTTTTACACTAGAACCAACTAATGCCAGATTTACATACTACTTACTAGTTTATTTAGGCGTTTCGTAACTTTTAAGCAACACTGTAGCATCTGTGGTATATTTCTTACACTAGAACCAACTAATGTCAGATTTACATACTACTATGTAGTCTATTATTTAGGCGTTTCGTATCTTTTAAGGAACACTGTAGCATCTGTGGTATATTTCTTCTTCTCTCTTCCTGTTTCGGCTTCCAAGTTCCAGATCGTTTCCTTTTTGTCTTAGTGACGGGTGACGCCATATTATTGGATTTTAGGTAAGTTTTTAGTCGTTATTGTTATTATTTTGTTATTACAGTAGTAGTTCTGATGAGTTCTTTATTCATCTAGGTACAATTGTATTTAATCTTATCTTGATGGTAATCTTATATAAGAATTTATACATATTACTAATATATAAGCAAAGTTTGCAACACGTGTTGCATTCTTTCCTTTTTAGCCTGAATTTATAACATCTTAAACGCCTGCTAATTTGTAATTAAGTAGAAATGGACTGTTTAATTTAGCCATAATTGTAATAATTAGCCAAGATTTTTTAAAAGGGTAAAGTAGTTTTTAATATAAGCCAATTGTGATTCTAAATCTTGGTCTACCCACTACTTGAGTTATAGGATTTATTTGGTAATTATGCATTGAAGCTCATCATATTTTTTAGTCGCTAAACATCATGCAAACCTATACTATTTGGTAATTGCTTACATAAAGATAACTGTAGATGAATATCTATAAAACAAACAGGAAGAAAGAAAAAGTTTTGCATATTGTGTTTGTAGAGTGTGAAATATGTGTAGTGTATACCCTATGATATGAACTAAGTATTTTGGATTTCGTTGTAGGTAAATACTGTAGTAGTATTAAATAGTCATAAATTGTATAACAAATAAATCTTAGTATTATAAAATTTTTCGCTGAAAAAGAAAGTATTATTTAGATAATTTTAAATGTTCTTGATCAACAAACTATTCAATGATCAAATATTATGTACTACAGCCTCACGGTAATCCAGCGTATATTGAACATCGCTACTGCCAGATTTTACCGAAAATAAAAGATTAGTGGAAAATGAATAACAAAATTATTGGTATTGTCAATTAAAAATACAAATAATAAAACATTAGCCTACATGTCTATATTTATACAGTAGCCTAATTTTATTTTAATTATAAATTAACATTTCAACATGTGAAAACGACTGATTTAATTGAAATACTAAATTAAAACATTTAAAAATTACCATGAAATTACTGTACTGTATTTTAAAATATTTTTTATAAATAAATTAAAATTACACTAAAACTTCAAACTGGTAACACTTAAAATTAACTTGTACATTATTAATTGTAGATCTTTTAAAAATAATTGCCAATTTTGTTTTTGTTTTATTACAGTAAAAGAACTAACATTAAGTTTTATGTTTGCACTTTTAAATAGGTCTAGACATTGTGCTCTTCCGTATGTTATGTTACAAAACTCTAAAATGAAAACAAACTATAGATACACACTAACCCGTATCTTGTGATGCACATTCGTATGAAATATGAGAGCTGCCAAGCAGAAACGAGTACAGTAACTCACAAAAGTAGTTAATATCTAAACGAGGTTTGTTTAGAACGAGGTTAATACCAATGGTATATCATATTTCATCACCCGATTCATATTACTTATGAGCCCTAAGCATGACGTAGTGTCCGACGAATTACTGGAGGTGCCGGATTAAAAACTGCCGATTATCGCAAGGCTGCTGTGCATTATATTATAGAGTGTTAATTGATTTTTATTTTTATTATTTTTCATAATGTAAGTAGGCCTAATAATTAGTTAATGACAATGACTATACCTACATAAAAAGAGAGTAGGCCTACTTGGATATGATCCAGAATGCTCAATAGATGTATTTCAATATGTGAGTAGAGTAGTTGTTAATATATTCTTTGTAGTTGAAAATATGGATGATTTTCAAAACAAATATATTTATTTTCATTCCATACTTGCCAAATTAAAAGGACAAGTCTTTAGATATTGTAGTAAGTTTAAACAGATATGCTTGGAATGATATTAAGAACATCCTGTTAACTAGCTATTCACATAAGAAAGATTGTTTTACTTTAAACTTAGAAATGGCTGATTTAAGACAAGAAAGTAATGAATCATCCTTTAAAAATTTCTATGGAATAATCCAGAAGAAATAGTTAAATTTGCTTAACAGTTTTCTTTTTTTAACAATGAACTCTTTGCTAAAGATATTCTATTTACTTACACCCAAAAATTATCATTAAGGGGACTTCAGGAACTGCTAGGATCTTTGATCTTGACAAAAAAAACCGTACACGCATAATGAAGCGCTTAACATACTTAACACTTTAACTGCCAGCCCTATAAGTGAAAATGTACCTCCGGGCCAGATATTTTGGCCAGATATAGGCATAACCAAAACGTAAACATGCACTGTTTCTTTGCAATGATTATTATACAACAGTAATAAAGAAGTAATACATAACTATCTTTTTTATTCTATAACACAAAAACTAAAAACAAAGTAATTCAAACAACACATTCGATAATAAACAACCTAAACACGAAGTACAATGTTACATAGGTTATAGGCCAAACTAAACTGTTGTAAACAACACTCAGGGCTGCCAACTTGAAGACCAAATTATGAATGCTGTTCTATGGGACCAGATGAGTTGAAAACAACATTATATCTCTATGGAAACGTGTTCCTATTTAATACATTCATGTTTAAAAGTGACAGTAGACCGTGTGACGATCAGATACACGTGGCCTCCGGGACAAATCAGATGTGTATCTGATTAGATACATATGGCACTTAAAGTGTTAATAACTATCTTTTTCAAGATAATCAGCAAAACACTCCACCTAGAGTCCCAACACTTAACAATTCGTAAACCTATGACTAATAATAGTCAACAGTTTCAAAATCATTACAGATAGTTACCATAAATAATACTAATAAATTTAACCAATTTAATAGACAAAACAATGTAAACCACAACCCACAACAAAAACATTTTGGAAGCAACACACACCTAAGACAAATGAACCGGAAACCCAAGTAGACAAAATATAACAGAATAACCAGTCGATGTGGAAATGAAAGTGATGTTATGGAGCAAATGCCGAGCATTTCACTATTGAAATAAACTGGAATCGATCGTAAATACTATGGGGAAACACAAGATGAATACAATGCAGTATTCAAAACATGCAGGTTCACATAAGAAAATGAACACACACAAAATCATTTGTTAAGACTTACAACAATAAAAAGAAATTTTCTGTAACACACATAGAAAATGGCACAAATGATTTATCATATTTATGTTTAAGATCTTAAAAAATATTGATTGATAATGGAATCTCTAGGTCATTCGTTAAGAAAGTAATGGGTTTTAATATTATATATTAAAAAATACAATAGAACAAGAACCGTTTGAAATAAGCACAGATAAAGAGTGTTAAAAGAAAAATTGATAATGTTTACTTTAAGGTGGCGCCGTATTTTTCGGATTTTATTTTTTCATCGTCTAGGCCTACTCCATACCTTACTTCATAAGAATAAATAATGTTTTCCTTGCGGCGATCACTATTTTTGACTAAAAATCACAAAAAAAACTATCAAATATAACTTATTTATGGGTTAGACTTGGACATAATGGCAAATGTTCACTTTTACGTCTTGTGATACGGTATTAAAGTAACATTTCAATCTATAATATCTGTGATTACAGATTTTATCCGTGATCTAATTTCAAATTATTAACTTCAATAAACTTACGAAAGTTTCACCAGGTGGTTATATATATATATATATATATATATATATATATATATGTATATATATATATATATATATAAAAGGTTTTGTCAAAGTGTATCCTAGTTACCTGGCCAAACCTGTCATGATATATAATTATATCGCAAAGTAAATAAATTATTAACTTCAATAAACGTATGAAAGGAGATATATATATATATATATATATATAGGCTATATATATATATATAAAGTAAATAAATTATTAACTTCAATAAACGTACGAAAGGTTTAGTCAGGTTATTAGCTTAGTCATTGTGTAAGGCGCATGCGTCAAACCATACAATATTCTAATTCCTATTATGTCTTGCCATTAAGTGTAAACTTATAAAACCTTCAATTTGGTAGTTTTTGATTGTGATTTTTTAGTGAAAAATAGTTATCGGCACAATGAAAACATTATTTATTCTTACGAAGGAATGTATGTAGTAGACGATAAAAAAAAAAAAAAAAAAAATCCGAAAAATATGGCACCACCTTAAAGTAAACATTTATCGAAAAATTTAGTTGAGAGATACTCATTTTAGGAAAGAAAATTAAAAAATTTAATTATTCGTTTTCCATAAAGACTTTGGGACATAAGAGAATTAATTGGATTTAATAAGCAATAGATTAATATTTTATGACAAGAAGATACATGCATTACTCTGAATTGATCAAAATAATAATAAAAAAAGGTTTGTGATGAAAATATATGCACTTGCCATATAATTGAAGCATGTATCTTAAACAAGCAATAAAAATGATAATATGTAGGCCTAACAGTGGAGAGGGAATCCTATGAACATCAAGAAGGAATAAAAATACTGCAGAGTAAAGTAAAAATTAAGAAATGATGACAATTATTGCCAGGTAATCAATAATACAATGGCAGGGTCGAATGGATGGATGAAGAACCACTACGCTCTTTCAAAATCTGTAAAATAAACACTAATCAAATAAACACTAACAAGTAAACACTCTACAAATTGTAATATTTTAAAGCTTAAAGTACAAAAATTGAGCAAATTATATGAATGCTGAGGAGAAACAGGAAATACTAAAATTGAATATTCTGACATCTCACCAAGAAAAAATAATCTAACGTTTACTATCCAAATCAAGCATGTGATTAGGAAAAAGAGGGGGAAATCCTTGTCTATACAAAAAACTGTGAATACCTAGACATTTATCGCAAGAAAGTAGATTAGCAAGTTCAGGAAATCCGTGATAAAAAAAATCATTTAACCTTTATATTTGCCTTGGAATTCACTCTTATTATATATCGTTTCAAAAAAGCAGATGCATAAAACAGACAAAAGTTTAGGCCAATAATTTTTTTTATAAGACTAAATGAAAAAACTATTGATGGAAAAATTTTACATATCCCAACATAACCAACATATTAGATAATTATGGAGATCCCAATAGTTTACCACACTGGACCTTACCTCAGGATTTCATCAAATAGAGATACATCTGGATAGCATTAATAAAACAATCTTCTCAATGAAAACTGGTAATTATGCATTTATAAGAGTACCATTCGGACTACAGAATAGCCTGCCTACATTTTAACGAATAATTAACAACATATTAGGAGGAATACAGAATTAGACTTGCCTAGATTATTTTTAACAACATTATAATCTACTCAACCCGTTTACAAGAACACATACTTTTACGTTAAAAGACGTTGTAGATCGGTGTGTATTTGTTGACACCTCTTCTGAAATTATATGGTATAATCTAATCAAGATTGATGTATAGATTGATGTTCATGATCCTAAAAGTCATCAAGAACATTTTAGTTTTTATTGAAATATATAGGCCTATAAATATTTTGTTATTTATATAAATTGTGCCTCATGTAAATAGTAGTTTTCATTTGTAAAAAACTTATAAAAAACTAACAATATCTAGACAACGTAATGTAAAACACTTCCAATAACGTCTTATTATGCATGCACAATTATTAATCTAATGTTAGACTTATTGATAAATGATACTGAGCTTCTTGTTGTACAAATAATTAAAATAAATATGCATTCCATAATAAGTCAAATGGGTTATTTTTACTACGTTTGGTAATTTCATCAAATCTACATAACAGCATTTATCATACTTTGGTAATTCTGAGCAATTACTTGGTCAACCCCAAACTTTTTCATATTTTACTACGGTCATAAGGATGTTCTCAGAAAGCAAGAAACATATAATTCAAGGCCCGCAAGGCTATCGTAATCAGTTCTAATGGCGTTGTGTTCCGGTTTCAATCCGTTTACCAACGAAAGGTTTGGCCAGGTGGTTATATATATATATATATATATATTTAGCTACCTGGCCAAACCTGTCATGATAGCCTATATAATTATCTCGCAAAGTAAGCATGGTAATTCTGAGCATAAAAAAGGATTATCGGAGGAACCACTAGCCATAACGGTACTGTCACAACTGGCCTTCCGCTCGTCTCCCGCAAGCCACTGTTAACGTGTGGACTTTGAACCTTCTTATCGCTCGGCAACCTGTACGATGGCCTTGCGGGCCTTGAATTATATGTTTCTTGCTTTCTGAGAACATCCTTATGACCGTAGTAAAATATGAAAAAGTTTGGGGTTGACCAAGTAATTGCTCAGAATTACCCATACTTTTATTTTCACAAGTGAAAAACTCATTCTTGTGGGAATTTTTCCTTTTAGAAGTCAATTAAAATGAATAATAATATTAAAAAGGTAGTGTCGTGTTATTTCAACTTTGATATTAGGACATATTTTTATTTGGATTGATGGGTTTAATCTATTTCAAATAGTTTGTGGAATAATAGATTTGCTTTAACATTATGTTGTTTGTAACTAAAAGTGAAAACTAGCTCTGTATTTTCCTAAATGAAATTATTATTATTATATTATGACAATTCTTTAAACTGAGAAATGTATGAAGTAAATTTGTTCTTGCTCTCTGAAATGGATTTTTCTTTATTGCTGTCCTATTTTGTTACCGTACTTTTTTTTACCAGATTTGGTATCTTTACAGACTGTTACCGTGGATTAACGATGAAATTTAGATGAATTAAAAATCTATGTTATGTTATTATGTTTAATATGAAAATTAAAAATCACGTTAGTATAAAAAATATAAATAAACATCAATAAATACTTTATATGTTATTGAATCAATTTAAATGATTATGAAATATAAAGTAGGCTACTGTAATTGTATTATGAGAAATTATTTGAAAAAAGTACAGGTGATTCAAAATAATTTTTAATTGCAAGTAAATTGTATAAATACTTTTGATCAGTAGTGGAATGATTTAATGCAAAATGTAAACTTATTTTCAGCATAATCACAAATTTAATAATATTTATTATGTAGATTATACATTTTACTAATTGTTTGATATATTTTTTCAGTTCAAGATGTCAGCCCATTTGAATTGGTTGATAATTCGTAACAACAATGCTTATCTCTGGAAAAATAGAAATATTAAAAAACCATTTAGCAAAGTAAGTTTATGAATTTACTATCTCACACTCAGTTGATATAGAATATTACTTAATATTAAAGCCAAGTGA
Organism: Aphrophora alni; assembly: GCA_963513935.1. NCBI lineage: Eukaryota > Metazoa > Arthropoda > Insecta > Hemiptera > Aphrophoridae > Aphrophora > Aphrophora alni. The sequence goes on along the minus strand of OY740766.1, from coordinate 124,603,790 downwards.
CTTTCCATTTCAGTTTCTTCTTCAATTCTTCTCTGCCTTCTATAGAGCCTACTGAAAGTATTAGGCTTCTTATGTGCAAACACTTGTCTGACATAGGCTGTATTGTTTCCTTCAGTAGTTGAGGTTTCCAGAACTACTGGAACCTCCCCCTCACCCCCAAATTGCATTAAAAACTTTCAGTTATTATATTTACTCAAATGCTTCTACTAACTTAGTGATGAACACATTTAATGTAAAATAATCTTAGGAATGTAAGGTACACTGAAATAAACCAATAACAGTAATATTTGCTTCGTATTTATATTTAATAAGAATTCCCTTTTTATTATCCTACTACAGTGATATGGAATTGTAAGAAAAATACCAGAAACTGCTTCAAAAAATTATTCAAATTTATAATACAGTAGAACCCCTCTTAACCGGTCTAGTCGGGACTGACACTCGGGCCGGTTGCCCGTTTGACCGGTTAATCCGAGGCTCCCGTGAAAAATCGGTTTTCGTTCAAAGAAAGCTTATTTAATTAGGTAGCACTAAAAATTATGCAATAAAGATGTTATTGCAACTCATTTTATTGTACATAAATGTATCGTATAATTATGTTATGTTATGTATATTATACATCAAATATGAAAAAATTAAACACTACAAAGCTTTTTTACAGATTCCCCCCTGTCAAGTCTTTTGACACATTTAACAGCGTCTCAAACGAAACCAACACAAGCTTCCAAGAAAAAGAAATGTTATATTTTCCATAATGTAGGCTATACTAACTTGATTCGTGGAAATAAAGCGGCCCATCAAACGTTTTTGTCTGTGTATGTCTGCTATACCGACGGGTGCCAATGCCGCGGTGTTTTTATGCCGCCGACAATGGGATACGATATCGCCAAAGTCGTTTGACTCGCCGCTGCTTTGGTGCCGCCGACAATGCGATACCGATATCGACAAAGTATAGTTTGACTCGCCGCTGCTTTGGTGCCGCGGTGTTTTTACGTCGCCGACTATGGGATACCGCTATCGACAAAGTCGTTTGATATCGCCGCCACTTTGGTACCGCGGTGTTTTTACACTGCCAACATTGGGATACCGCTATCGACAGAGTCGTTTTATATCGCCGCTGCTTTGGTGTTTCAATTACAATTTATTTTCGGAAACTCTCATCCAACCAGTACACTACGATATAGGCCGGTTAATCCGAGGCTGGTTAACAGAGGTTCTACTGTAACATTTAGTTCAAAAGTCACGTTTCAAAAAAAAAAATATGAAACAAACAAATTAAAAATATACAAATTCAGTATTTGTCCTGCAATATAAAACAACAAAATAAATAAAATAATAATTTGAAAAATAATAAAGACCCTAACCTAACACAAAATAAACTTAACCTATGCAGAAAGAACGTATCAATATACAAAATAATTTCCTGATATCTCTTTTATAAAATTAAATGACTATTATTTTTTTTACATATAATTTAAAATTATTTAAACTTGCATGAAATTATTTTAAAACACAATGGAATTTGAAATGACAAATATTTTAAAATTTAATGAAATTTTATTTTTGCACTCATTGTATTTTTATAACTAACAATCTACAAATAAATTTAAACCCAGGAAGATATTGTTATTATTTATATACTAAAATTGTTTAAACACTCACTATATGGCAATTTGATATACTAAATGAAAATTCTAAAAATCAAACCTTGACTGCTGAGTAGGCCTACAGTTGCTGGTTGATTTGGTGCTCCTCGGCATGGCGACATTAAGTCGTTGATCCTGGATTTAATGACTTAAACTGTGGTTCACTGAACTGTCCTGAAGGTGTTTTATTTATTATTAATCATAACCTTGGATTGTCGAGCCGAATCCTTAAAACGAAAACCAGTTAATACGCACTTTTTCACATCTAGTATAGTAAGTTACTTTAATTTTAAGTTCAGATAATACTACCGACCGACATGGATTCCTTTGACAGTTTGTACAAAATTTTAAAACTGAAGAGTGCTGATATAAGGATTGTATCTCTTTATATCTTGTAGAAATTCCCATTTCTAGTACCAATCATTTCCCTATGGGAACTATTCTTATTCTTGTCTTTTTGCATATTTAACACACAAGGGAAAAGGGTATCGTCTCTAGATATATTAGTACAGTATCCTCAAGGTAAGAATGTGTTTAAGGTGGAGAGAAAAAGTGGCGCCTCACACTTTGTTGCATTTGCTTTCAGCGTTACAACCCCAATAAACAAATATAGATCTCAGGTGTTTCTGTGTAAACGCATACCCTACTTTCGCTTCTTTTATCGGTGTAAATAAGAATAAAATGTTTACAAAAGTACATAAGGTGCATATTAAAGATATGGACACATTTTTGTTAATGAATAGACCGTGTAACAATTAGTTGTTTTATTTATAAATATATTTGTTAATCTTTATGTTAATCGTTATTTAAAAACTTAATAGTAAAACATTTACTAAATAAACAAAAAATATAATATTTGTTATTTAAAACGATCCAATTCATTCAAGGTCTCAGCTTGACTACTCGGTACAGAGTCGTGTGAAACTTTGTATTGGTTACTTGGGTCAAAGTAAAGAAAAAGTTCCTATAAACATATGTTTGGGAAACGCTTGGTTTTCCATCTTTCGCCCACTTTGAGTTTTTTGAAAAATAATTGTGTTATGAAATTTTTAACATTGAATCGAAATTTGGTAGGCTATACAAATCTTGTATGCTTTTTTACCAGTATATGAAAAACTAAAAGCACATGTTTTCAACCTTTCATAGTTATATAACCTAAATGCCATATGATAAAAAGTAAAAATCTGATAGTATAATGAATTTTGGGGTGTTTTGGTGCTAGGGAGTAGCAAGTGGCGGAACATCACAATACAAGAAAATAAGACCTCATTGTTCATATAGTTTTTGTAAATGTTAATACTTGTCCAAATACCACAAGTTGACAATATGTTGTAGTATTATACTTCCTCTTTCGAACTACATATTCCAAATTATTGTAGCTGTCATAGTTTTTGAGATATATACATTTTACGAAGTCGTAACCGAAAGTGACCACCTTTGCTTTCTTTTTGATACACATGTTATCGGAAAGAAGAATATCAGATGTCGAATGTTTTAATTCCCCTGTTTTACTAATATTTGTACTGGACTGTGCAAGGCAAATTCGTCATATCAAATGTGTCTGTTGACTATTCTGTCAGTTACATTGCTATAAAAAACAATGTTGTGCTGGTATAGTTTAGTGCATTAAAAACTTATGTTTTGAGAGTTTTTTGTTTTGTAATTTATTTATTATGCCTTGTTGATATATGTTGGTACAAATTTATCTTCACATTATATTCTTCAACTATTATAAGTGTTAAATAGCCTAATCTAAACAAAATTTTGTGCAAGTTTGTTGGTGATTTGATAGATTAAAATAATTCAATTTTACATACACTTTTCTAAACAATGGTATGTAACAAATTGGATTTCACATTAAAATTCATGTTTGGCGAATTTTTTAAAATAGGCTTAACTTTGTAGCTATTTTTTTATTTAATAAAAAAATACCTTGATTGATAAAAATTTAATTTTTCTAATAAAGTTTCTTAAATTGATATATTTTGTTACACACTTTTCTTCACAATTACATTACCAAAACTTTTGCATGTCTGAAACTAACTCCAAATTTTGTATGTGTAATTTTTTATTACATAGATACATTCTACTTACCTGTCTCTAACAAATGATATATTACAAGTTGGGATTTGTATAGAATAACTGGATTGGAAAATTTTTCAAAATAAGTCCAACTAATTTGTAAGCAAGTCTCTTTTTCACCATAAAAATTGATGTTGTCTACAGTTGTTGACAAAGTGGCATTTTGTTCATTTAAATTAGTTTGCAAAACAGCTGATTTCTCAACAGTTTCACTTTGCCCACTACTTTGCCCACTCCGAATGGCAACCGAACAAAACGAAATTTATGTTAAGTTTATTTGAATTGATTTATAATATACAGGAAATGTCCCGTATGTAGGTTAGATTAATTCTTAGATGTAAAATAACATAAATAAACAACAAAACAACGTTTTAAAGTTGAAAAAAGGAAGTAATTATTCATGAAGATGATTGACAGTGTATGTACACGGAGAGTATTTTTCGTTTGCCGAGTTTTGAAGTTGGCAATCCCATTTCCTCAACAATACACCTAAGTTATTTGTAATATTCATAGATAACCTCAGTTTTGACGTGAGAACTTCTACTCAGTGTTGATGTGTTGTTTAGCACTACTGCTATATTTTGTGTAGTTAGTTTTAAAATATGGACAGTTCAGATTTTAAAATAATCTGAAAAATAAGAAAAATGCGGTTATTAAAGATTGAATTGTAATTGATTGTTTGTTTCAACACTATCATATTAAATTAATGTTTTATTAAATTGGGTTACTGCAGCAGTATGTTTTTTATTTGTCACAAAATAACAACTGTAGACAAAGTATAATGTGCAATTCGTGAGCAAAGTGTCTTTTTTAAATTCGATGAAATTGACTCGGCAAGCCTCGTGCGTCAACATTTTCCCCTCGTTTAAAAAAGAGCCACTTTGCTCACTAATTGTACAAATAACTATTTCAACATGTACATTATAAATTGATTAATTTTTTTATCAACTTTTGTACATCTTAATAAATATATAAAGAAATTGTTATGTGGTGTTAACAGGGTTTTCTGTGGCGTTTTCACTTAATTTTTTTACACATTTTTTGATTCCTAACTTACTAACCTCAAAACCTTTACATCTAACTTATTTTTTTCTATCACAGATAAATTCTATGCAGCTTTCTGAGAAAAATTGTATATAACAAGTTGTGTTTGAATACTATTACTATCTTTTATGAAGTTTAAAAAACCCATTAAAATAGGAGTAAAATGCGCCAAATTTATTGCAGGCGGTTGCAGGGTTAAGATATAATTGAAATGAACTAAATATAGGTAAAATATGTATAAATTAACAATTGAAGTTAAAAAAAAAACACAAAAATTAGCCATAATTTTGGTTCATTAAGGCTAAACATCCCAGGATTAGGTACAAATTCTGCCACCACGGCGCAGCACCAAAATGGAGTCATTTTGTATTAATGTTTATTGGTGGAATTTTCGTCCGATTTTTATTTGAAAAACTGATTTGTAAACAGAATAATATTACAATTTACGCTACGTAAGCCTAATTTTAATTAAGTTATTGGTTAAAAAAATAATAATAAGATCTTCATGTTAAAAAAAGAAATATGCAAATCGCAGGTAGTCATTTTGTAGACAATAATTTTTAATTAATTTTACACTTTTAATATTTAAAATCGCCCGAGTGGTTGAATCGGTATCATGTTTTATACATATACAAATAATTCCTCTTAGGGGTATGAGGGCGCGGGAGACACGAAACACTTGCAGGACCTAGGTGACTCACTGTGGCACCCCCCCCACCACGTCGCTCGTCTTACAATCTTTGTGCTGGATGATTACTTTCCCGCCCTTCCACTCATGTGCTCTCGGTTATTAGTTACCGTGATTCTTCTTAGGGATTTGTTTCGTCGTCTGTTTATAATTTTTATTGGGAACGTTATTTTGTTAAACTTTTATGTTCTCCATGGATTGCCCAGGAACAACCAAATCTAAAAAAAACAGATTCCTCTTGAGGGATTCAATGGCGAAATATCAAGGGTCAAATAGCCTAAACGATGGAACATAGATCCTTGTAAAAATGTTTCGTATATTTTTTGCACTGTACATTTTGTGACTGTTATGTAGCTGCATTAAGTAAATTAAGGTCTTTTGCACTGTTTATTGTTTATTTATTTATCGTTTTAATTGAAAGTATTATCGTTCTAATTATGGTTAGCAGCTTAAGCTGCTAATGCTAATATTGACTATCAGCTAAAATTAGCAACTGCCTACTGTCGTATGCAATGATAAATAAGCAGTAGTGAGTAGGTTGCTAAACTAAATAGAAAGTCATTTGATCTGTTATCGTCTAAAGCTAGATT